>JAMXDD010000009.1:16116228-16551152 GCA_024733475.1 Syzygium grande
CTCTTTGAGATTGAGCTCGTTAGAGGTTAATCTTAAAGACAATGTGACACCTTGAATTTTTAGTCGATTCACTAAAAAAAATGGAAATGAAAATTTCACAATAACTAATTAGGGCCTTTGCTTTTGAGATTCATGATCTAATCCAAAGGTTCTTTTTTTTTTTTGGAACACATTTTGAAAGGGTTTTTTTAATGATTCGAGAGAGAGAAACTTACCTATTTGTGAGAGTTTCTTTGTTGCTTCTCCAAGGGTATGAATGAATGATGATTATGAAGATTGTTCTGAATGCTTGGTTTGAGAATGAATTCACGAATCTTGAATGTCTGCGACTCCTCGCCTTAGGACTTAAGTTTGCTTAATGGTTCCTCACCATTAAGACTTTGGATATTTGTCTGATTGTTCCTCACCTGTAGGAATTGAATTTACCTAGGGGCTCCTTGCCTGTAGGATTTTGGGGTTTTATCTAGTGGTTCCTCACCAATAGGAATTAATTTTTGCCTAAGGGCTCCTCGCCTGTAGAATTTGGATTTTACCTAGTGATTCCTCGCCAGTAGGAATTGATTTTTGTCTAGGGGCTCATCGCCTGTAGGATTTGGGATTTACCTAGTGGTTCCTCACCAGTAGAAGTTAATTTTTCCTAGGGGCTCCTTACCTGTAGGATTTGGGATTTACCTAGTGGTTCCTCACCAGTAGGAATTGGACTTGCGTAATAGTTTTCTCAAGTGTTCATCCAAAACTACAGGCTATGAACACTTGAAGGGTGATGGCTTCGAAGCTACAAACCTGTGAACACTTGGTAAGACCATAAAAATCACTATGAATAAGCCATTCTTCAAACCAAAAAGAGTTATCCAAGGCTACAAGTCGCGAACACTCGGAGGGTGATAGCTCCAAAGCTACGATCCTGCGAACACTTGAGAAAATTGTAAAAATCACCATATTCAAAGCTGCAAAATCGCGATCACTTGTGAGAATCATCATTCAGAGGCTACGAAGTTGCGATTTGCCTTGAAATACTTATTTTAACAAAATGAAACTTTTGTGTGGTTTTTAGTTAATCAAAAACTATTTTGAAACGTGTTTTTTTAAAAAACAACATTCTTCATGTCGATGCATTTTGACAATCAAATTTTCTTTTAAAGGAAGTATTTGAGCAAATGACTCGAAATCTTTCGAGAAATGTTTTGAATGATCATCTAGAAGACCTTCATTAGAAAAGATTTGTCTCGATCTATGAATTTGGTCTTTTTTTTATTTAATTGAAAGGGGACTGATCTGATATCCTTCAATTTTATCTCTCCTAACCAATCCTTAGGTGTTCGGGGATATTCGCAATGTATATAATCCAATTGATAAATTAAGGTCTTTCGAAAGGTTGTAATATTAGCTTGGTCAATGGCTATTCAAAGGATAGGCATTCTGAGGCCGAGAAAAGATTTTCATCATGTCTGACTTCAGGTCTACAAGTCAAGAACCTCGAGGATAAGACAAGATAGTATTGCATACACTTCTTTGAGTGATGATCTTTTGTCATGAAATCATATTTTCACTCTCAACATCCCAATTTGAAGAGTCTTCGGAGAGAGGTTGTAATGTTGGTATTGGGTAGGCTCAAAAGGCTCAATTGTTTTGTTTTGAATTCAGGTTTTTCATAAAATTGGTGATCTTATTGGCATCACCACCCCTTTTCTTGTCCACTAGGGATCTTTTTAGCATGAACACAAGAGTCCCCTAGATTTCCATTGAAACTTTTAATCGCTGATTTGTTGTGACTTTTGATTTTTCATAACTTTTTCTTTTCTTTTTGACTTGACTTCTGCCATTCTTTCTTTTGAATGCTCTTCTTTTCTTTTCTTTTGCTCATTTTTCTGGACATTGGCCTTGCTTTTACTAGGCACGCTGCTTTTTTATGTTCCAAACTCTTTTGTCTTTGATCTTTTTGCATTCTAAGGACTCTATGTTCTGCCCTTTTTGCTTTCCATTTATCGGGGTGGATTATATGCTCATGCTCCAGTGCGAAGAGATGATCACAAACCTGAGGTTCTAAATGAATATTCAGGCTTAATTGGGCTTTGCCAAAGATAAATGTGTTTAGGATATGGAAACAAAATGCTCTTCTTCCTTTTGGGATGTTGTGAGCTTCCATACGAATTCATCTGGGGTTATCACATAAAGATTGATGCAAGTGTATGCAATAAAATCTTTTTGATCCTATTCTCCATAAATGTCAACCGTGAACCTCCTAATTTGCCCCAGTGTGGGGTGGTTCTCAACAGAGTTGTTTTTGGGAAATTTCTCCACTGTTTAGGCTTAAATTTGATTTGCAAGGGATAATCATGTGTTTGGGATAGCAAAATGATATGCCTTTCATCATTTCAATTCATGTAAACATTGCGAATATCCTATATTTCCCGCAGATGAGGTCTTCTCTCATTCTGATATTCATCCTTCCATTCACTCGAGTGTATAGGAGACATGTTTGGATATGGCTCACTTTTCATCATTTAAAGGTCTTTCCATTTGATTTGATCCAAACTTTTCTTTGAAATTTTCCATGACCTTCATTAAAACTTCCCTTTTAAGGAATTCTGATGCATAATGCATGTTTAAAGAATGCGTATTTCAAAACCTTTTGAAATAATCTTTTCATGTTAATCCGATTGGGGAAAAGAAGTTTCATTTTCCAAAAACTTAACTTCTTCGAGACTTAAATTTACAAGTTAAGGATACTTACCCGATTGACTTGATGAGACCCCTTTTGTTTTCCAACTTCTTTGAAAGATTTTAGAAGTCATGAATCGTCTCGAATTTCCTTTTATCATATTTTGCAAAATGAACAAACATGTTCTATAAAATGCATGATATGCATGATATGCCCATGTTATAACTAGTGCCAATTTTCTTGAATGTCCGCCTTTATTTTATGGGTAGAAAATCTTGATAGCATCTGCATTTACAGGATAGGTTAGTTCTGTTCTTGTCATATCTACAAGAATTAGTGCTCCCCCAGGAAGAACCTTCTTGACAATGTATGGACCCTCGTAATTCGGAGTGAATTTCCCACGTGGATCTGAATTATTGGGAATGACCTTCTTCAAAACTAGATCATCCGTTTCAAAACGTCTTGGTTTCACCTTTCTGTTGAAAGATTTAGCGACTCTTTTCTGGTAGGTTTGTCCATGACATATAGCCCGTAATCTTCTCTCATCAATCATGTTGAGCTGTTCATATATTTATTGACTCCATTCGGCTTTTGAGAGCTTTATTTGGGATAATATCCTTAATGAAGAAATTTCTACCTCAATGGGTAATACTGCTTCCATCCCATAAACCAAGGAAAATGGAGTTGTCCGAGTTGATGTTCGAATTGAAGTTCGATATACCATCAGAGCATATGGCAATCTTTCATGCCAATCATGATAGTTCTCAGCTGTCTTGGACAATATCTTCTTAATATTCTTGTTTGCCGCTTCCACCGCTCCATTCATTTGTGGGCGATATGGAGATAAATTCAAGTGTCAAATGTGGAAGTGTTCAAGCAAATCATTTATGATTTTGTTGTTCAAATTTGAACCATTATCAGTAATGATTGCTTCTGGAACTCCGTACCTAGCAACGATGTCCCGCCTAATAAACTTTGCTACATTCTTGGCGGTGACATTTGTATATGAATTTGCTTTAATCCACTTGGTGAAGTAATCAATTGCCACCAAGATAAAGCAATGTCCATTTGAGGCCTTTGGGTTAATTGGGCCGATCATGTCAATTCCCCACATTGAAAATGGCCATAGTTCTGACATTTGATGCAGCTCATTAGGCTGTGCATTAATTCTGTCTCCATAGACTTGACATTGGCGACAACATCTCACATGTTGAATGCAACTGTTTCCATCGTCATCCAGTAATATCCCAATCTCATGATTTTGCGGGCTAAGAGATGGCCATTCATATGCGAACCACATTCGCCTTCATGAATTTCTCTCATGATATGTTCAGCTTCTTTACTATCAACGCATCTTAACAGGATTGAATCGAACGATTTCTTATAGAGAACCTGACTGGTGAGAAAGAATTTGTTGACTATCTTTCTGATAAATTTTCTGTCACCTGATTGGCTTCCTTCAAGAAATCCTCCTTCTTGTAAGTATTTCTTGATATCATGAAACCATGATTCATTGTCAAATTCTGCTTGAACTACCATGTAATGTGCTGGTTATTCGAGAATATTGATTCTTAATGGCTTTATGTCCAAACCATCCTCAGCTTGGAGTAGGGATGATAAGGTTGCAAGAGCATCTGCGAAATGATTATGAGCTCTTGAAAGATAATCAAATATTATTTCTTCGAATTCCTCAATCATTCCTTCTAAATATTTGTGATAAGGAATCAGCTTTATATCCCGAGTTTGCCATTCTCCAGTAGTATGCAATATAATGAGCATAGAATCTCCATATACTTGCAGCTTTTTACCCTCATTGAAAGGGCTAGATGTAAGCCAAGAATACACGCCTCATACTCAACGATGTTATTGGTACATGGGAATACCGGTTTTGTAGATACTAGAAAGTGTTGGCCTTACTGGGGAGATTAGTACTACCTCAGTACTTGATCTAGATAAGTTGGTTGTGCCATCAAAATACATGGTCCATTTATCATCAACCAATGTAAATATATGGTCATCAAGTTGTTCTTCAAAATTGGCGATATTTTGCGAATTCTCTGCCAGCATATCTGCCATCGCTCGCCCTTTAACTGACTTTTGGGATGAACTCCTAATGTCAAACTCAGACAACAAAACTTGCCATTTGGCTAATTTCTCGATCGATGATTTCTCAAGAAGATACTTAATAGGATCATTCTCAGTCACTAGCAAAATTTGGTGATGAAGGGTATATTGCCTTAATTTGTGTAATACCCAAATTAATATAACACATGTCTTCTCAACCGCTGGATAATTCATTTATGATGTTGTGAATTTCTTGCTCAAATAATAAATGGCTTGCTCTTTACCATCATTCGGTCTTCTTTGTACCAGCACTACTCCTAATGATTCATGGTGAATCGTCAAATATAGGATCAGCGGGACTCCAGGAATTGGTAGTACCAATACCGGCGGGCATACAAGATATTCTTTAATTTTATCAAAGGCTTGTTGACATTCTTTATCCCACTTTACCTTGGCATTCTTCTTCAATAATTTAAAAAATGGTTTCGCACTCTCAGAAAGCTGATAAATGAAATGGGCAATGTAATTTAATCGCCCCAACAAGCTTCTCACCTCTTTTACCTTAGAAGGAGTCTTCAAGTCATGTATTGCTTTAATCTTGGAAGGATCAATTTTGATTCCCCTGTTACTAATCACAAATCCTAGCAATTTGCCAGATTTTGCCCCAAATACACACACTTATTGGGGTTCCTGCAAATTGTACTTTCTGAGTCTTTTGAACAATTTGCAAAGCACCTCAACATGATCTTCTCCTTGTTTGGATTTTGCAATCATGTCATCCACATATACCTCGATTTCTTTGTGCATCATATCATGGAACAGAGTTACCATTAGCCTTTGATATGTGGTTACCATTAGCCTTTGATATTTGGCAGACGAAAGGCATCACCTTATAACAAAATATGCCCCATGGTGTTATGAAGGACGTTTTCGCCTTATCTTCCTTTTTCATGAGAATTTGATTATACCCTGAGAAGCCATCCATAAATGAGAATATTTCGAACCCAACGGTGCTATCCACTAATACATCAATATGTGAAAGCGGAAATCATCCTTTGGGCTTGCTTTGTTTAGGTCGCGATAATCAACACATACTCGCACCCGACCATCTTTCTTCATTACGGGTACTATGTTGGCAACCCATTCTGGATATGGTACTACTTCGATGAAACCGACCTTGAGTAATTTCATCACTTTTTCTTCTATTTTCTTTGCCAATTCTAGCTTTGTTTGCCTTAATTTTTGCCTCTTTGGTAGAATACTTGGATCAATTGGCAAAGCGTGTTCAACTATATTCGGATCAAGGCCTAGCATGTCAACATAGGACTATGCGAATATGTCTTGATATTCTTTGAGCAGATCCGTTATTCTTTCTGATTCTGCTGTGGGTAGACTTTTTCCAATCTTGACTTCTTTAGGATTCTCCTTATCACCCAGATTAACGGTAACTATTTTCTCTAATGTAAGTGTCTTTGATTCTTTATGACGGATCCATTCTCTTTTGATCCACTCCGCATCTTCATTATCCTCTTCAATATCATAGGTGATCTCCTTGGAGAGGTTTGAATCACCTAGGAAACTATTATGGGTGTGTGAATGCTCATGCCTGACATGCAACAAACATGATTAGTAATTTCACGAAATGAACTGATGCATGAGACTTAATGAAAAACCATTTTGAAAAACTATTTTGAAATCTTGTTTTGAAAAGATCAAGAGAATAGAGCTAATCCTCATATCCTTGGATATCTTTGCTCTTAAAATCGGTTTTTGCAATGAGGAATCATACGGAAACCCAAAGCCTCAAGCCTCACATGTGAGAGCGATATTCATCATAGGTTTGGTTTTGTTTCCATATGTCCTTAACAAAACATTGAACAATTTTATTGAATTTGAAAAGTGCAATTACATCTATATTAAAAGAAATGTAAATTGCAACTGAATTGAAGCAACATCAACATGAAACAAGCAAATTGTAAAGGCAATAATGAGGAAAGGGTTCAAAAGAATCTTCCTACTCCAGTGCATAGATATCTTCATCTTCGATTATAATGACATTGATAATGTCTTCTTGAATAAACCCAGCGTGTTAGACTCAGTCTTTGCATGTAAATTTTCTTCTGAGAGCAGTTTGGGAGGCCCAGGGAAGTTTTCTCTGATATGAATCTGATGATAAGGTAACTCTTTGGTCTTACCCTTCTATATTGACGGGTTAATGATTCGATCACCTCGGCTTCCACGGCCTTTATGGTTCTCTTGACCTTGGCCTCGGCCTCCATGGTGATTATTGATGGCTTCATATCCCACTCAATACTTCTTCTTGATACCAAATGGAATAATAGGTTCTTTAATCCCTTGAGCCTTCATTCCAAGCCCACCATTATTGTTAAATCCATATTGGCATAACACTATTCCAGTCATAAGAGATAATGTTGAAAATTCTAGGAGTCTTCATGACACTACCAGCAAGAATTTGTATCATGGAAATCATCTCAAAGGAATGATAACTGGGCTCTTCCTTTATCTCTGGTTCGACATAAGGTATGACACTTTCCTTGTAAGTGGCAAAGTCTGTCTCTCCATGTACGATAATCATTTTATCGTTAATAATAAACCGAACCTTCTGATGAAGACTAGAAGGAATGGCGCCGGCCATATGAATCCAAGGCCTCCCTAGCAGTAGGTTGAAGGTCCTTGGAATGTCTACCACTTGGAAATCAATCAGAAAAGGCACGGGGCCTATGTTTACTTCCAGCTCGATGTCACCGATAACATCTTTTTCATTCCGTCGAATGAACGTACGGTCACCTTCGAAGGTTTGATAAGTTCTTCACTAATCCTCAAGCGGTGCAGCATGCTTAAAGGACACAAGCTAAGTGCGGAACCATTATCGATGAGCACCCGTGATACTTCCTTGCCCCGGCATTTGACGGCAACGTACAGGGCTTTATTGTAGGATCGTCCATCAATTGGGAAATTTTCATTGGAGAAAGCAATATGATCTTTTAGAAGAATAGCACCAACAAAGTCCTCTAGTTGTACCTCATTAATAGTTTCGGGGACGTTCACCTCATTAAGAAGCTTCATAAGTACCATTTTGTGGCTTTTTGAAGTCTTGAAAAGATCCAGTAAAGAAATCTGTGCCGGCATCTTCCTCAATTGCTCGATCACTTCGTATTCACTTGTCCTCATGACTGATAGTAACTGCTTGACATCTTCCTCAGTCACTCCCTTCTTTTCGTGCTTGCCTTCTTTTGGAACATAACATCTTCCCGATCTAGTTATTGCGTCAACCTCTTTAGGTGCATAATCCCATGGCACACATTTGGTGTCAAATTTCTCCTTTGGAGGCAAAGTGATAATCACAGGCTACATCTCCTTGTCTTTGATTTTTAATTGACCAATTGGAAGCTCGATAGTAATTTGTTTAACATGATGCTTTTCTTTTTCAAGTTTATCCACTTCATCAAGATTGATCGATAGTAATCATGGACACCATGCTTTTGTTGGCTTCAATAGTATCCGTTCCACCCCAATCGTCGAGCATGATACTTTCTTCTTTGGATGCCCATGAGGGTGGTGTATTTGACACAACAGTTATAATGGCCACTGTCCTAACCCAGATAATCCACCATTTCGCCTCATCTTAGTGCTTTGCGAATAAATCTTCTATCTTCTTAGTGAGCCTTTTTCTTCATCTTCTCGTCTTGATTCTCTTTCTTCTCAAGACTCAATTTGTTTATTGGGATTTCATCCATGCATCCCCATCCATCGGGCAAAATAGTTTCGTTTTTGAAAGCCTAAGGTGGGGCTGTGTACTTAACACGGAAGTTGTATTTTTCACTGTCTTGACCAAGGAAGTCTACAGTGTCACCTTGCTCAAATGAAGTTTGGGTAAATCGCCTTTCACCTTGCCGAATTCTTTCTTTTTGTTCTTCAAATTGATCCTTCTCGTCACAAGAAGGAATCTCCTCTTGTTTGACGAGCTCGTCGTCCATACCATCCCATCCATCGGGCACAATTACTTCACTTTTAAAAGCCCATGGTGGTGGAGTATATTTTACTTGGAAGTTGTATTTGCCAGATCTTTTCCCAAGTTGTCTATGATTTCTCCTTTCAAGAGTGCTTCACGACGAAAGCGAGCATCTCCCTGACGGGCTAACTTTAATTTGGCCTTATATTCATCCTTTGTAAGAACCATATTTACTACATTGTGCTCGGGAAGAGGGTTTTGATGCACATTTGGCTCTGGCTCTTCAAAGCTCAGTATTTTCTTGTCTATGAGTTACTGGATTTTGTATTTCAAAACCAAACAGTTGTCTACATCATGTCCTCTTTCTTCCATATGGTATGTGCAAGTCTTTGACTCATCGTACCAGGGGAACCTTGTAGGATTATCTCTTGGCACTTCTTTAGCCACCAAATGCCTTTCTAACAGCATTAGTAGTAATTTCGACAAGAGCCGTGGCAACAGTGTGAATTGCCTTACTGGTCTTTTCTTTGGCTCAAATAGTTTTGGATTTTTCCAAGGAACATTGGACTACTTTTGGAATGGAGCTTGATTAACGTTAGGGCTGGATACCATAGACACATCGCGTATAGGCTCCTTATCCTTTCTTTTGGGACACAGTCTCCGTACTGTCACCTCTTGAGACTTCTTCTCCTTCAACGTCCATTCGATTCTTTCACCAACCTTCACCAGCATGGTAAATGTTTGGCAACCTGAGATATGCAACTTGTCGTAATACTCAATTGGTAACGACTTCAAGAAGAGTTCAATAAGCTCATCCTCACTTATTGCCGGTTTGACTTGTGAGGCTATAGCTTTCCATCTCCATCATTTTTGTTTCTCTATTCGATGCTATGAATTCTTCATTTCTTCGTTTCTCTATTCTGATTAGATCTTCTCGAGTTGGCAATACTTCAACATTGAATTTGTATTGGCGAAGGAATTCTCCTGTCAAATGATCCCATTCAGTAAAATCGTCTATATAAAGAGTGGTATACCATGCCAAAGTTGTTCCCTTCAAGCTATCTTGAAATGTACTGATAAGAAGTGGCGTATTGTCTTGAATATCTTGCCATTTTGCAGAGATAATATTTCAAATGGCTTTTAGGACAGCCGGTGCCATCGTACTTGCTTACAAACTCTGGTTCTTTGTAGTTCTCTGGCACAACTACCTTCATGTATGGTGAGAACTTGTCGAACCTCTGAAGCTCATAACCTTGGCTTGCTAAGTATTCTTCAATTTTGGCCAATCGTTTGGCCTCCTCTTCATCCTTGGATGTCTTTGTAACCCGAACGTCTTCTTCTAGATTCACTATTTCCGATGCAGATTTTGGAGGATTCTCTTGAATTGGTTCTTTACTTCTCATGGTATCTTTAACAGGTACCTCAGCAGTATTTGCAGTCCCCAAATTTGCAACTGTAGGATAAGATCCCTTTACAGCTATAATGAAAGTCCTTATTTCTGCCATCATGGCAGCCATTTGTGTCAACTCGTTTTCTACTTCAGCCAGCCGAGTGCGAGTTTCTTCCTCAGCCATTTTTATTTGCAAACAAGTTCGAGGTCTTCTACCTTCCGTTGCTAAACAACCTGATTTCATGAAAATCATCGAGATATTAGAATTGATGAAGTAGATATGAAGACTTATATTCTTTCAATTGTATGTTTTCTTGTAAATAACAAGGATAAGAATTTTTACACAAGCCTTAGCCTTGCATAAGTCTTCTCATCCATGTTTTTTCAAGAAATTATACTATTCAAAGAATTATAATCCATGGTGATTGTTTCTTTTATGCGAAATGTGCTTTATTCATCAAACAACCATGCATCAAGTAATTGTTTTGATTTTGAAGATCCATATTACAATGCTTTACATCAAAATGGGGAACACTAGCTTAAACAAGTTTAGGCTTCTTGCTAGCTAAGGTAGCTTCAGCCTCTTTATATTCTTTGACTCGTATCTCTCATTCTTCCACGTCAATTGTAACCTCCTCGGGAACGTATGGCTCGACACCAGGCGTGCTCGGCACAATGTACTCTGGAATGTATGACTCATCAACATGAGTAATAACACTCAAAGGTACATATGATTCGATGTCGATCGATCTTTTGGCCTTCAACCCTTCTATGTACTCTTTGGATGCCAAGAAAAGCTTCATTTTTCCTTGTAAATCCTCAAGCCATTACACTATTTGCTTGGTCGATTTCTTTAAGGAATACATAATCTTCTGAACCTTTATTTGCAGCTCCTTATTTTCTTTTTCCGATTAGGATTTTTGTGGTATATCAAATGTGAATTCCTCGGGATGCCAACTAGGTGGAACTTATTTAATCATTCCAAACTGTCATACCACTCTTAATGGGTAATAAACAACTCCACCATTCAATCCAAGCAACGGTACTAAATTGCCTTCTTGACAAGTAATTTGAGCTGTCATTATCTTTGGCCATTGAATTCTCCATTGGAATTGGTTAGGAGTCAATGCCCTAATGAAGTTTGCCCACTCATGAAAAGAGTATTTTGGCAATTTGTCTTGGAGCTTCAAATACTTCTCAATAGGGTTGATAGATGAGTCAATCTCCTTAATGCGCATATGACGTTCCTAAGGTTGGATATGGGAAATGAACCATACAGAAAGTAACCTAGCGGAGGCTTGAAGGACACTCTTTTGGTGACGTTGATATTTGTTCAAAGATATAATGGTTTCTGCTAAAAGCATGTTAGAGAAATCCCACTTTAGGCAAGCTTGCCTAGCAATCACCGCAACAAGAGGTTTCAATCCGATCCTTGATGTAGGGAATAAGACAAACCCGAAGAAAGCAAGGATGAAAACTCTTGCGGAAGTATTCCCAGTTTCCTTTGGCAATTTGGAGTAATTAGCTATCAAGTAGGATAAAGGAAAATTCCCGGTATTTGACTTGATCAACTTTTCCACTTGAGGAGTCTTCAAATTCAAAAATTCGGCTATGACACTCGTAGGTTTCAATCCAATTGGGGGCTCAACGATTTTTCATTCGAAATTAACCCCAATGGTTGCTTTATACTCTTCCAATGTAGGTACCATCTCATGCTCGCTCAATTGAAATGTGGCGGTGGTAACTTCCCAAAAATGGGATAATGCTTGAATCAAACTCACTTGATACTCTAGATTGATGAGCTTGAATAAGTACCCTAATCTTTCCTTCACGTAGGCTTTGTTGTCCTTAGTCGTGTTCACCCACCATGCCGAAAGTTCTTTTCTTGGAACCGGGATGACTTGTATATCTAGTTTTCCCATTTCGATCTAGTCATGCAAAAAGTTCATTATTAGTAACCATGGATTAATTTTAAATACCCCCATTTTAATTATATGTCCTTTTATGAACAAAATGGAGGTAAAGCACATTTGCATTCTTATGAAATAACAAAAATGCCACTTCTAATCCATTTATGCCTTAAAAAAAAGCTTATACTTGAAAATGTGAATGAAATCAATGTTTAATGCAAATGCATTTTGACATGCTCCATTTTGACCATAAAGCACTACTTTATGATTTACAACTTCAAATACATCGAAAATTGACTTTTGGCAAGTGGGATTTGTACATATCACATTTTGAGCATCAAATCTATTTGAATTACATGAAAAATCATCATGGACCTATATATTCCATCTAAAAATAAAAAATGTGACCAAATGGAGCATGTCGCCCTATTCATTCATTCTAGTATGAAACGGCATTTTGTCCAAACATTGATTGTCATTTGGGCATTTTTCAACAAAATTGTGTCAATTAACTTTGCACAATTGAAAAGATGAAAGAAATGGAACGACACTTATTTACCGATGCCTTTTGGTTTGGTTTTAGGTATATCAACCACAAAGACAAGCACATGTAACAAGTGAGGTTTTGACACCTAAAAAGGGTGAGAATATACTAAAGGCTCAAAGTCACCACCTTAATGGATAAGGGATTCCATTCCAATAGGCAATCGACCTAAAGTAATGGAATATTATTCCATTTTGGTGGTGGGTATTGTATTTAAACGATCCCATGAGCAATCAGCTCATAGTATTGCCTAAACACATACCTCCTAAGGGTGATCCTAAATGTAGCCGGGGTTGGGCCACAGGTAGTGTGTGCAAGAAGTGTAGTGCTAAAGCAATTTAAAGACGAGCACAACAATTTATAACCAAACAACACTCCTAAAAGTTGGTCAACATCACATTCAATCCCAACACCATCCTACAAAACAAAGGTAAGTATAGACTACACCCCTTATACCTCTCACCTGCATCACCATTTAACACTTTATTAATGGGACGTACTTAGGATCCTTGCGAGCACAAATATATGCATATCGTTCTATTTAGGCCTAAGTCTACTTACAAATTTAAGATCCCCAGTGGAGTTGCCAAGCCTGTCGCGCCGCGCGTTCGCATGCTTTTCTGATGGAAGTATTTTTCTATATGGGCCTCTCTCAGGCCATACTTTACATGACAGCGGGGTTTATTTGATCTAAATTTAAACTTGGAGTTGCCACTAGTCATTTACAGTAGGTCGACTAGAAACCTAATTGTGGTACGGGAGAAGAACCGCAATCCTGCGAATCAAAGATTCTCAATAAGGGACTTGGTTACATTAATGATCCCAAATTGGGATCATTAATGCCCTTTCGGTACCTAAGAACGATATGGCATATCTAGCGCGTCACACGGATCCCTAAGTTCATTTTACTTATCTAACCATGGACAATCAATTAAGCATTCAAAAATCAACTACACATCCAATGGTAAATCAATCACAACAACCCTAATTTGGTCACTAGAAATGAAAACCTATTGGAAACCCTATCAAAGCTTTAATAGCTTGTTCACTTCATTTTTAGGGTTTTTTTAGGGGGTTTTGGCCTTAAATTTGGAATTTTCCAAATTATGCCACTTAGGGCATTTTGGAAAATCCAAATTTCACCTTTAATGATTGGCCACAATGATTTCTAATCATTCTGTGGATTTTCAAAATTTTTAAATTATTTTATCTTTATTTTTTTTTTATTTTCGAAAATTCAAATTTCACTTTTTTTATGGCTAGCCATGATGATTTTGGACCTTTTTGTGAATTTTCAAAATTTTTGAAATTTTTTGATTGATTTTTTTTCGGAAAAATTCTTAAACCGAGAAATGACTTTTTATGATTTTTCTGAAAATTTTTGTGAATTTTCTAATTTTTCAATTTTTTTATTGATTTTTTTTTCAAAATTTTTTTTTTTTTGCATTTTCTGAATTTTTGAAATTTTTTTTGAATTTTCTGAAAATTTTTCTATTTTTTGTGAATTTTCCGATTTTTTCCAAAGAAAATCTAATTTTTTTTAGATTTTTTTTTTATTTTTTTAATTCTTTATTGATTTTTTTTTTTTTTTTTAATTTTCTTTTGAATTTTCCCGCCGGGGATTGAACAGGACTAGACCGGTTCAGACCAATTCGACCAAGACCGAACCGCAATCGCCGGCACCGGCGCCGATTTCCTTCTCCGGCGGGCGCGATGCACCAAAACGGCACCGTTTTAAATGGTTTCCATTGGGGCATTTGGTCGAACGGTTGGTAGGCGTTATTTCTCCTTTTTTGTTTTCAAACCCGCGGTTTGAGCTCACCGTCGGCAAGCCTCCGGCAACTATCTGGCCATTCTGGTTGTACCACAACTGAGCCTGTACATTCTACTTTCAATCTAGCCTATTCGACTTGCAGCGGACGTTCACCGCCGGCGAAAAAACCCGGTTAAAAACTCTAAGTTGTGACTAACCAAACTGAATTTTTTAAAGCTTCAAATCCTTATTCTAATTGCCCTATCCGTCTAAACCGATTTCTATCACTACCAAACATCAAACAAAGGTTGAGGTACACCAACCTCGATAGTCTAAGACCATTGTGTTGCTTCGGCGAGGCCACCGGAGCTCCAGCGAAGAGGTTCTAAAACGTGGTTGACTCGGTTTATGCCATTTTTCATCCACAAATGCAATCAAATACATAAATCATGGTCAGAAACATGTTTTGAACATCAATATACCAAGATTAGTCAAAGCAATCATTCAAACATGCACATGGATGACAAAGCCAAATTCTGGGATTTTTTTATAAAGTTGGTTTTCTGCCGACTTTACCTGCTTTGTTCAATCTTCAAATGAGATTGTTGAGTTGATCGGCAACCTGAGAATTGTTCCTTGATGTTTAGTCGTCCTCCAAGTGCTTCTAGATCCGCCGGAACAGGTCTAAGTCGATTAGACGAAGGCAGTTTCAGGCGTTCTTGTCGACCAAGTTTGGAGCGACAAAGGGGAGGTCACGGCCGATTTGCGATTCACTGGGGTGGCCCGCCATCTAGGGGCGGCACGAACACTCGCAGGGGGACCTCTGACCCTTCCTCTCTAATTCTCCTTCTTCAATTTCCTTCCTTTCTCCCCTTTTCTCTCTCGGGAATTCCGTCGAACACCTTCTCCTCCTGCTCTTTAGTTTTTTTTGGTTCTTGTTCATTGATCTCCCACCCAAAATCGGTTGGAACTAAATGCTAATCCGTTCGGGCCGTTAACCGGTACCAGCTGGACATTTTCCAACTGGGAAATCTGATTAAAAACGTGTATATTTCTTGGAATTAATCAACGAACTCACGGGTTTAAACGTTTCTATTTCTGGGCTTTGTGCGGGTCTTCGATCGGGTGAGGAAGATGATACCGTGCCGGTCGAGTCGGGTTGACCCGCCCGACCCGACAGTTCCGGTTTTGCATAAAATTGCAAATTGGGCCTTAATTTGACCAAAATTTTTCAAATTAAACCTCAAAATTGTATTTCCTAGCATGTTCCGAACCCAAACATACAATTTTCCCCAATTTTTATTATAATTGTGCCCAAAATTTTCTTATTTTTATATTTGGGTTAATAGGGTTTTGTTTAATTCGAGATCTTAATGACTGATTAGGCAAAATTGATGCCAAAATTGCATTGCCCACCCCTGATTAACCTTAGAAATGATATTCCCATATTTCGGCAATTTCATTTTGGGCACAATTCCCAATTTAGGTTCAAAATTCTCAATTTTCAATTAATTTTTGGGGATTTTTGTTTTTACACCAAATTGTGGAATTGGATTGACCATTATGCAATTAAAGGTCCCTGGATCAATTGTTGTGAAGACACTATGAGCTAAAAATGTCTAGAAAAAATTTAATTTCATTTTTGGTTCAATTCGGGTTTAATTTCGCCCAATTTTGGGAAAAACATATACCCGATTGAAATTTCTAAAATTGATAGTGTACTTATGAAATTGGATTTAAAATAAAATTATTGACTATTTTTATGGAATTTTCTGATTCCATTTACTATTTTTCTTGATTTTCTTGCTTATTTTGACTAAAAGAAATTCAGGAAAAATGCAGAAAAATGCTAAAAAGTTATTTTTTGGTTTCAAAATAGGTTTCTAGGCTTGGCCAAGATCCCTAGACCTAATTTTGAAATTTTTGAAAATATGACAAAAATAGGCTAAAAATTAGGTGTCATCATTGTCAAGAGGGTAAAATGTCCGAGACTTGGCAACCCAATTCCCTTCTCAGACTTGTCCCACACAACTTTATCCCGCTTAGATCCTATCAATCCTACATGGAAGGTTCAATATATTTCTTAATCGGTAAAATTGTCTAAATAGTCCTAAACATATTGTAATGAGGTCAATTCAGCTATAACCATTTCAAGTGTGCCAGTTTAGTCTTAAATATTTCAATTGTGCCAATTTAGTTCTAAAAATTTTGATAAATTATCAATTTAATCGTAAACCTTTTACGATTTGCCGATATAGTCCATCTAGCCAAATATCCAAATAATAGGTTTATGACTAAATTGGCAAATCTTCAAAAATTTTAGGACTGAATTGACATAATTAAAAGACTTAGGATTAAATTAGCAAAATCAAATGACATTTTGGACAATTATCATTTTCTTAACGATAGATGGATCCGGACGAGCTTACTATGGATAAGATGCCGCCAGGCTCCACCGGCTCCTCGATGAGCTCTAGTCTCGCGCTTTCCCCTTATTATAGGCCCTCGGTCGATACAATTCAATTCCCCCACGGAAGAGTACACTTCCATTTCTTTCCTCTTAGTAAAATAATAATAATAAAAGAAAGAAGGAGAGAGAGAGAGAGAGATTTTCTTCTTCTTCTTCTTTCTTTTCCCATTTCTTTTTTTTTTGGCGGTTTGCACTTTTCTACTTTGTGGAGAGGCCCTCCTTTTGGCGCCTCCAAAAAAAAAATATTTTCACCCCGTAGCCGCCGCCCCCCTCTTTCCTTGAACCATTTGGCCGCACCCGCACGAACCCACACGCCCCACGGCTCTCTCTCTCTCTCTCTCTCTCTCTCTCTACAGATTCTCTCTCTTTAATTATTATATGCCAAAATTTCAAACTGCCCGACACTTGCCCCTCCCGTTCGCCTCCTCCTCCTCCTCCTCCTCGTCTCGCTCCCCCCCCCCCTCCCATGGCTTCTCCGCCGCACCTCTCCGCCGTGAAGGTAACCCCCCCCCCGTTGACCCGTTGACCCCCCGCCGCCCCTCCTTCGGGGGTCACCGCGCTCTGCTCCTCCTCCTCCTCCTCCCCTTCGCTCGTTCCTCCTCCTCCGGCGCGGGGGGTTGGGGGTGGGGGTGGGGGGGGGTGGGGGGAAAAGCTTTCGATTTTTTTTGGGCTGAGGGTTTCCGTTTGGCTTTGCAGGGCGCGAAGGTGCTCATGGTCGGGGCCGGCGGTATCGGCTGCGAGCTTCTCAAGACCCTCGCCCTCTCCGGTTTCAAGGATATCCATATTGTGAGTCGCGTTTGCGTTTCTTGCGCGCGCGCGGGCGCGCGCGTTTTTGACTTTCTTGGGCAGCAATAGGGTCGGTGTTTAAGTGGGCTAGGGTTTTCCCGAGTGTTGTGATTTTGAATTTCTTTTTGGGGGAATCTCGTACTTCCGTGCTGCTAATTTTGATTCTTCCGGGTGGGGGGCGGATGATGTGTCGCTAGGGTTTCGAAGGTGGGGGTTCGGCTCGGTTCGGTTGTGGGGGAAGCCTGGTTGTTTCTCTGTGGAGGAAGAATGCCACCCCGTGTTTCCTTTTCGTGCGTGCGCACCGCTGTTAGTTCCTTGTTTCGTGCTCTGCTGTCTGATTCGGGTCATATTTACTGTGGAGAGTTTGATTGGGTAACTTGATTGGGTAATTTGGAATGCTACTGTTTGGTTTAGTCAGTAGTAGTTGCTGACTGGCGCTTACAGAATGCCTTGGGTTCCCCAGGTGGTTAACACCCATCAACCCTGGCGGGCTTTTTTATTCTTTTGCGTCAGTAAATCGATGTGGGGTGTGGAATCTTTATTATCGAAAACTAAATTACCATATTATGTTTCCTGCGCGAGCAATTTGTTACCAAATTTGTCAGGTTTTTACCCCTCTGGCCACCATTCCCTGGGGATGGTAGATAAAACGGTTTCTGACACGGGACAATCCCGAAAATTCAGTAGTACTGCGCTAGGTAAACAATGCTTTCACACCCAAAATGTGGCTTTCTGTTTTCATGTGCTACTTCTTTTGCATTAAATCGAGGATTACGTGCCAACAAGGGTACAATAAGCTATTCGCTTAAATCTTCATTGGATGAGCTTTCATTGATAAACTGATCGTGGTTATCTCAGCAATCGCTGTTTTTCTTTGTGTCATGGGGGATTTAGAACCATTTGGAGCCTTCACGGGTTATGTGGATGTTAAACATCTAGTTGGGTTGGATATTGCCCATAATTTGTTGGTTTTACTCCCTATGTGTGGCTTGAAGGAAACAAAAAAGTTTGATGCTTGTGTCGCAGTGGATGAGTTCTCCCTAGTCTTGATAATCAAGATGTATGACTGTGCATGCATAGTCATCTTGAATGGCCTGCATAGTTTAGATGATAGACTGATTGAAGAGTTCCTGGTTGCCATATGACTGCATCTGGTGGTGCAGATCTTATGGTTATTGTGTTCTGAAAGTGTATTACTTTGCACTAATGACTAGGATGTGATCTTTGTTTTTGGCTCTTTGTGTTCTGGAAGTGCATTAGGCTGTGCATACGGCAAGAAAATGATAAATTCGGAGGGGGGCCAGATCTTTCTTTTCTCTGATGGTGGTAGCTGCATACTCTGGTCATACATGTAATTCTAAGGTTGTTCATACTTATATGGATGGATCCCGGATGTGTACCTTTGTGTCTCTTTATTCTTGATTTTAACCATGTAAACTTAGGAAGCCTTTTTGTTGATTGTACATAACATCAGGAACCTATTGCATGTGTTGCATCAATCTCGTAGAGGTATGAAAATATTTTACAGCACCTGAATTTAAAGCTTTGTCTAGTTATATTAAATTTCTTGTTGAAATTGAAAAGGCAAGTGTGTGGGACTTAATTCTTCTATTAGTATTCTGCCTTTAACATGCATTTTGTCAACGAAGCATGTTCTTATGGAAAATGTGTTCCTGATTCTAAGAGCTTCCTTAGTTTCCGTCCTTTTAAATGTGTAACCTAGGCCTTTGGGCCTCAAACCCCATGCATTCATAAAGAGTGGCTAATTTCTGTTTTGTTATCAGCTCAGTAATTGCATGAAGTGTTCCGAATGGTAAATGTTGAAATGTTCTTGCAGATTGACATGGACACGATAGAAGTCAGCAACCTTAACAGGCAATTTTTGTTTCGTCAGAAACATGTTGGACAATCAAAGGCCAAGGTATCTCCGGTTGCATTGTGTGCTCAAATCGACAATTTCCTTTAGTACCTGGACTGATTCTAGTTGTGTAGTTTTAGTTGCATTATTTTCCTAATATTCTTCTAATCAGGTTGCTCGGGATGCTATCTTGAGATTTAGGCCCAACATAAGCATCACGCCCTACCATGCAAACGTCAAGGATCCTGAATTCAATGTAGACTTCTTTAAGCAATTTAATGTTGTCTTGAATGGACTTGACAACTTGGATGCACGGAGACATGTAAATCGATTATGCTTGGCAGCTGATGTTCCCTTGGTTGAGAGTGGGACTACTGGGTTTCTTGGACAGGTGACAAGTCATTTTATGCGCTCCTCTGCCTTATTGCCACAGTGTCAATCTTGCATGACCTTTCTATTTCTTTGATGAACTACTTGTAGCTGTTTCATTTGTTTGTTATTGAATATATCTATTCTTTGTAAACTGCTGTATGATTTCCAGCTATCACCCTCCATAACTTTGATGTTGTGATCTATGCCAAGAATTGTCAACTGATCTCTTGGATGAATAGAGATCATCTCATTACCTTTCCAACGATAATATTAAGATAAAATACCCTATTTGATGGCCTGGTGGAAATTTTTCATCCTGCAACATTTAATGCTGTTGAACCGAACATGGCCTTATGTTGTAAACCTTAATAACTGTTGTCATAAAGTTATTATGGAGTGATAATTAGTGCTTTAAAGGGGCAAATGAAGCCTCCAGTCATAAAATGGTATGTGTATTACATTTGTTTTTGAAGTGCTGTCCCAGCACTAGGACACCTTTCACAGTTTAAGCTGGCTGTCTTATTCTTGGCTCAATTTAAAGAGTTCATCTGTATATGAATTGAGTCCAATTAGAGAGGGCGTAGTTCATATAATTTGGAAAAATTGATGTATGAATTAATATGGAAAAAACTAGTATTAATTATCTATTTGGAAAAAGTAGTATTCATTATCTATTTGACCTTCCTAAATTTTGTTCACTGCTCAGACATTGCCTGGGAATAATCATGTCCAGAGATAAGAGACTGACTGAGAAAACCAAATTTTATGGTTCCATGATCTTGCATTGTTAACTATAAAAATGTTGAACTTATGGTTTGTAAAGATATTACAACCTTTAATAGGTCAAAAGGTTAGAAGTTAAATGTTTGTTCAAAGGAGTAAACAATGATTATTTGATTGGAATAATATAAAAGCTTGGAGTCTTTGCTGGTGATGTGTTGATAATCATTTGGAATTATGATGTGAAAGCTTACGGGACTTGCCAATGATTTGTGATTAGAAAAGTTCTGAATTATCCTCTGTTAGCATCCTCTATCAGTTAATATATTCTGTTAATTTGCAATTACGGCTGATTTTGCTTAAACACATGTATAACCAGGTGACAATACACCTGAAGGGAAAAACAGAGTGCTATGAGTGCCAGCCAAAACCTGCCCCAAAATCATACCCTGTATGCACAATCACCAGTACGCCTTCGAAGGTACTTGCCTAGATTAATACATTGCTTGCGTTATTTTTCTTCTCTTTGTTCACCTTTTCCTTCATATAGTGTGATATGGGTTATGTGAGCTATTTGTGGGAATTAAATTGAATAATTGTGCGGATTATGCATCAGGCATTTGGAATATGGATTATTTTGTAATTTGTAATGATTTACTCAATATTGTGTGGGACGTTTTGAATTACAATTTTTATGGAAATATGTACTATCATCTGTTTTGATAAATTAATTGATATGCTGTTTTCATTTTGTTCCATCATAATAAGAAGTGTATTTCAAGGCTGTCTCAGGTTATTGTTGTTAATTGGCTGCATCTACCTAGATTATTGAGAGAAACCCTAGTATCACACTATGTCAAATTAATCATATTTGTTCTATTTGACCTCGAATAATTCATTACGTTTGTTATATTTTCTTGATGGGCAGTTTGTTCACTGCATTGTATGGGCGAAAGACCTACTGTTTGCGAAGTTATTTGGAGACAAAGCACAAGATAATGACTTGAATGTGCGGTCTGGTAATGCTAGCACTTCAGACCATACAGAGGATGTTTTTGAACGCAGGACAGATGAAGACATTGAGGACTATGGAAGGAGAATATACGACCACGTATTTGGTTATAATATTGAAGTGGCCTTGTCTAATGAAGAGACATGGAAAAACCGCAATATGCCGAGGCCGATTTATACTAAGGATGTATTACCTGTAAGACCGACTAGGCAGAATGGAAATATGGATAGAGGGAGCGCAACTGAAAACCCATCTTCAGTCTCTGCCATGGCATCTTTGGGCATGAAAAATCCACAAGAAATATGGAGTCTTATGGAAAATTCAAAGATTTTTTTGGAGGCTTTGAAGCTTTTCTTCGGTAAAAGGGAGAAGGTATTAACTTTGCTTCTTGCTTATCTAGATGTTTTACTTTGATTAATGTACAAATTTGCTCTGCACATTCTGAAGACAAAGAGCTTTTGTTTTTTCTCTTAATTATTTGGTAGGACATTGGAAACCTTAGTTTTGATAAAGATGATCAATTGGCCGTGGAATTTGTTACTTCTGCTGCGAATATCCGGGCCTCTTCTTTTGGTATCCCTCTGCACAGCCTTTTTGAATCTAAAGGTATAGCGGGTAACATTGTTCACGCTGTTGCTACAACAAATGCTATTATAGCTGGATTGATCGTGATTGAGGCAATCAAGGTGCTGCAGAAGGATGCGAAAAGCTATAGGTATGGATCAGAGCTCTCTCTCTCTCTCTCTCTCTCTCTCTCTCTCTTCTCTTCATAGTTTGTATCGGCCATTTTTAAATTTTGGGAGTACCTAAACAGATCATTTCTGGTGCTGCTCTGTCATTCTCTCAAAAGAGAAAGAAGTTTGGGATTTACAATCTCTAGATGCGTTCTTTGGATTCTTATATCTGTTAGAATTTTCCACTTCCGTTTGTCTAATCTGCCTGTCGATATCCATATCCAATTGGCTAAGGTGCAGACTATTTCTGCTTCAGCTTCAGGGAGTAACCAAAATCATATTGGGAATCAGGAAAAGTATGTGAAGGAGCAAACATCAGCAGTCATGTGGGTATAGTTGACATTAAAGAGAAGTGATCAGTGGTTGGAACTTTGAAGAGTAAATAGGGTGTAACATTGGGGGTGATCCTCCAATCTGCTAATTGAGAAGTGTCCACTCTTGTTAATTGCAGAGACTTGGTGTATTTAGGGAAGAAATTGTGCATTAGCAACTTGGGTTAGGAGAAAGTTACTTATGCCTGGTTTTTCTATTTTCGTAGCTTGTTAACTTTAGGCATGAGTTTATGACCAAAAAAAAATATTTTAGGCATGAGTTTCTAGAGATGCTATTATTCTGTTATCATGCATCAGTCGATGCACATAAAACATGTATTATATGAGTTATTTAGCTGACCTTCAAACTACTATAACTTTGATCATGATCTGTTCAGGATGACTTATTGTCTGGAGCATCCATCGAAGAAGATGTTGCTTATGCCAGTGGAACCATATGAGCCGAACAAATCCTGCTATGTCTGTTCTGAGGTAGTTTACTTGCTTTTATTCTATTGGTGGAATTTTTATATGCTTGTCCTATGGTCTTCTGCTGATGCATGAGATGATTCATACTAGACACCGCTGTCCCTGGAAATCAACACCCATCGATCAACCTTAAGGGACTTCGTTGATAAAATTGTGAAGGCGAAGCTTGGAATGAACCTTCCCCTTATCATGCATGGGTCAGCCCTTCTTTATGAAGTTGGTGATGATCTTGAAGAAGACATGGTTGCAAATTATGCAGCAAACCTTGAGAAGGTGATTCATTGTGGTTTTTCAAGCTTATTCTCAAGTGTTTGTTGGGGGTGCAATTGATGCAAACTCTTATTTGGCTTCTTTTCTTCAAATTTCTGATCCCAGGTTTTGTCAGAGCTTCCGTCTCCTGTTACAAGTGGGACTCTCCTTACAGTTGAGGATCTCCAACAAGAGCTGACTTGTAATATTAACATCAAACATAGGTATCTCTCTCTCTCTCTCTCTCTCTCTCTACAGGATTATGTGTGGTGGTGGGATTTTTCTTAAAGATGTAATACATCTTTACCTTCAGCCTTTTTAGTACCTCAGGTGGTTTGACTTCCTTGTTTCTTCTCTAAACATTCTGGACCCTTGAATAGTCATTCCTTTCTACCAATAGGTCCTCATTAGGAAGTGGTCATCTTGGTTATTTTATGATATTGGTGCAGTTTGTGTAAGATTTGAAAGAAGTTAAATTGTTTTATCTACTCTGAAGGAGCATGACTTTAATTTGCATTCTTGTCATATGGTTCCAAAATCACTTAAAAAGTAGGCAGTCTTTGGTCCATCGTGACATATTGCTGAGTTAGAGTATCCATTTCATGCCCTTTATAACCGACCTTTTCTCTGTGTGGCTAGACTTACGAGAGATCACATCACCCTGTAATTGACTTCTGCAATTGGATCTTAACAGGGAGGAATTTGATGAGGAGAAGGAACCTGATGGAATGGTTCTCTCTGGCTGGACCCAAGCTCCTGCAGTCGAGAAGAAAGATGAGAACCACGTTGGCAACGGTGTTGGCACATCTAAGAACATGCCTACGAGTGCGGAGCAAGCTGAAACAAATGAAGACGTAGAGATTGTTCCTGCGGATATTGAGATTCCTGCTGACAAGAAAAGAAAGCTGGCCGAGATTTCAAATAGTGATGGCATGGTTACTTCGAGGGTTGCTGCTGAAACTAACAACCACAGTAAAGTGGAGGAGCTTGATGACGACGATGATGTTGTTTTCATCTGCGATGGAGACTCAGACCCTAGCAAGAAGAGAAAGCTGCACTAGTTCTTGCATCCTAATTTTGTACTGACTGAGAAACAATATTCTTTTGGCGCGTAGTTGTTGATGTCCCATATAATCTGTAGTCAATCGCTTGAGTTAGACGTAGCCAATTGTCAAGCCGTGTACTTGATCTAGATGTGAGAAGCAGCCCTCATTTTTGCACCAGAAACGTGCAGAACTAACTCGACTTGTAATGCGTGAATTAACAAAGCGTGACCCTCATTTTACTTATGATCCTCTGTACATGTAACTGGCAGCTTCATATCCATTTTCTGAAATCTCTCGAGTTCGTGAAGGATTGTTATTCTGCGTGCTTTGAAATTTAGAGTGCGCTCGTAAAGCTCGAAAAAAGAACGTGCGTAACAGATCGACATAGACAGAAGTTTGCCAGTGTGCTCTGCTTTTGTGAAAGCTCATGGAAAGTTTTGGTCGATTTCAAGCTTCTGATAAAGATCTATGTGGAGCGAGGTATGACAATCTGGACTTTCTGACGAAATCTGTCTAGATCAACTTTCTGTCTAGGTCCAATTTTTTGTCACCAATCTATTGAAAATTTGGTTTATGTACAGCATGAATGAGTAAATACAGAGAGAGAGAGAGAGAGAGAGAGAGAGAGAGAGAGATGCCTCAAATAATCATGGCATCTACACGCCGATGCAGCTACTGAGGCATTGGGTGCTGCTAGATGATGCACTTCGACATGGGTATGGAGGAAATGGTGCTTCTTTCCTCTCCAAGTACTTCCTTTTCTTGGCGTCCGGGTGTTCTTGTTTTTTGAGATCTTCGAGGCACCGAACATCGGCCATGCACGCAAACGACCTCGACTTTCCCGAGTAATACCTCGACAACCCTCTTCTGCAGGAGAAAAGAGAAGCCCGAAACCGTTAAGAGAGACATTCGTCCCAGTAAAATGCTAGGTTCAAACTCATCGTAACACCAAACAATTAACACAATCCATTGGTCACAGTTCTTACTTCTTTGGAAGGTTGGTCTTCAACATGCGCATGTCGAACATCCTCACCTCGTCCGTTTGATTTTCCATATCAGATCTATCGTAGGCAGAAGAAGGGACAGAACCGAAGCGGAGGGAAGTTGCTTCTTTCCGAGGATTTCAGAGAGAAAATCTGAGAAGAAGCACGAGCTGATAGGTAGATATATGTCAGTAGGTTACATCAAAAAAATGAGGATGAGAGTGCACGCAATTCACGGAGCTTGAGTGATCGCAGGCAGTCCTATTTATGAGGGTCGTTTTGTTCTTGAGGCCTCTCTAATCACCCGCAATTTTTGCGTAAGACGATGGAGAGAGACGGATCCACATTCACATGTACATCTTCTAAGTTCTAGCCTCCTCAATTAGCATATGTTTCTCGTTGGAATCTTTGCCTTTTAGCCCTCCAACTCTCCTATAGTTGCGGGCAAAATTAGCGGTTCTTCCTCGACGAAGTGTTGACCTTGAACTGCATTTTATCTGGTTGGGAAGGTTACTAAAATAGAATTTGCATTTATCTAGGGATACTACAGAAGAGCATACATTTTTCCTTCCAATCACGTTGGTGAAGTGGCGAATTGTGGTCACTTTCTTGAGTTCTCGCCATCCGATCGATGTCAAATTCATTACGAAGTTTTATGCAGTGTAAAAGTTACTGTTTTATGACATAATTCATGGGATCGCATAGGGATATCATTTGGTAATGTGTGGGTAAGAGGGCGTGTACATTAAAATCCCTCTCGATGTTTCACCCTTCCCTTCTTTACTTTCGATCTCCATCCACAAAATTCTTGCTTGGGTCCAAGTTCACATGTATCAGATCCGTGGCGATCGTTAATTATATGCTCTCACGTTATCAGCGGATGCAATTGTTTTAGATTAACCATCAGGAGCCAAAACCCTACTTTTCGTTGCGCTAAGAATTTGGTTTTTTCTTTGCCTAGAGCTGTCTGAACCATGAATGGGCGAATCACTTAATGATGGATCTCTTGCTTCCTATCGCGTAATAGTCACTTACTGGGAAACCCATCAAATATCGTGCAAGCTTACAAACCTGTTAACCTCAAGCTTCTAGCTTATGCAAGTGGCTTTTCTCCATGGCAGTTTACTCGTAGTCGGTAGGATTCAGACAGGTGACCTCCAATTCCTGAATTGAAAATCCCTCAACAGCGACACCCCCATCTGATTGCAGGAATCTTGGGAGAGTTATGGTCCATCGGTGGCCACTAAACTTACATATCATTTGCCATGAGGCAAAACTTTGATTTAATCACGTAATGCCAACTTTATTTGATATATTTAAATCGATTCTCTTGGACTAAAATCCACTTAATTTTCCAGTAAGAGGCGCTGACTTAATGTCCAACAAGGCGCCATGTCAGCCCTAATTAAAAAAATTAAGGGCTTCTTTAGTGTCGACCAAAGAAATAACATGTAGAAAAGATCAAAAGGGAAATATTAAATGAAAATTTCAAGACAACGGACGAAAAATTACCGAAAGCAAAAAAAAAAAAGAAAAAGAAAAGAAAGACATTAAAAAATCAAAACAGAAAAATTGAAATTTTAAATTTTCGAATAGTATAAAGAATATAAATCATGAACAAAAATATTAAAAAAAAAACAATAAGGTCCAAAGGCAAATGTAATGGAAGAACAAAAAGATTATGAATCAAAATTAAAGTTAAGAGTTTGACATGTGCACTAAAACACCTAAGTTACTTCATGTGCACTCTCCTAAGTTACTTTATTAGACACACATTGAATGCATAATATCTATTAATCAATTCCAAAACAAATTTCACCAGGCATAAAACGTTTGATTGTGTTTAAGGCCAAAATCATAGTACATTATTTGTTAATATTATACGACATTTTATAAATGCATACCACTTTATGTTGTAAAGGCATAGGAAGTTTTTGTGGTACTTTGATATATGATGATTTCTCTCAGGCCCAACCTTACGAGTATGTCGTGTTTGAGGAAAAAATCGCCGTACATCAATTTTTCCACTGTACAGCAGTACGACGTTCGGTCGTACATTATGCCTAATGCATCGGACAAAATACTTTAAGTCATCTAAACTATACAAGAATACAAGACAAACGGCTATTGCCGGTTGCACTTTTGGATCTCCAAGTTGATTTATATAGGGCAGAAGCATTAAACTTTACTTTTTGGATAAAAAGACAGTACGGGGCTTCATAAAGCTACTGACAAAATCTTTAATTCTCGGATGAGCTAATGTTTGACATCCGACTCTGTAATTGCATGCCCAGAAGCAACACCACAACCGGATGAACTACTGTGGGCTCTTTAATTGCCAAGAAACAACAGTGTTCTCCTTTCTATTCTAGCTTTCTCTTCCTATATTTGTAACTTTTTAAGTTTCAAGGCGTTTCTTCTTTTATTTGAAGAAGTCATAGCCATACCCTTTTCATCAACTAGTACCATGGGAGGACACAATGACCTGTGATATGCATAGAAATGTTGAACTTGACTTCAATAGTGATTTGACATAATAGACATCTTTTTCCACCCAAAACTAAATGTTACTTCAGCTTTTTAACTTAGAATTTCCCTATACCATACCAGGGAGTTCTTTCCCCTGTCTCCCCTTGTGCCTTTTAAGAACCTACTCAGGTCCAACATCGGCAGTGTAACATTTCCTTAGATATTGCTGCCAAACATCCATATCAATGAGAGACTGATAGATTTTAAGCATAGGAACTTAGGCTGCAACCTGCAGCATAGTTATCCGTCACTCAAATTTTTCACCACGATAGCTATCTTTTAGCATAATGGCAGTCTCTATAAATCACCTTTCTCCAACCTTCTAACCTACACCAGTTCATCGAGATTCACAAGGTTGTGATGGTTTTGCAAAAAATTACCAGAGTACCGAGCATTAGAACCAAAGGATTACCAGTTCTATGGTAAATCAATTGTTCCTAATCCAAAATCTTACTGCCACAGTAATGATTCGAGAGCTTGCTGGTGTACTTGTTTGTCTCCTGCTGCTACAACATTAAAACCTGAAACGAAAAGAAAGAAGTCCTTCAAACATTAAGCACATATATACAATTATAAAGCATCACAAGATGCACCTATAAACGAGGTTCGTCAATTGCATCAGCAACTCAAAATAAGTCATGACACAAATAAATGAAGGTGAACCAACTTAAAGTGAACCTCACAGATGAGATGGTGATAGTACCTTGTGCAAGTGAATCCGGAGAAGGTTCCCAATAAAGTTGGTGGCCTTTCCAATCAGTTATAATACCCCCAGCTCCTTCAATCACAGGTATCAGAGCGAGAAAATCGTATGGCTGGTAGAAAAAGAAAAATTTAACTGCTCAGCAGGTCTGAAAATTCTTTTAGAGCTTAATTATTTTGCGTGATATGAAAATACTCAAGGCGCAAAACCAGGAAGTGGATAATCATTGAAGTCCTCTAATGGGACACAGATGCTTCATTGCTCAGCAGTTTCACATAATGTGAATCATCATATGCATTAAAAAAATTGCACACTGTACCTTTAGACCAGACTCAATGACAAGATCCACGAAGCCAGAAGCCAAAAGAGCATATGCATAGCAATCACAGCCATATAATGGCACTTTTACCTGCAGAAAGTTGACACATTATAATTGAATTGCCCATATTATAAATTTATCAAATAAAAGAAATGCAGGATTATGAGCGGAAAGTAATGGGCAATACTAAAAAAGAGGGAAAAGAAAAATCAGGACTTTCCCAAAGTATCGATTCTCTTCAATCACCACATGAGTTTGTGTATCCTCATAAATACAGCAAAACAGAATGTTCCATGATCAGCTGGCTAAGCATACCTAAAAATATGCAAAAGTACAGCTAAAAAATTGTGTAAACCAACCTTACTTCTAACACGAGCAAACGACTCTTCAGCCTCTTTCTTGAAGAGATGTGGACTTGTTGTGTATCTGAGAAAGTATAACGTGAAGACAGATAATAGATACATCAATTGAAAGATTCATCTGCAGATGCTTGTCAACTTTCTTTTGCATAATCTAAGCCCAACTCATATGGGTTACACAAACAATACACAAAACGTACAGATATGCCTGGGATAATTTTGTGCATGCACGTGTCGACAGTTCTTCTCCATTTAGTGTAGTTCTCTTTCCTGATATCCCAACCCATCTTTCTTTTAAAACCGGTTGATCAATTATGCCAAGAATCTGAGGAAGTCATAATCATCACAATCAGACACACTGATAGTATTGCTATAAAGCTTTAACGTAAAGCTCAGGCAAGCATTGTTCACTTTACGTCCCCAAGAACAGTATTTTTCTAACGGCAAGACATGTTCGGACATAAAACTCGATAAAGTCTGCCGAGTTCTCACCGGTTTACCCTTATGTAGAAGAGCAATCAGAGTACCAAATAAAGGCTTTCCTGAAACAAATAAGAGTTTTGAGTCACTCGAGATGGGTTTTACCACATAACAAAATAAAAAAAAGGCAGACACACAAAGAGGCGAAAAATACCAGTTATAAAGCTCTTTGTCCCATCAATGGGATCCAGAACCCAGACATAATCTGCAGATGTCTCCTTGCACCTCCACCCCTTCTCCTCTCCATAGCTGCAATTACAAAACTAGGTGCATCAAAGGTACTACTGACATCTCACTCTCTCGCTCCTATTCTAATCATACATTTCCCCACAGACGGTCAATCGATAATCAAAATCAAAACCCATTCTTCGCCCTGCACTTCAAACCCAATTCGATACTTCAAGAAAGCGAAACGAAACACCACTCCGGCATCATCACTACTTCCGAGCCTTCGGTTCATCTACTTCACATACATTGCATGAGCAGGGAAGCTCCCCAGTATAATCGAGACCATGGCCTCCTCAGCCGCTTGATCCGCGATCGTCACCGGACCTACGCCGACATCGAGAACACAAATCACCACCCAAAAAGAACCGAAAAGCAGGAACCAGGACCAATCCCACAGCAACCCAAAAACCAAACAAAAAAAAAAAAAAGGAAAACACACAAACTCACTCAAGTCCTCCTTATCGAGGATCTCGAACTTCTTCCGGAAATACTTCCGGATCACCTCCCCGGCGGCGTCCGCGGCCCGGCCCGCCACCTCGGCGAGCCGGCCGAGCTCCTCCTCGCCGCCCTCCTCCTCCCCTCGGGGCCCTGGTCGAGGGCCGGGGCGCGGTCGCCGGACGGGGCGGCGGAGGCGGCGGCGGCCATCGGGGGGCAGGACCTGAGCGCCGCGGCGGCGGCGGCGGCGGGGGCCGGAGAACGGAGGGCGGCGGAGAAGGAGAGGTTCGCGGGGGTGGAGCGAGGGACGGAGGACGGGACCACCGGCGGGGGGAAGAAGATGATCGGAGGAGGGAGGGTCCGATGGGAGAGGTGGTGATGGGATTGGGAGGGGGGCGGCGGCATTCTTGCGAAGTGGGCTTGGCTCGCCATTTTTTTATAACAGGCGGGAAGAGAGAGAGAGAAGAGAAGAGAACTGAGAAGAGAAGAGAGGGTGGAAGCTCCTCTGCTTCTGTCTTGATTTTAACATGAATTCCGACACTTCTGTCTTTGGGTAACTTTTTCTTTTTCTTTTTCTTTTCTTTTTCCTCTCCTTCCTCTACCGGTCGCTCGGCCTCCGACGATCAGCCGGAGGCTATACAATCGGTGAGGGCTTAGTCTCGCCAGCTTCGAGCACAGCTCGCCCCTGCCAAATCCGGCAAAGTTTCGAACCTTGCTGGAGGCCAGCGAGGGTCGGCCTCACCGGGATCTGGCGAGGTCCCCACTCTCCCGCCTGAAGAGTCTCGCCCTCATTAGCCTTCGGCAAGGGTGACCCTCGCCAAAAGCCGGTGAGGCCCGGCCTCACCCGAGATTTCACTGGAAGTGCTGGTGAGCTTCGTTTCGCCTTTTTGCTGCTTTGTTTGTACTTACGAATCGATTCGACCGCATTTTTCCGTGCTCCCAAACTGGCAATTTGCAGTGGAAAGTGCTTCTTCTATCGCCGAAAACAATGAGAGGAAATCGAAAATTTTGATTTGTTTTTGTTTCCGATTTATGGAAAATGAGATTGGGTGCAGATAAATGTGTTACCGTCTGTATGTTTCAGGTATCTTTTACTTGTTTGGTTTGATTCAACCTTTATGGCCGCTTTTATTGCCGATTGGAACTTTTGGGTTTAGCAATTTTCTGTTTGATGTTGCGAATGGGCGATTTTTTTGGGAAGCCTTGTTCAGTTCTTTTTAACCGATTAGGCCAAAACGACGTTGTTTCTTATGGCTTTTGCTGATTAGATTTGTGAACTTTAACTCAATGTGCACCTGAACTTTTAATTTGTTCAATGTGGTATTTGTTCAATTTAGTCAATGGATTATATGAATGTGTTTAATCTTTTCCCTTATGTTGAATCAATGAAAGAACACATTGAATGTTTTTCATGTAATTCAAGGACTGTATTGAACGTGTACCAAAAGTATAGAGACCACATTAAACAAATTAAAAATTTAAGGACCACATTACATGTTGAAATAAAGTTCATGTACCACATTAAACAAATTAAAAGTTAAGGAACCACATTGCACATTGAATCAAAGTTCCTGAGCCATTTATGTCATTATCCCTAATTAATAATGTTCTCTTAGAAAAAAAGCTTTAAAAAAGTATTGGCGAATTAGCCCGAACTGCTCTGGACCGAACATGATGCCTCATAGATTGAGAATCCAATGCTTTAAACGAGAACTTTGGACATCGTAGAAGTTTTAAATTAAGGAGCAACTTTCATGAATTTTCTCATCTCGAAAGGTGCCCTTCGAGTTTTTATGACTCATTTTCATTGCTTAAGTCAAGTTTGCAAGTAGAATCTGAGAGTTACTTCAGTACCAAGTTTCACAAAACCTAAATGTTCAAGTTTCTTTTTAAAGAGAATTATAAGGTCCTTCATTTCGAAGATGGTTTTCTCTCCTCCATACGTCACATCTTCGCATTTCTCGATCAATCCGAGCTTCACCTCGAGATCTTGGCGCATCATTTTAGTCTGGTATCAGAGCTTAAGATTCTTGGGATTTATAAGATGAGTTAGAACGGAAGTTATAAGGAGCGATTCTTATCATAGGAGGACTAAAATGCATGCATTTGTGATTGAACTCTGCGGTTTTGATAGCTCTGATTGAATTACTTGAGCTGCACTACACCCACCGGTAGGGAAGCTGTTTTGATAATCCTAGCATGTTTTACTTGATTGCATTGGTGACTCGGTGGGTCATAAGCATTACATTTGATTGTCACATGCGTAATGCCTCCTAAGTTGATTTGGAAAGCCTGGATTAGCATTAAAACTCGTTATAAAGAAGTAGATTGATGAGAAATTGGTTATGGGAAGTAAGCGACCATGCACTGAACTCCGGATCCAAACCTACCCCCGAAGCTGTATCGAGCTCAAACTCGGATCCCCACATGGAAGGAACCTTACAGCTTCGGAGAATGTCAGGAATCTGATGAACCAACAAGTGCGACGCCAAGGGTAAGCTTTTCTCTATCGCCATGGCAAAGACTGCTCTTGTGCAGAAGGAATTGGTGGAGCAATTCCTGAAGTCATTGGCTCTGGAGACCCTAATTTGGCTGAGCAGTGGATCGACGGGATGGAGAGGATCTTTTGCACTGCAGGATGGTGAGGTGGTGGATAAGATAACTCTTGCTGTGTATGAACTTGATGGGAAAGCCTTGCCATAGGTGGAGGGTGTCCAGTCATCGGCTTTTCCCATTTCCCGCCAACCCCACTTGGTTGGGTTTTCCAAAGCCTTCTTTAGCAAGTACTTCTCGGCTTGTGCTCGAGACCAGAAAATTGCTGAATTTGTGAACTTTAAGCAAGATGGGATGACCGTGGATCAATATGAAGCAAAGTTTGCTGAGTTATCCTGATTCGTGCCTCGTTTGATCAAGGATCCGAAAGATTACATGAAGAAGTTTCAAGATGGGTTACAGCCCGAGATCAGGAGCAAGCCAGTGCCGTTAAACCTTAATTGTCTGTGACGATCTTAATGAACATGCTTAACTTGTCAAGGACTTGACCGAGACAATAAGCAATCCCGTTTAGCCCCAACAATATCCTCAAGCTCGTAACATCTTCGCGATAAGAAATCATTCTGGACAATTCAATATTCAACTATCGTGATCGGAAGAGAAATGGTAAAGCTAAGTTTCGACCTGCCCCTCATTCAAGGACTCTGAATGCCCTGCCTGCGCTGGGCCAATGCAAGAAATGTCGAGTCAACCGTGGCGTGAATCCCTGTCTTGGGTTACTGGTGCTTGCCTCAAGTGCGGTTGCTGGAGGGTTTGCTGGCAGCGGAGGAACCAACCCCAGCATCAGCCACCGCATCCACAAGCTTCCCGACCCTCTCATCGGCCTCGAGTGCCACAAGGGAATGTTGAAAGACCACCTGCTCAAGACCGAGTTTATGCTTTGACTCCAGAGGAGGCTGAGACCTCTAACACTGTCATAGCAGGTAACCCTTAGGAACAAGAGAGTTAGGAATGTCGCGGTAACCTCTAGCCCTTCTTTTCTTAAGATATGTATTAAGATGATGTAATGTTCGAGGGAATGTTTCCCTTCGGAACATCAAAGTTCATCGTTATTGAACGCCGGTGCTACTCACATTTTATCTCCTCTGTTTCGCGCATATGTTTGATCTGCCATGCGAGCCCCGGGATCCTTAACTCTAAGCGTCTACCCCGATGGGAAGCATGATGATATTAAAATATGATGAGCAAATCTTGCGAGTCGAATGTGGCCTCCCAGTGATCTTGTGCGGACCTAACCCTCTTAGGGATAATGGACTTCAATGTTATCTTGGGAATGGATTAGATTCGCACTCAGAACGCTGACTCGTTTGCTCCTGGAAGCTGATCCAATTAAATCCTCCTGGAGGTCCTAGTTACATATTTTAGTGAGCAGAAGACTGAGGTTGCTGTTCCGAGCGTTCAATCTCCTTAAAAACGGGGATATGGATATTTTGCAATGGGGTGGATCAAGCTCAGAAGGAGCCGAAACTCGAAAAGATCCCTGTAACTTGCGAGTTTCCAACGTATTTCCATAAGTTCTTCCTGGATTACCGCCCAAACGTGAGATCAAACTCACCATCGAATTAGCTAGAAGAACCGAATCGGTCTCTAAAGCACATTGCTATTATGGGATTTACGGAGTTGAAGGTCCAATTGCACGAATTGTTGAACAAGGGCTTCATTCGACCGAATGCATTGCCATGGGGGAGCCCCAACGCTTTTCATGAAAAGAGAATGAAGTCACTATCAAGGACAAGTATCCGTTGCCGAGAGGGTTGATGATTTATTCGATAAGTTGCAAGGAGCTCTGATGTTCTCAAGGAACAAAATCTTCGATCCAGATATCACCAACTTCACATAAAAAAGGAGGACATTCCGAGAACCACCTTAAGGAGCGATATGGTCACTGTGAGTTCTTGGTTATGCTGTTCGATTTAGAACATGCCTGCGGCCTCCATGGACTTGATAAATCTGTCTGTTCCGACCGTTTCTAGATCAAATTTGTGATTGTCTTCGTGTTGCCAGTACTCAGGTTACTCTAAGACCCCTGTAAAGCATGAGCCATACCAAGGCTCGTCCTGCAAACCCTCCAGGAGCACAAGATGCCAAGTCGAATAAATGCAACTTCTGACTTGATCGCGTAATATTTCTCGGACACTTGGTCACCGGTGAGGCATCCTAGTACACACGGCAGAGATGGAATCCTTGTTTAATTGGCCATGCCCCACTTCTTCAGGATTAGAAGCTTCCTTGGTTTGGCCGGATATCAACGTTTCATGGGAGAATTCTCATTAATCGCTGCGCCGCTGACCAAGCTGGCAAAGGAAGAACGTCAAGTTGGAATGGAAAGATTAATGAGAGCGAAGCTTCCAAGAGCTCAAGTGTAGGTTGACAACCGCACCCATTTTTTGACGTTACCATATGGATTTGGCGAATTGGTGATTTACAGTCATGCCTCTCATAAGGACTTAGAATGGGCTTAATTCCAAAAAAAAGTATTAACTTTAGCTTGAGTGATAATCTTGACTTGAATCTTTTTGTCTCATAAAAAATTACCAACTTTTACTTAAATATCAAATCTGACCCGGTTAACTATTCCAGCTCAGCAATAAATAGACGTCGCTTGTTAGTTGGAATTTAAAGCACTATTTATTGTCTTCAGTTGTTCATGGTCTCCTTCGCTTCAATGGCAAGTAAAAAATATCTCCAGATTGAATCTCTCTAGTCAGCCTATACCATTTCGTTGTAATTTGAAGTTGTGGACCACCAGCCGTCGAGATTCGCCATGGATGAGATCTACCAAACTCACGACCAGAACCTTTTTTTTCTAAAACAAGCCTAAGCCCTCTCCCTGAAACTTCAAAGTCTATGTCGAATGAACATAAAATTGATCTCATTTAATATATTGGGCTCTAGTGATGGACATTGATTTTGTTGGGAAGTATCATAAAGGAGATTCTAAAGCTGTTGTCATGCTACAATGCTTATAACAATCTACAATATCTCGAGCTTTGGTTAACGAGGCTAGATTTAGAACTCAAGTAAAAGTTAGTGATTTCTATTAAGACAAAAAAAAAATTCGATCCAGAATTGTCATTTAAAGCAAAGTCGATGCTTTGTTTTTGAATTAGCCCTTCGGATGCATGCTTATGCAACATGGCAGAGTCGTAACTTACACCTAAATACATCTGCGGTCTCATGAATTAAAACACCGAATGCATCGTGTCAGTAGTTTCCACCTCGAAAATCTGGAGACATTATCCCTATGGCAAGACGTTCGAAACTTTTACCGACCACAAGAGCCTCAGAAGGAGCTCAACATGCATCAATGCTGTTGGATTCAGCTATTAAATGATTATGACCGTGAGATTCTCTATCATTCCGAAAAAGCAAATATCGCGGCCAATGCTCTCGGTCCCATAACCAGAGGTTCCCTTGCTCACTTAATGATCAAGAAGTGGGAGTTGCTTGAAGAGGCACGAGACTCACAATTCAAGTTAAATTGGCTCGACTCATCCGTTCATTTACCGACCCACCCGTTCTTTTAGCGACCCATCCTCGTGCGGGAGAGTAAAGGAGTTACGATGTAATGATCCTGAGACGGAGAAGCTTAAGGAAGAGACTGATAAGGGGAAGAGGCCCGATTTTCGAAATTCTGATGACAAAAACGAACAGAATTCACAGAAGAATATACTTGCCAAGAAACAAGGACTTGCAAAGTGAAGTTCCGACGGAAGCTCATCCTAGCTCTTACAGCATTGGCCCCTGGAGCACCAAGATTTATCCGAACCCCTGCCGGCAGCATTATAGGTGGAATGGCATGAGAAGCGATGTAGCCCATTTTCATGTCGACAGGTCAGAGCGGAACGCCAAAAGCCAGGAGGCACTCTCAATCCTTTGGAAGTTCCTAAATAGAAATGGGAATTTCGTTCAAGGCCAACCCCGAGCTGAGCCGAACGAAATCACGATTCTATTAGGGTGATCATCCATCATTTGACAAAGACCGCTCATTTCATGCTAGTTCCGGGGTTAAGAATTTCCACTAATGACTAAACTTCTCCTTGTCTTTCCAGAGGTCGAACATTTCCCAAAGCCAAACAATTGATATATTGACAATGATAGTAGGTTGCAAATCTAGATACAACACTATCCATCACCAAGCCACCGCATATATGCATGTAGGCAGACCTTGGACTCAAAAACAACAATCTCACATAACTTGATCTGATTCTATATCATTTCATATTATCAATCAATATAGAAATCAACCAGAACTTATACAGAATAAGCTAGGAGAAGCACATATGCGCCTTCAACCTACCAAATTTCCCTTTTTGGCTGTTCTATTTTTACCCTTCTACATATTCCTTTCGCTTTTGATTCCTGTACAGTGTAGAACCACAGCAAATTAATGCGACAATTTCTGTGTATACAGACAACTCGCCTTCAATCGAACCTAAATGGAATTCTCTGCAATCCTTTATCTGACTGAGATTGTCATGAAAATTCTGCATGGGTAAAACAGGATCAGAAATCACAAGTAAATACAAATCAAAGCCACTTTCAACACGGGCATGCATGAGCCAAGCAGCAACTTTCCAAGTTCAGTCGATGTGCTGGTTAACACCAAGTTTGTCACCTAAAACAAAAGCATGGGACTGATCGGTACTGTTTGTGGTTGTAATTACAAAATAATTATTTTGTCTTCTGGCTAAGCACATAGCATGTATTGAGAAGCCACCTATTTCAGTGATCCTACTTCAATTTCACAAGAATAAGCATCATATCCTAGTAACCAGCAAACTCACTTTAAGTGTTTTAAAATTCCAAAGACAACTTACACGTGTAAGTTGCATTTATTTCCATGTGTGAATAAACCTTAAAGATGCATCTAAACACATCTACAATCATGAAACTCAAACGGATATCCATCAAAGTTACTGTATATGTCAGTATGATGACTAGCTCTATCCTCTTACTTCATAAGAATTTTTTTTTTTTCACAATCTCTACAAGTATTTTGTTGCTCAATCTCATAAATAGGAACCCAAGGATTTAACTTGTTTTTTATCAGTTACTTCCACATGGAAACAATCAAGCTCCATTTCCTCATTTTCTACTTTAAATACCTACCATCTACTTTGAGCAAAGTTCACATACATTAAAAAAATATATGTTTGACACAAACAGAGAAGAAGAATTAATCCTTTCAACGAAAGTCTATTCAGTCTCACCTCATTGGAGCTAAACAAGATCATTCCTTGCTAGATTTTGTCCAGAAGAATCCCTTTTTTCGGGTGGAATGATTCTCTTTCAGGGACCTACTCCCCTTTGATCCAAAGGAGAAGTGGCGACTCAAGAAAGGCTTCCCCGAGGAGCTTCTCATGACTGCACTGGAGCCCGCCCTAGAACTCTTCACATCACTGCCGCTACTTTTTATTCGATCATACACATAATCACCACCAAGATCACTATCCACCACTTGATTTCTTGATCTCTTTCCCTTTTTGATTTTCGAATCCATTTCCGCTTTTAATGCTTTTTCAGACATCTTAAGGGTCTGCTTCACCCCGAAAGTACAGATGGGGCAAGTGGGATCATACTTGTCGATATCTGGTGTCATAATCTCCAAACATTCAGCATGATAAATGTGCCCACACATTAAAACCGCCACAACAGAAAGCTCATTGTTAGCGATTATCTTCTGGGCGCTCCATGATGATTTCTCAGTCAACGACTTCGTGCAAACTCCACAGGTTTGCTGATCAGCAGAAGTTTGTCTACTTCGTTTGGTTATCTTCTCACGCTTCAAGCCCACAGGTTCACCATCAAAAGACCAACTACCCTGGCGAGAAGTAGCCACAAGTTCTGAAAAGGCATTGACAGACCACCCATCTGAAGACCCACCATAGGAACCCCTAGTTGAATCAATGCTCCAGGAAGGGATCCCTGGCCTTTCTTCAGCATCCAACTGACTGCTTGGTGACTTACTCCCTTGAACTTTATTGTCAGATCTCTGCTGTGAAGGTTGTTTTGCTGAAGGACTAGATTGTCTTGATGGAGTTAAACTAGCTGGCAGCAGATGAATTTGGGAGGATGACGGCAATGGGGATGAAGCTGAGGGTAAGGAAGAGTGCGAAATTTTTGTAGGGGATGGACACAAATAAGCTGGAGATTCTCTGGAGTCCACCTAAAACACCCAAGAACAGTTCATACACATTTACGGAAAGCATTAAAATGGAATTTCTGTGGATTTACATTTACCTGCTCCAAATTCACATCCAACGAGACGTTGCGTGAAATAGATTGATCTGCGATACACGCTAGAGAGTGTAAGCTTAATAAGGATATCCAACAATTCGTTAAAACTACAAAAGCAAATCATACGGTATAAACACAAGTGAATAAGGAGATCTAATTTTGCAAATTTATAGATAATAACCATAAGCAGTGCTCTTTTCAGTAACGACCCTCATTTTTTCCCTTCAGCAGGGAAAGGGCTTGCATAACAACTAGGACTTTAGTCAATATTCCTAAATGTGATCAAACCATCTAAGTCTTGAATCTTTTGGCCTGACCTAAAACAGTCCTACTTATCTAGATCTACTAACAAAATTAATTCTTATCTTATCACCAACAACTTGTTGACACAACTAAGAAAACACCCAAAGATCTCATACAACTACACCAAAAAGGTGCAGAGAAGCAGAAAAGGATGAGAAACTGAGGAAACTAAACAAGAGAATCCGATCATGAATGGATATTATTAGAGCCAATAGAACGGTTAATTGTGTTGGCTGGCCAACTATACCACAAAGTCAAAACGGTCGAACAGGTTCTAAATAAACTTTTGAGAAACAACTTAAGGATGGAATCACAATGCAGATGTTCACCACCTCAGCAATGATCATAATTTGGTAACTATATGACCCCAGGCAGGCCATGTCCCGCTACATATGCAGTCATCTCTTAGACAGCAGGTGCTCACTCAAAAACTCCAATATTCAAGGCGTAAATATGAGATACCATGAAAATGGTGTAATGACACAAATCAGGTAATTATTACATGCTATCCCTCAGGTGCACTTACAAAGTTCAAAAACTAAGCCCATCGTTCATACAGTATGAAAAGGCCTTCTCATTTTAAGACTGCCTTTTAACTTCATTCCACCTCACTAGAATACCAATTGCTTCATGCTCCCTCAAAAGTTTTTTTCATTATTGCCCTTCCAAGTCAATTATGCAATCTGAATAAATGAAGAGAGTGTGAACAGTGACTAAACTGAAATTATCACTATTTCTCTCTACAACAAATGCGCTGCAAGATGGCACCCTCAAGATGCCCACATCTTAGCCAATCTTAATTTTATTGAAAAATAGGAATGGGAAGATAATAGTGAAATATTTTGCTTTCTGTTATCAGCAAACGCCTTTAACCACAACACTGGCACTTAGGGCCACAAAAACCACCTACACGCCGTGCAACTAAACCAGAATTGCCCTAGCAATTTAAATGCCACTTGTTACAAAAATAAAATCGATAAGAGGATAGTAAAATTGTAAAGATAAAGCATGGCATTCTTCCTCTCGGTTCTCTTGCTCTCTCGTTTTTTAATCTTCTCAAGAAAAAAATCCATACTGCTCTATATTCACGTAAAAATTAGGGCCTGTATTTCTTTTTCTCACAAGAAAGATTTCATACAGCGACATACAAGTTTTTTCTGTCTAGTAGTCAAAATCAACAAGCAGTGCACCAGCTAACCAATAGAACTATCTGAAGGTATAAATCAAAATGCAGTGAAATTCATAAAAGGTGGTAAGTGTGAAAGAAAGTGGCTAAACAATGGTGGAAAACAAATCTCAACCTGAGACGCACATTGTATAACCAATATAAGCTCACCACCTGAACTGCCTAAACAAACTCTGTTATCGTTATTATAGGCAGAAGACTGCTAAAACAAACTTATTGACATGCATATCACATACACATACCCATACACACTATTGATGATAGACTTTTCAGAGAAAATTCTCTGGTTTAGAAAACAATAATGAAGATTAAAGCAACTGTCTACCTGAACCAGCAGTTCTCGCAAGTCTAGCGGTCCCTTCAGAAAATGGAGACTTAGGCCATGGCGGTCTATGGGAACTATCCGCAGAACTTCCATCCTCTGATGCATAAGCACTTTCGTGCTTGACATCTAGGTGATTATTTTGGCTGATGCCATCAGAAAACCAACCTACAGAAGCCTCTTCACCCGCTACACGCCCTCGGTTTTCCCACCGAAAGCTCCATGTTGGCGAGTGCCGTATATTTCGGTGAAAGAATTCATTACTTGGCCCACCTGGGATAGTTTTGTCTCTAGCAGCAACACAGCAAGCTGAACCCATTCTAACAAGCACCAAAATCAAAATCTGTAATCGTAGCCAGACAGCACTGTTCAAATATGCAGTGCCTACAGCTTCACAATTCATCTGTGCAACGTTTCTCCATGTGTCTCGCCAGCATCATACCCGATGCTTGCTCCTACAAATCATGCAAGCAGCGACTTCAACCTGGACGGCAAGTAAAACTGTAATCAATCATCCGAAAGGAAACGCTAATGCTCCAACAAAATGCATAGACATCACAAGGATAGATCTAACAGCCATACAAAACTACCTTTTCAGTTCATAACTAGTAAAATCGTGAACATATCATCAAATCATCGCTCACCCTTTACAGAAACCATAAATGAACTTAAGTCTCATTAACTCGGCTACCACGTCGTCCTAAAAGACCAAATTCACAGATCAAAATGAATTTTTCCGCCGACCTCCCCGCGACGCAACACCAACTCTACGAATCCATCAACAAAAGGGCCGAGAAAACTCACAAAAAGAAAAAGGGTAATCAGACTTCAACGAGAACTATCAAAAAGACAAAAAAAAAAAAACGAGCGCACTCTGGCTCGAGGGCTGGTGTGCAAGCGCCATTTACTGAACAGACAAAAGACACGAGACAAAAAAGACAAGGGGGGTTACCACAAATACTCCAGACACGTATAAAAAGCAAGCGGAATCGACTAAATCTGCTACTTTTAAGGCTACTTGGAGCAAGTCAAATTCGAAAAGAACCACCTCGAATTAGCAAGAGGGAGCTAAAGCGCTCGACAGGTCGGGACGGATCCGAAACGGGCGCGGCGGAGAACGAGAATCGCGGGTCAAAACAATTCCTCTCGCTCCGGAAAACGAAAAAAAAAAAAAACAACCCCCGGAAAACAAATCGGTGGAGAACCCACAGCTGGACACGACACGCATCGGAAACATACGAATTCGGCCGAGATGGGGAAGGGCACGTCCGATCGAACCGCGCGGGTCGTCGCGAGAAGCTGGAATCTCCGCGCACAGGGAAACGAGAGGGAGCACCCGACGCGACCGAACCGAAGCGAAGCGAATCGGAGCGTCGCTCGGCGAGGGCGGAACGCTGTGGAGCTAGAGAGAGAAGCGAGAGGTTTCTAGAGAGAGAAAATACTGAGATACGAGGGAGTGTGAGGTGTGGTTGGTTCGTCTTCTCGCTGCAGGGAGGGAGAGAGAGAGAGAGAGAGACTGTGTGTGAAGTCGTTTCTGACGGCGGGCCAAAAACGGGACTGTCGTTTTGGGGAGAACGGCGAGACGTCAACGTTGTTAACGGAGTTCGAGTGACGTGTCGGTCGTGGGCGTTAGCGGGCACGTCGTCCGTGTGCGCGCCTTTATTCCCGGGGAAAATGTCAAGGAATTTTCTGACGGAAATTCGCAACTCAAATTGATCGCGGCCTCCCTTTAAATTAGGGGCGAGGAAAAAAAAAGCCAAGATCAAGCCGGAAGCCACCCCAACCGAACCGGTTCTAATGAGCGATTTCTACGGGAATCGGCCCGGTTCCTGCTTCCTAAAATTTGAAACTAGTTAATATCAATCCGTTTTTAGTGAGTATTTACTTCGTTTACTGAATTTTTTCTTTTCTGGAGACGGGACAGTTTATAAATTTATCTGCGAATTTATTCTGATATTTTTTTTTGGATTAATACCACGAAAAATTCTAAACCTGTATACCGATGACAAATTTATCACAAACTAATTTTTTTATCACGAAAAACACTAAATTGGTATACTTGTGATAAATATACCCTAAACTAATTTTTTTTATCATAAAAAACTCAAAACTGGTACATTTGTAATAAATTTACCCTCCGTTAAATTGGATTAATACTACGAAAAATTATAAATTGGTAAATCTACAATAAACAGACGATTAAAATCCTAAATTGGAACACTTGTCAACTGCCAAGCATCATCCAACTCAGTAATTTGGTAGTAAAATTAAACAGAAATTGATGAAGAATAATTCTCTTACAGGTGTACTAGTTTGGGACTTTTGATGGTCAAAGAATTAGTTTGGGTAAATTTGTTATAACTACACCAATTTAGGATTTTTTGTGATATTAACTCTTTTCTTTTTGAAGCATCTTAATCTGTGCATCGCAAGGCAGTTGAAATTTCACACACAATGCATGTACCAATGCTAGCATAGCAAATATAGTCATGAAGACATCATAAGCAACTTTGTTTGAGGTGATATTTCACGTCATTTAATACAATGAGCGAGTTTGTAGTTCCACAAGCTAGGAATCGCCTCTTCTGGTCCGATTTCAAATTCCAAGGTGGTAACCTCGGAACCGATCACCATTACATTAAATGTGAACATAGATATAGAGACCCTTTATCCTTGTCCCGGCTTTTTTTTTAAAAATAATTTTTACTTCCCTCCCAAATTTTAAAAGCAAAAGGAAATTTCTTTAATAATTGCAATCTCCTAAAATTATATATATTTAATATTTTGGATAAATGCACTGAACTTCCTAAATCTTGTCAATTGAGTGCTGAAATTTTCAAAAAATGCAATTAAATCCTAAAACTTTTCAAAAAGTATAATCAAATCCTCAAACTTGTCAAATTAATCGATTTTAATCCTTCCGTTGATTGTACTTTTTGAAAGTTTTAGGACTCAATTATACTTTTTTGAAAATTTTAGAACTTGATTGAACTTTCATAATAAATTTTAGGACTCGATTGCACTTTTTGAAAGTTTTAGGACTCAATTATATTTTCGTGACAAGTTTAGGACTTCCAATACACTTATCTCTTAATATTTATATGTTCTAAAATGATCACGGTTCAATGGTAAATAGCAGTTAAATTTCAAATGCTATGAAAATAAAAGGTAAAAAAATCACTCCCCACACTTAAACTCTCAAACAAAGTTACAGGTTATTTTTAGTGAATCTGTTAATACTTTGCAATGCCTCAAAGACTTGGATAATGCAGATACAGTAAGATTGAAGGAGAACTGAATGCCGAAAAAATTAATTATTAAATATGAATTGATGAAGTCTTCGAGTACTGAAAATGAAATTGGAGAGTTGTTTGACGGCGGATTACAATCAATCGTTTTTCTACCAAACATGAAACACAGAGCATTATTGGAATGTTTTGACAATATAATTAGAAAGATTTTACTTTTTTTTTGGGTCGAAATTAGGATTTTACTTTATATTGTACATCACTTAACGAATCAAGGATGCCATTCTTACTTACCACATTAAGTGATTTTTGTACTTTAAAAAAATCAATTGAGTTGTGTGTAATTAGCGGTTATCCAATGCAGTTAATGACAAGTACTGAAAAGTTTGATCTCCAGCACCACTCAAAGCATAGGAGGCCGGATGACAAAGTAAAAAAAAAGAATTTTATTTTGATTTGGGAATACAAAAGAAAAAATTTATGACAGAGAAAGTTGATTTCTTTTGCCAACACTTTTTATAAAAAAATTTATTTTGATCCGTAGACTTTTGGTACATGTTCAATTTAGTCCCTAAACTATATAAAAATGTTTATTTTTGTCGTTAAACCTAAATTAATGGAAAAATAATAATGACTATTTTTATATGGTTCAAGGACTAAAATTGAAAAACAAAACCAAAAGTTCATAGATCACATTAAACAAATTAAACATTCAGAGACCATATTACACATTAGGTTAAGGTTCAGGAACCACATCGAACAAATCAAAAGTTCACGAATCACTTTGCACATTGTGTTAAAATTCACGGACTATTTATGTCATTATCCCTTTTTTAATTCCTTAAGAAAAATTATCAATTCTATTCTCTAATAGAAAGCATAGAAAATTATCAATTTTATTCATCAAGCAAGTTTTCAAAAATTAAATAAAGCATGGAAGAAATATTTCCACTTTCATATTTATTGAACACGAAAACCAAATAGTTTTCTCAACTCAAGTGGCGAACTTTTGTGGTTGGGCTTTTTGGAGAGGGGACCTCTTTTGCTTTGTGCGTGTAAAATCAAGACGAGGCCGCTTTATTCTGGAATAAGCGGAGTGCGTACTACGCATTCCCATGCTTTTCGCAGCGCAAGAAAGCATCGCTTTGTAGAATTTCCTTAATAATTAAGGAAATTACATAAATTATGTTGCAAAGAAGCAGTACTAAACAATACTAATGTCAAATAGTCGACCTTTTTTTTTTTTTTAAATTCCCTCTTTCCTCCTTGCTTGGGCTTTGTTTTTTGTTGGCTTTTTTAGCAAATCACTACGCTTCAGGGATCGCTTTCGCGAGTGCTTCTCGATAGTATAATGGTTTTTGCTCAGCCAACAAATAAATAATAAAAAAAGAAATTAGCATGACGGCTTTTATTTTGGGTTAATATCACAAAAAAATCTCCCAAACTAGTATATCAGTGACAGTTTTACCCTTTAGTTAGTTTCTGTTAAATTTTTATAGTCAAATTTATGAGTTAGATGATATGTGGCAGTTGACGAATATATCAGTTCGAAGTTTTATCTTCCGTTTGTCACAACTGACCAGTTTTTTATTTTTCACGACATTAATCCAATTTAATGAAGAATAAATCTATCATAAATGTACATGTTTGGAGTTTTTTGTGATCAAAAAATTAATTTAAGGTAAATTTATGATAAATATATTAGCTTAGGGTTTTTCGTGGTATTAATCTTTTTACTTTTTAACATTGTACCATTGCAACTATTCCAATTTGACTTTTATTTAATGCAAAGCACGCAAAACATCTAAAACATTAAAAGATCGGCGCCAATTCACACGTGACTGCTTCGTATTTTTCTTTAAACCAAATAATATGCTCAAAGTTTTGGTGGAGAATTAGTCACTGTTTTCCTTCCAAAGGATTTGCCAAAAAAAAAGCATTTAGAATTTTTTCAAAAGATTATCAATTTGAATGGACGAAAATGCCCTTCTTTGGGAGTAATTAAAAATCTGCGATCACGGGTGATTATAAGGTATTAAAAGGCGATATGATATAAGTAGTTGCGTACTTGATAATAATTGGTTATTCAAAACTCTTGATTTAACTTTTTTTTTTCAATTATAGCATCCACTCATTCCTAAGCATGCCAAAGTACTCACCAAAGTACCTTAGGCCACTAGATCTAACTTGTATCAATATTTTAATAGATTTTAATTATATTTTTCCTTTTGTTATATTGGATAAAAGTGACTTTGTCAACCGAAGACACATCTTTATGTGGTGGGGGAATAAGGATAAGATTGCTTAATATAAAAAAAAGGGATTGCGAATATTGGAAAAAGCTTATTCTTTGGCTACGCCTTTTCGCTACCTACCTTTATCTTTTTATCTTTATTGAGATATAAAGGAAGGCTAACCATCTATCGCTATTACAGTGACGCGGCCGATTGTTCGTTAATCCACCACCCGAGGCCGAGGCAGAGGTTGGTAGTTGAAGTACCATCGTTCGAGAAAGGAAAACAATTTTTTTTTAGAGTACAAACTGCATTGGAAGCGATTAGACGATTTCTTCAAGTTTTGAAAGCCCTCGGCTCCTAATCTAAATTTAGATCTGGGAGCTATTCCCTCCCGTTCTAAATTTAAGTTTTGGAGTTTTTAAGAGGCCTTTTTGTGTTCGTTCAATTTCTCTCAATTTAGATCTAGATTTGGGAGCTTGTTCAAATTATTTTTGGTATCTTCGGATGGTGATGGTGTTGAGAATACTCAACTTAAGTGTGCGCCGCCCACTAGGCAACCCATAACTATTGGAGAAGAAGATTACTGTGTGTGCTCATCATTTATGATAACGCAATATTCGATTATTGATCGACGTTCATTTTGTTCTTGATCTTTGAGACAAATTTGTTCTTATGAGATGAGAATATGCTTATCCTAACAGTTTGCGCTTTAATGTACTACTTTGCAGTTTGGGATTTGCTTTATTTTGAACCTCTGTATTATATCAAGATATGAATAAAATATTTATTTTTGACCACCGGCTGGCCCATTTCAACTTGGCTCCATCTCACCACCCCTCAAAAATTAAAATTTTCAATTTAATAAATAGTGTCACCCTCCGGTTTAGGATAACAGTAATGATGAATTTCTCAAGTGGAAGCAATTTTTATTCATGGAAATCTTTTTTGCTCGACGCCCTCTAATTGGAAGCCCGGTTTACCAAAAAATTCAAAGAAGACAAGCAAAAAATTCAAAACGAAACCATTGCTTTCGGCGAAAAATTCGACCTCTATTGTTGACTCAACAGTTGCCTAATTTTGACCAAACCTAAATTTGTAGGTGGGTTCTCTCTCCCCATTTTTCTCACTTTAATGAATTTTTGGTCAAAATCTTGAAAAATCTCCTTTCCATTCCCATTAGTGTTTTTTTCTCATCAACCCGATGTTTTACCAGCCAGAGAACACTTTCATTAGGTGGCCAGCGTTGGAGGGCGCATCATAATTATTCGAATAGAAATTAAAGAATTTCGTTTCCTTAGCAAATAAAAATCCCCAAAAATAATAGAAGGAGAAAATTAGTTCTTTTCGAAAAAGAAATTAGAGATATGCTATTTAAGAGTAGAAATTAAATAATTTCGTTTCCTTAGCTAATAACAAATAGCCCCAAAAATAGGAGGGGGCAAACTATTTATTTTGAAAAAAGAAACTAGAGTTATGCTATCAGATAATACCATGAAAAATCCTAAACTGGTAAACATGTGACAAATTTACCTTAAATTAATTTTTTGATCACAAAAAACCCCAAATTGGTACATTTGTAATAAATTTATTAAAAACTAATTTTTTGACCACCAAAACTCCATAACGGGTACATTTGTGACAAATTCACTATGCGTTAATTTCCCTTAAATTGGATTAATACTACGAAAAATCACAAACTAGTACACCTGTAAACCCAAATCGGTGCACTCGTCAACTGTCATGTGTCATCTAACTCGGCAATTTGATAGTAAAATTTAACGCAAATTAAAGGAGGGTAAATTTTTCTTATGTGTACCCGATTTTGGGTCTTTGGTGGTCAAAAAATTAGTTTGAAATATATGTACCAATTTAGAATTTTTCGTGATATAATCAACCCTTATGCAATTGAAGAGTTGAAACTAAAGAATTTCGTTTCCTAATCCAAAAAAAGCAAACCCCAAAAATCGAATGAAGTAAAATTATTTATTTTGAAAAAAAAAAGAAAAAAAATTAGAGTCATGCTCGTGCACGCAAAATCGATTGCGTTTCTCAATCCCCAAGCTGTGGTTGACGCGGAGGTTCAACTCCCCTCAACGTGTGTTAGCGGGTGCGGCTCGTGAGGGGTTCGACGTCGTCCCAAGGAGGCGCGAAATCCCAATCATACCCCCCAAGCTTCCCCCCCCTTCGCTTGGGCCGCTTGTAGGGAGGAGGATCGGGGGGGCAAAATCGTCTTTTCGAGGGCCCCCCCCGGATTTTTGGGTTGCGTGCGACGCTAGTTAGACTCTTAGGGGCCCCCTCCTCTCAAATCATTTCTAGGTTTTAATGGGGTCGGATTAGATGTCTCGATCGAGTTTGGGGAATTTGGGTGGGATCAATGGGGATGCAACATGAAAGCTTACGAGAAAAGGAAGGGGTTTCCTCTTTTGCGTTTACTGTGCGCAGGTGCAAGTCATCCCTTTACATTCTTGCATGTGTTATTAAAACTAACGTGACACGTCTCATTGACGGGACATTATTATATGTTGGTGTCGCTTTCTAAAATCGTGTCGAATATGTATATGCATTGTCCTGCATCTGTCGTGTTAATGCTGACTCGGTTCCCGACCTTTCGGTCTCGCCGATGTAGTCCCGAACCTCCGCGCGGAATTGCAACCTAGTTCTTTCGGCCAATTGTCGCTGGGAAATCGCTGACGTGGCTTCTAGTCATCGCTAGCGTAGTCTTACGTGACGAGTTGGCGTGGACAATCTTGTGGTTCGTCACGTCAGCGATTTCTGATGGCAATTGGACGAAAGGACTACATTGCAATTTCGCGCGAAGATTTGAGATTACATTGGCAAATTAAAATGTTTAGAATTGAATTGGCTAGCATTGGTACGATAGGTTTAGATATTCACCGGCTAATATTAGTGGGTAAGACAGATTTAAGAGCTTCAAAATTGGAGTTCCACGGGTTTATTTCTTCTCTGAGTAGAAAAGTGCAACCAACAAATTTGGACGTTATTATGTTTTTTCCGCCCTTTTATTTGGAAATTGTTAAGTGGCCACGCACTAAATAGATAATATGTATTTGCGATTTATATTGAACTTAAGAGAGTCCAGCTCTGATATTGTTTGTAATTGTCCGATCCTTTACACGTGAGCCAAGATCTTAAAGGGAGTACTTTGAATAATCAGACAATGTGGTGACTATGACTATTTGAGATGGGTTTTTCTTATTAACAACAATACATCGCACTCGATGTGAGATTTGAGACGTCAAACATCTTCTTTGAATCTTTTCCTTCTTACATTAAACATATCATTCATATTTAATATGAATTTTGGCTGAACATTTTAGAACTCTCGATTCATCTTATTGGATCATAACAATCCTCTAGCCATATATAACCAAGTAATTACTCATACAACATACATGTCACGTGAACAACGCGGAAGCTGAGAATCTTGCAATTCAATATCAAGCATGAGATAAAAGGATATTACTAGAGAAATCAACAGGAAATGATAAGGTCACTAGAGATTTATGTGGTTTGGTTTGAGTGTTGATATCTATTCTGAAAGGAGAGCTAGCCGCGAAAAATTACATTATAAAGTGCTCAATGCGCCTTAGATTATGCGCAAAGTAAGCTCATAAGTGTCATCTTACAATTTCTCACAAAGAACTTGTTTAGAAAACTCACAAAAAGAAAACCCACTCGTTTGCTCCAATGTATAACTTAGAAAAATAAGTCAAAACAAACTTTAAATTTTGTCTTTTCAAGATCGGTACGACACCCGGTCGCCTGCTTGACATGCAAAATCGAGAGACAAAACCAGGCCTCTAGCCGAGCGTCAACCTCGTCGCACCACGGGCACCGCCAAACATGTCTCGAATTCATCTCGATTTCTAGGCTCGATCCGAAACTCCACGTTGGCCAGAACTTTGAGATGATAACCGCTAACACGGGTTAAGAATGAAAACAGTTCGGTAAATGCAAATGCTTCTATTTAACAGATGATTCAAGAGTTGAAAAGATAGAAGAATTCGTAAACACACATATTTAGAGTGGTTCGGTCAATCCCTTTGGCTAAAGTTCACTCCTTCAAACTAACGGCGGCAAATTAGGTTAGAATCCACTAGTAATCTTGAGAGATTACAATTCGTAGAACGTGCTGCTTCTAATCGAATTATAGTGCATAATTCTACGACAAACAAACACTTATAACACTATAAGCACTCTCTGTTCACTAACATCCACAACCTTACAGAGAATACAAATCAGAGAACAAACAGAATTTCACGAGTACAAGACCAAGAGTGTTCAAAGACAGAGAGAATAGCAGTTTCCGATTTCCGCCTAAGTCCTTAGGATCCTTGGACGCTAGATAGCCTTCCAATGTTTAATCCAACTATCGAAAGCTATTTCTTGGTCAGCAGATCCACAGGACACACTTCCCTGCTCAGCAGACCTACAAACTGCATGTTCCGTCCGTTGAATCAAATTAGAAGAAAATCTGGGCCTTGTTATCCTGGAACGCATGGGCACTCAACCATGCTTCTACTTCGTTTAACAATAGGAGCTGCTTCTGGTCACGGTCTCTCCAGTCCTTTCACGCTGACTAACTGTTCATCTTCTATTCTCCGGCCTTCTAAGCATATTGACGTCTTCTGGTTCTATTCAGCCGTTCACCTTCCACTGGTCCAACCAAGCTTCAACGATACCCTCGTTTTATGCCTAGTTCACATTCGACTTAGTTTTATCCATCTTTAGACACTTTCTACGTCCATTACCTTGTTCACCCCATCTTCTACTCTCCGGTCTTCTAAGCATATTGATGTCTTCTGGTTCTATTCAGCCGTTCACCTTCCACTGGTCCAACCATGCTTCAACGATACCCTCGTTTTATACCTTATTCACATTCGACTTAGTTTTATCCATCTTTAGACACTTTCTACGCCCATTACCTTGTTCACCCTTAGTAAAGAGAGAGCACTTCCAGCTTTTAGAAGTTCCTGTTAGGACTCTATCTGCATAGTGGTCCATGCATATATATTTTCCGGTTCTACACAATCAATGTATGCATTAGTAGCTGTTGATTATTTGTCATCTTTAAAATAACATGGAGATTTTTCTAACAATCTCCCAATTTTTTATGATGAAAGAAATTCATTATGGAGATGTGTTCACGCAATAAAAGATCTAAAGTCAAGTGCGTGTAAAGTAAAATGAGATATAGGAGTATAAAACAGCTCTCTCTTCTACACAAGTTATCTAGTACATGAGAGTCAAAGACGAATGTTATATCATCATGCGTATCAGATCTTCAAGTGTAATTTTTAGATTTTGATCAGAGCTCAAACTTTCTATTTAATGAATTCGTTGCAGATATAATAAGAATTACCACTTCTTGAGGATCAAATATCAAGTTCTATCTGCTTCCTTAACTATCTTCTTTCCTGTCTCTTTGTTTTCTCCTTTCCTTCCTAACACAGATCAAATATAATAAGAATTACCATTACCACTTTCTTTACATTTTATGAATTTTCTGCAAATATAATAAGAATCACCACTTCTTCGATTAACAGGTCCTATACAACGCCTCTTGCAAAGTAACAATTATGATCCTACACACTTTGGCACCTTCTGCAAATGAATTATCCAGTATCTACTGATAAATATCTTCTTCCTTTATCTGTTTCTGTCTACTTCCTTAAATATGTTCCCCGTCTGTTTCTATTTACTTTTCTTTCCAATGCATATAGATAATTGTCTTCTCGTCCTTTTTGTCATATCAAAAAAAGCAATGAAAACGATTAAGAGAGGAAAACAATGCACATCGCAACGTCCATGCATTCACATCATCTGGTCAGTCAAAAAGAAATACGTGTATGCTTCTGTGTTACTTTTTCATCCTCAAAGCGTGTTACTTTGCAGCCTTTCTCTTGTATGGCATGATTAAGATAGCAACTTTGCTAAAGCTGGAACAAATACTTTTGAAATATAGGAATCTTGAAATCATAGCTTATTCAAGAAATATGCCATTTACATCATACTGCCCCAGAGACTCATAGCCGAACTCAAAGGATTCAAAGGGTAGTTGCTACTGATAATATTACTATACTACTAGGAATTCAGGTGTGAACAATGCCTAGGCTGTAAGCTAGATAAAGACTCTCGGGTTCGCATCATCCTCGAACGCAAAAATCAAGGTTCCTGCATCAATAAAGTTCTGCACTTGGCAGTTCAGCTTCGGACAGTCTTACACTGATAGACCTACCTCATCTCCATTTTACATGCAGCTTACTCTTGGATCGTACTTAGGGAACCTCTCTGGGTTGGCATGGATACATACAGGAGACGACAAGCTCTTTTGAAGAGTCTTGGGAGCAATTTGTTCATTGGGATTGAAATAGCTGAAAACTGTCTTTCGGAAGTCGTTAAATATTGCCCTCCTCTCATGAATTGGTCCGCTCTTAGCCTGGTCTGTTTGAGAGGTGATTGTCACACGTTGGCCCTGTTGTACCTCTTCTTTATGTTCCTGTTGACTGAACCTTTGCCCTCTTCTCTTTTAAATATCAGAGTACCACTGGTTGGTGTGTGCCGTTGCTGACTTATAAATTCTAGCATGACATTGGTCTTGCGGAACATATTAGTATCAGGCTGAACGTTATCTTGTTGGTTTAAAATAGCTGGACTATCTTCATGCCAGGGCTTTCCATCCTCATCAAACCTTGTCCTAAAGTTCCTACTTCAGATTCTCCCTCTTCATACTTCTGCTTCAGAGGTTTTCGCACCACTGGTTTTGGTTCTATGATCAAATCCATTACTGCCCCTTTGCCTTGTGGGTCGTTCTCGTCCGTCTACAAGTCCATAACCTTTTCCTTGGCTGAACAATATATTTGCCTTTTGAACTCGGAGTTTCCTTAATTCCTCTTTGAAGGCCTCTTTAACTTTAGGGCTTCCATCTACTCCTTGGCCAGTTGGCTCGCCGAGCCCCGGTAATTTGAGATGATGTGGATTATCATCAGCTCAGAGTACGAAGAATTCACTGCATAGACGAATGCACTAGCCTCCTCTTCCTCAGTTAATGGCGGGATTGACTGTTCTGCATGTTTCTTCCACCTTCACTCAAACATCGTGAACCTTTAATCATTCCTCAATAAACAATCTGCTTCCTCTTCAATGCCATCGTCATACCAAAGAAAATTATGGTAATTGGGCTGCTAGAATGAAAGCTCTATTTGGCGACCTATAGTGTGCGGGAAGTTGTCAACACCGGTTGTGATGAGCCAAAGGACAATGCCACCTTGAATCAAAATGAGAGGAATGCTTTGGTGAAAGTTCGAGCAAAAGATCAATATGCCCTGTCAATCATCTATCAAGGTTTAGATAATTTTATGCTAGAGAAGGTTTCGAGCGCTACTACATCTAAGTAGACATGGGATATTCTTCACAACACATATCAAAGAGTACGAAAAGCAATTGAGAAAGTCAAAAGGAAAATCTGGTTCAGAGAAAAGTCCAAAAATCCTGCTGAAGACAAAGGTACCAAATTGTGTAATGATTTTGATTTCCATGAAAACGGATATGCAACATTGGATTTGAACATTTGTTTGCCATACGATTATCTAGAGAGCCTTTTCGAAGCTTCTTTTGTCACGCCTCGAACCCTACTACGCACGAGCATCCCAACCGAGGTCGAATTTGTGCGACGTCCCAAGACGCGTCGCAGACCCAACACCCAATACAGAGATCAAGACACATGCGGAAGCAACATAAACACCCGTACAATTTAAAAACCGTGACCAAGGATAGCACAAGCAACAAACAATATTATGAATATATACTTGCATTAGCATCGAGAAACATATACAATATCCATTTATAGCATAGGCACAAAAACCAAAAGCAGGTCAACGGCCATTACTGACAAAAAGGGGTAAGTGGCCCGGCGATCAGTCTAAACACTAACCTAAAGAAGGGCTCCGGTCAAAAAGGTACTGGCCCGACCTAACTAGGAATACAGCTAAGCCCTAAGGTACCCAGTTCGGGTCGGATCTCGAGGACTTAGAAGAGCTGTCAGACTGCTTATCCTCAGAGTCCATGGAATCCAGCTCGGATTCGACCTCTGCTTGCTCCTCCTTTGAACCAACCTCCTCAGGCTCGCCCTCTTGCTCGGGGTCTTGATCCATCGGCTCGGGCTCGTCGTCCGACTCTATAGGCTCGGGTCGGAATCCTAGTCCATTGGCTCCTCGTCCATAGGGTCTGGCTTGTCAACCTCCCAGATAACAGGCCGGCGGCTAGAACTAGAACTCCCCTCGGACGTGTACACGGGCTCACCAGGTCTCCATCCTCACACTAGGGATTTACCTCACCTAGCCCGTTGAACGGGACGTCAAAGGTCCTAAGAGGTCCAAAGGTCTTGGAGTAGTTCCTAAAGCACCAAGCTATGTACTCGTGGGCTTGAAAATGCTGAGCGCCCACGTCGACCCATACTGTAGTAAAGTGTCTAACATAAGTATCTCCATTCCCTACGGGGTACTCGGTCACGTCCCGGTCTATCCGAGACGGGATCCCAAAACGTATAGGAACTTCTGACATCCTCAAGGCCGAGAGTCTAAAAAGTTGGGGTTTAAACAACAGTGAGAATAAATCTAAGTGAGTAGGCCCCCTAAACCTAAACTAGACTAACATGCACCTCTCGGACAAGTAAACAATCACACGAACATATCAAAATCAATTGACATAAGCCCTCGGGCCCAGATCGAGCACACAAAATGACCCTGCAGGTTAGGCATATTATAATTACAATAATGGCACATACTTGAAATACCAGCCACACGTACGCCATGCACATGCTCATGCCCACTAATGCTTGCATCGCGCATGGTTCACCGATACGCACATGCTTGCACACTTGCCAATGCACTCTTGCACACATATGCCATCATTATGTCCGTGCTCATGATTCGGCTCAATTATGCACGCTTGCACATTGCCAGTTCTCATTTATTACTCGATCCGCGTAAAACGCATCATGTCTATTCATATCCAACACTTCCTGGCCTGCGTAAAATGCATCAGGCCTAATGTCTCTAGCCCACGTAAAACGCATCAAGCGCAACACCGATCTCCACATACGGACCGAACCCGCGTAAAACGCATCAGGTTGGCCGTCTTCCGCAATCCGGGCATCGTCCCGCGTAAAAAACATTAGGACGGGTTCACTACCTCGCGTAAAACGCATCAAGGTTTTAGGTGATCACACGTTCACATCCATCAGTTTTTATCTAAACCCCGTGTAAAATACATCAGGGCGATTTAGATGATCACATGCTCATGCTATTCGTGCACACACGCATAATGCACATGTCATGCTAATACTCGGTATGCACGCTCATGGCTACAATATCCACACTAGGCATTCGTGAAATTCACATTGACCACTCAATATGATTTGGCCACATAATCAATTAATGCCACAACATGCTCAATTGGCATCTCAATATGCCCAATGAATCTATTATTCCAAATTAGTCACAACATGTACTTGGGCATCCAAATTCACGCAATTAAAACACCAAAACTACATATGCCGATAGTCTACCAAGCGTCTCATGAATTGACCACGCCAAGCATATCACAGAGCATTACACGATTACAATCAAGCCACGCTCAATTCAGCCTCCTCATGGGCCAATCACAATCCCCTTAGCGATTCACACTAAAACCCCGATTGATCAATTATGGCCCGAATCAAACCTACACCAAATCAGCCATGAATAGTCCACCGTAGGTCACTAAGTCACTTCCAAATCATTGCATTAGACCACAAAAATTACCATGAAAACAGCCACCACCCGGCCCACAAATTACACCCGCTTAATCCACATTTTTGTCCCAATCAAGGCTCCTATGATCAGCCACCACACAGCACATTATAAGCCACTAAACCTCATTTAAATTATCATGCTAAGCCACTAAATTAGCTACAAGATCATCTCTAAACATTCTCCACAAATTAACCCTTAAAATACCCTAAATAACCCCTAAAACTCATCTAGAATTGTACATTAGCCTAACTAGGGTTTAGGGTTGTACTCACTTTGTCACGCCCCGAACCCTACGAGCGCGCGATCATCCCTTCGTGGTCGTAAAGTACGCGACATCCCAGGACTTGTCGCCGACCCAATCGAAACACTAACGAGCAACGCATGCGGAAGCAACCTCGAACTCTCCATACAACATATAAACAATGGGATAGTAGAGAGACAAAGAATACACATCAACAAAACACTCTTATAAACATAACATCGATTACAACACAAACATTTGCAAGCCTTCTACGAGGCCACCATCTACAAACCACGCACAACAAAAAGGATCGGGTGGTTGGTAAGCTTAACTCATCTACAAAAGGAGCAATCAAAAGACGGGGTAACTCAACCTATCCTCAATCCCCGTAATATCCTGGCAGCGTCTCCGGATCAATTACGGTCGCGGGGCTGAAATAGTTTGGTTAAACAATCATGAGAACACTTCTCAATAAGCAACTACCTAAGCCCCTCTTAGGCCAAAGCGTACTTCCGAACAATTCTAAACATGCAATACCAACATCCAACATTTCATAACAATCACAGGCGCCCTTACCTCGCCTCGGTACATACGTGAGCCCTGCACGTTAGAATATCGTCATAACATGGCAATTCTCTCCTCGAGCACATAATACAACCACATGACGTAAACGTGCATAAAACGGTTATTAATCCAAACATGCTCAACAGCAACACAAGCACATTGCATTCCCCAATGCATAACACACGATTATAAATGTCCAGATTATTAACGGCTCCTCGGGCCACCGAACTCCCGCCGGTCTTCTGGCGTAACCAGGCATCGTCCCGCTACTTCGGCGACGGCAACGTCTAGAACCCCCGCCCAGACGGCATTCCACAAAGGAGCATCGATCTGGCCTCCACCGCAATCGGCAACGTCTAGAACCCCCGCCTAGACGGCATCCGAACCCCCGTCGGGCATCGTCTAGAACCCCCGCCTAGACGGAACGTGTCGTGACCATGCACACACCTCAGCAATCATTACCAATTCTCATCTTTGTAAATTAGCCCAATGTCAACTAAATCCACCAAAATGTCGTGGTAACACCAATCAGTTCCCGAGAGAGAGAAAAATCGAGTATGCACATAATCGAGACCAAACTGGGCAGTAACATAGTCACCGAATTTCCTTTAAAATAAATAGTAAATCAACTGCAAAAATTATGAAATTTGGATATGTCGTACAAAACATCTTGATGAACATTTCTTATGAAGGACTCAAAACCCAGTTCAAATCATAACTATGTATTTTTGCCCTTAGAAGTCAAACCAAAAATCGGTTCCTTTGGACAGGTCACCCGTCTCCAAAACACGTTTCACTCAGCACCCAAAATACTTTGGAAAATTCTGAAATTTTTATGTGATATAGACACAGATGTTATTAAAAATTTTCTTGAAGGAAGTTTGTCAAAATAAGGTCTGCAAAAATTTATAGAAAATCGGAAAGACCAGACAGTCGGGTGAACAGTAAATCGGGAAGACTCCAGACGGTCCAAAGATGGACTTACGAATTGCCCTAATTGATCCCCAAAAATTCTGAATTTAATATATGTCAAACTTCAAGATGTTACAAACAACTTTCATGAAGAACACTTCCTCAAATTCGGCCCACACAAGTCACAGTAAAAATAGTAAAATCCATCGACGCAGTAGCAACCTTACCGGAAAATAACCAACAAGAACCACCAAGTAAACCAAGCACAACCAGCCACTAAACCAACTACCCACAGCCCTTAAACCATCCCTAACATGTCCATTAGTCACCCCTTAGCCTAGTCAAGGGTTAGGAAGCTACTTACACTTAGCTTAAGCAAGAAAAACCAAGCGAAAAGGGCAGCAGCAACTTCGCCAGTGCAGGAGCGACGGATGGCGGCGAGCGGTCGCCGGACGGCTAAGGCGGTTGGCTAGTGGAGGCGGACAAAGCTACTGGTCGGGCATGCAGCAAGAAGAATCGAGAAGCAGAACAAGAAGCATCATAGCAGCAGCAAGAAGAAGGAAGCAACTAGAAGGAAAAGAAAATGTAAGAAAAAAAGAAGAAGAAGAAGAAGAAGAAGAAGAAGAAGAAGAGAGGGAGTGGTCGTGGAATGAAGAGTGAGAAGCAACAGCAGGAAAACAAAGCAGAAGTGAGCAGAACCAGTAGCTCGGCAGAAGCAGAACAGAGGCATGGGTTCAGCAGAACAGAAGCATAACGGGGCAGAAAGAAAGTCAGCAGCAGAAGTCAGCAGGAGGGAAGCAAAGAAAGATAAGGCGTAAAAGAAGAAGCTGCGTGAGGGATGTGGGACAGCAGCAAATGGTCAGCAAAGGTCAGAAGCTATGTGGGTTTAGCAGCATAGGGGGGTTCAGAGGGGGAGAAGGAGAGGAGAGGAGAGAGAGAGAGAGAGAGAGAGAGAGAGAGAGAGAGAGAGAGAGAGAGAGAGAGAGAGAGAGAGAGAGAGCACACAAAAGTCAACACACTCAAGTGCGATTCAACGGTCCTCGTTCAAAACCAAAAATGATCCAACGGCCCACGAAAAACCCTAATTATAAATTAGGAAAAAGGGCCAAAAGATAATAACTAAAACACGCTACAAGGGAGGTCTACTAGTCCAAATCCGCATCCGGTCAAAATTTCACTTTTCACATATTCCGGGCAATCTCGAGGTTGGCCACAATAATATCGACACCGTCCAATTAAATTCGTCCCGAACTCCGAGAAATTCGACACTAAAATTTGGGCTTTAAATAACGACCAAATTCGATCGAGTGCGATTCTAGCGAAATCTCTAATTTAAAAATAAAATAACCGAGAGTGATCAGTTCCCGAGCGAGATTTTACTATAAGCACACTGACAAATTACACGTTTTATAAACCCTAAAAATGGGCCAAAATTCGGGATGTCACAACTCTTTCCCCCTTACAAAAATTTCGTCCTCGAAATTTACAATTCAATCCAACTATTCAAACAAATGGGGGTACTGGCGTCGTATCAACTCTTCACTTTCCCCTCGTCGCACCTTTGGTTCCATGGTGCTCCCAAATCACCTTGACCATTGGGATTGTCTTGTTTTGTAATACTCGTTCCATTCTGTCCACGATCCTTACTTGCTTTTCCACGTACGACATTCTGTCATCCACGTCTATCTCTTCATAATTTAGCACGTGGGTAAGATCCAGTTCGTACTTCCTCAGCATGGACATATGGAAAACGTTGTGAACTTGAGACAAATTCGGCGACAATGCAAGACAATAGGCCAAATTTTCGATTCTTTCCAATATTTCAAACGGACCTACGTATCTCGGGCTCAACTCCCCTTTCTTAGCAAACAGAGACAACCCTCTCATCGGTGAAACCTTGAGAAACACACGATCCCCTACTTGAAATTCCAAGGGCCTACGTCCCCGATCCACATAACTCTTCTGACGACTCTAAGCAGTCTTAAGTTTGTCTCGAATAACCTTAACTGCTTCGACTGACTGTTCGACCAATTTCGGACCCGTTATACTCCGTTCCCCAACTTCGTCCCAATAGACTGGAGTTCTGCACGCTTTGCCATACAACGCCTCAAAAGGTGCCATTTTGATACTCTGCTGATAATTGTTGTTGCAGGCAAACTCAACCAAATGCAACTGTTTCTCCTAGCTACCTTTAAAATCCAGTACACATGCCCGTGGCATATTTTCCAAAGTCTGAATTGTTCTTTCAGACTGGCCATTTGTTTGGGGGCGATAGGCCATGCTAAACTGTAACTTCATTCCTAGTGCCGTGTGAAGACTTTTCTAAAAAGCGGGCTGTAAACTTGGGATCACGGTTTGAGGTGATCGTCACTGGCACTCCATGTAAACGAACTATCTGTTGCACGTACAGCTCTGCGTACCTTTCTAACGCGAAGTCCTTTCGTACTACCAGAAAATGTACTGACTTTGTCAATTGATCTACTATAAATCAAATTGAATCATGGCCCTTTTGGCCTCTTGGGAATCCCATAACAAAGTCCATCGTAATGTGTTCCCATTTTCACTCGGGAATTTCCAATGGCTGTAACATTCCACTCGGCTTGTAATGTTGCGCCTTCACTTGCTGACACGTTAAACGCTTGGCCATGTGCTTGGGCACATTCACCTTCATGCCGTTCCACTAATAATGTTGTCGCAAGTTCTAATACATTTTCGTACTACTCGGGTGAATATTATAATTACTACGGTGCGCTTCAGACAAATCTCTTCCCTCAGTTCTGCATCACCGGGTACACATAACCGTCCACGGAACTTCAGAATCCCATCCTCGGATACCTGAAAATCCGATTTCCTTTTTGTGATCTCCATACCCAAAATCTTCTGAATCTCCAGGTCCGTCGATTGTAAAGCCTTAATCTTAGTCTGGATTTCCGATTCAATCCTTAATGTTGCAAGTAGGCTCGAGACATGGCTCATTTCAAACTTAAATTCTTAATCCCTAATTCCTTCCAACTAGGTCCATTCCTTGACCATCATATGTGCGATGCTCGATTTCCGGCTCAGTGCATCCGCTACTTTATTAGCTTTTCCGGAATGATACCGAATCTCGCAATCATAGTCCTTAAGGAGTTCCATCCAATGACACTCCCTCATATTCAACTCCTTTTGTGAAAACAAGTACTTGAGGTTTTGATGATCCATGTAAATCTGAAACTTTTCCCCATACAAGTAGTGCCTTCAAATCTTAAGGACAAATATAATTATGGCCAATTCTAAGTCATGCGTAGGATAGTTCAGCTCATGCGGTCTCAAATGTCGCGATGCGTATGCCACCACTCTTCCATGTTGCATTAGCATGCATCGTAGTCCCTTTTTGCGACGCGTCACTGTAGATTTCACATCCTCATAGACCTGATGGGACCGTCAACACTGGCGTGATCGTCACACTCTGTTTTAATTCCTGAAAACTCCTTTTTCACTTGGCCGTCCATTCAAATTTCATTTCCTTCTTTAGCAAACGCGTCCATGGTGTAGCTAACACTAAAAACCTTTTCATGAAACGTTTGTAATAACCTGCCAGACCTAATAAGCTCCGAACCTCAATTACCGTTGTCGGTCGTAGCCAATTCATGACGGCCTCGATCTTTGTTGGGTCCACTGCAATTCCTTCCTCGGATATCACATATCCTAAAAATGCCACTCGACGAAGCCAAAATTCGCACTTACTAAACTTAGCATAGAGTAGATATTCCCTTAAAGTCCATAAAACTCTTTTTAAGTGTAACTCACGCTCGGCGGAACTCTTTGAATACCCAGGATATCGTCCATGAATACGATCACAAACTAATCCAAAAATTCCTTAAATATCCAATTCATTAAATCCATAAAGGCTGCAGGGGCGTTCCTCAGTCCAAACGGCATAACTATAAACTCGTAGTGCCCATACCTCATCCTAAATGCCAACTTCGGCACATCCTCCTTCTTGATCCTCAATTGGTGGTAACCAATCCTCAAGTCGATCTTAGAAAACATTTATGCCCCTTGTAACTAGTCAAACAGGTTATCTATCCTTGGAGACAGTACTTATTCTAAATGATCACATGATTCAACTATCTGTAATCAATGCACAATCTTAACAATCCATCCTTCTTCTTCACGAATAATACTGGTGCTCCCCATGGAGATGCACCCAGACGAATGAAACCTTTATCCAATAACTCCTGCATTTGGACCTTCAATTCTTTCAATTATGACAGTGACATCCAAAAGGGCGCTTTCGAGATCGGTTCCATCCCTAGGGCTAATTCAACCACAAACTCCACTTCACCATCAGGTGGCAATCCCGGCAATTCCTGAGGAAAGACATCGAGAAGGTTACGCACCTTGACTATGTCCTTTAGCCTTGATTCCTTAATCAACTAGTCAACCACAAAATAATTATTTTTCTATACCTCAAAGATAAAGCTCAATCCATCCAATTTCAATCCAACAGTCTCCCAAAACAAATCACCCCGGTTCTTTATAAAATTTGTAATTTCCAAGCATCACTCATCCTTCCGAATTCGTCCAAGAAAATCATTAGTGAATCAGAAATTCATAAATTGATTGCGGCCTGTTCACCATAAGTGATTATAAGTCTTATATGACCATTCAAGTAATAACTTCAAAATCATCTCCTATTGCACCCAATATCATCACATAGTGCATCTAGATCCTCAAGGCGCATCCTCCGCTTCCTTCCCAACCACAACCTACACCTTTCCTTACGTCCGTAGTCGATTCAGATTAATCTGCGGGACAGCTCCCGTTTGACGACCTACCCATGGTTACTGCGATTGCATCAGTAGTCTAACCTGTTGACTTAGCAATTTCTCACTTGGTGACCATGTTGGCCACATCCAAAATACGCTTCAGGTCCACCTGGGCAGGGGTCATTCCCGTGCCTCTTTCCATAAGACCGACATGCAGTATTGAAGTAATAATTCGGCTTTCCAAAGTTCTTTCTTACTAGAGGGACAAATCTCCGATTCTCTATCATAGGCTTCTTTCCAAAGTTCCTATTGTCCCTAGCCGGCACGTACTGCGATCCAAAAGCAATAGCCCCTTTCACTCATATCCATGTCAATTATCAAGCTCTCTCATACAACTCATTGTAATCCCTTAAGATTTAAAAGTACTAACTGATTGCAGAATGCTGGTTCCAATTTATCTCAAAACCTCCTTGTCCTATCCACATGGTCTTTGACCATTTTTGGTGCGTACTTAGGCAACCTTACAAACTCGACCTCACACTAATAAACTGATATCCGATTTTAGCGCCCGAAGAAATTATGTCATTTTTGTCCTTGCGCACTCTTTAAATATACTTCTCATTAAAGGCCTAGACAACGACACCCAGCTTGGAATTATGCCCTTCAAAATATCCTACTTTGGGGGTCCTCTTACCAATCAATCGCATTTCCTTGGAGTTGATATACAGCCAGGGTCACTTTCTCCTCACTAGTGCACTCGAATACCTTAAAAGCCTTTTTCTAAGTCCTCTATCCAAAGTACCGTAGTGTCAGGGTCACTTCTTCCCATCGAACCTTGCAGGTTTAAATTTCAAAAATTTGCCACCCAACTAACGCATCCGTCTGACTGCATTAACTTGCCCTTGACCTTGATTCTCAACATTTCCATTATACCTATTATTCTCATCATTTCCATTGGCGGTGGCAACAATGGTCTCAGTATTAGTGGCAAAAGTAGCACTTCGCTCCTCAGTCTGCCTTCCCATTAAAATTCCAACTTCCTTAAGTGCCCTCAAAATCTCATCCCATCTAGAATCCCTCATAACTCCAACTTGCGGACCTACACAACCTTGACCTCGACCTCTTCCTCGGCTACTCATACTCACAGGGTTCACACCACTCACTTACCTGCTATAATTCGATTTAGGAATTAGAGACCTAGGCCAACTATACCAGTCTAAAGCCCTAGGCAGTCAATCACAACAATTCACTAAGCAGGCAGTCAATCACAACACCACTCAATCACAAAGAACAGGGATCGTATACTAACCTCAAGTCCTAACGCACCTGCATTTCACGTATTAGTGCATAATATCACTCAGCAATCATAACCAAGCAGTCTAGGATATGCATGGCACACGAGTCTCCCTAACTAACTACCCCAAAGTCATTGCTCCTTATCATTCCAGGCTTCGACAAACTTGGATCGAGCTGACCATGCTCTGATACCAAATCAACGGGGATGTCACGCCCCAAACCGTACGAGCGCGCTATCATCCCTTCGTGGTCGTAAAGTACACGACATCCCAGGACTTGTCGCCGACCCAATCGAAACACTAACGAGCAACGCATGCGGAAGCAACCTCGAACTCTCCATACAACATATAAACAATGAGATAGTAGAGAGACAAAGAATACACATCAACAAAACACTCTTATAAACATAACATCGATTACAACACATACATTTGCAAGCCTTCTACGAGGCCACCATCTACAAACCACGCACAACAAAAAGGATCGGGTGGTTGGTAAGCTTAACTCCTCTACAAAAGGGGCACTCAAAAGACGGGGTAACTCAATCTATCCTCAATCCCCGTAATATCCTGGCAGCGTCTCCGGATCAATCATGGTCGCGGGGCTGAAATAGTTTGGTTAAACAACCATGAGAACACTTCTCAATAAGCAATTACCTAAGCCCCGCTTAGGCCAAAGCGTACTTTCGAACAATTCTAAACATGCAATACCAACATCCAACATGTCATAACAATCATAGGTGCCCTTACCTCGCCTCGGTACATACGTGAACCCTGCACGTTAGAATATCGTCATAACATGGCAATTCGCTCCTCGAGCACATAATACAACCACATGCGAAAGCGTGCATAAAACGGTTATTAATCCAAACATGCTCAACAGCAACACAAGCACATTGCATTCCCCAATGCATAACACACGATTATAAATGTCCTGATTATTAACGGCTCCTCGGGCCACCGAACTCCCGCCGGTCTTCTGGCATAACCAGGCATCGTCCCGCTACTTCGGCGACGGCAACGTCTAGAACCCCCGCCCAGACGGCATTCCACAAAGGAGCATCGATCCGACCTCCACCGCAATCGGCAATGTCTAGAACCCCCGCCTAGACGACATCCGAACCCCCGTCGGGCATCGTCTGGAACCCCCGCCTAGACGGAACGTGTCGTGACCATGCACACACCTCAGCAATCATTACCAATTCTCATCTTTGTAAATTAGCCCAATGTCAACTAAATCCACCAAAATGTCGTGGTAACACCAATCAGTTCCCGAGAGAGAGAAAAATCGAGTATGCACAGAATCGGGGCCAAACTGGGCAGTAACATAGTCACCGAATTTCCTTTAAAATAAATAGTAAATCAACTCCAAAAATTATGAAATTTGGATATGTCGCACAAAACATCTTGATGAACATTTCTTATGAGGACTCAAAACCCAGTTCAAATCATAACTATGTAGTTTTGCCCTTAGAAGTCAAACCAAAAATCGGTTCCTTTGGACAGGTCACCCGTCCCCAAAACACGTTTCACTCAGCACCCAAAACACTTTGGAAAATTCTGAAATTTTTATATGATATAGACACAGATGTTATTAAAAATTTTCTTGAAGGAAGTTTGTCAAAATAAGGTCTGTAAAAATTTATAGAAAATCGGAAAGACCAGACAGTCGGGTGAACAGTAAATCGGGAAGACTCCAGACGGTCCAAAGATGGACTTACGAATTGCCCTAATTGATCCCCGAAAATTCTGTATTTAATATATGTCAAACTTCAAGATGTTATAAATAACTTTCATGAAGAACGCTTCCTCAAATTCGGCCCACACAAGTCACAGTAAAAATAGTAAAATCCATCGACGCAGCAGCAACCTTACCGGAAAATAACCAACAGGAACCACCAAGCAAACCAAGCACAACCAGCCACTAAATCAACTACCCACAGCCCTTAAACCATTCCTAACATGTCCATTAGTCACCCCTTAGCCTAGTCAAGGGTTAGGAAGCCACTTACACTTAGCTTAAGCAAGAAAAACCAAGCAAAAAGGGCAGCAGCAACTTCACAAAGGCAGGGAAGCGACGGATGGCGGCGAGGGGTCGCCCGGACGGCTAAGGCGGTTGGCTAGTGGAGGCGGACAAAGCTACTGGTCGGGCATGCAGCAAGAAGAATCGAGAAGCAGAACAAGAAGCATCGAGAGCAAAGAAAGAAGCAGAGCGAAAGCGAAGCAGCAAGTAGCGAAGGAAAAGAAAAAAGAAGAAGAAGAAGAAGAAGAAGAAGAAGAAGAAGAAGAAGAAGAGAGGGAGTGGTCGTGGAATGGAGAGTGAGAAGCAAAGAAAGCAGGAAAACAAAGCATAAGTGAAGTAGAACCCAGCAGCTCAACAGAAGCGTAACAGAGGCATGGGTTCAAGAACAGTAATGTAAGGTATAACATGGGGCAAAGAAAGAAAGTTAGCAGCAGGTCAGCAGGAGGGAAGCAAAGAAAGCATAGGGCGTAATGAAGCAGCAGCCACGTGAGGGATGGGACAGCAGCAAATGGTCAGCAAAGGTCAAGCTATGTGGGTTCAAAGAAAGAGGGGGGGTCCAAATGGGGGAGAAGGAGAGGAGAGGAGAGAGAGAGAGAGAGAGAGAGAGAGAGAGAGAGAGCACACAAAAGTCAACACACTCAAGTGCGATTCAACGGTCCTCGTTCAAAATCGAAAATGATCCAACGGCCCACGAAAAACCCTAATTATAAATTAGGAAAAAGGGCCAAAAGATAATAACTAAAACACTACGAGGGAGGTCTACTAGTCCAAATCCGCATCCGGTCAAAATTTCACTTTTCACATATTCCGGGCAATCTCAAGGTTGGCCACAATAATATCGACACCGTCCAATTAAATTCGTCCCGGAACTCCGAGAAATTTGACACCAAAATTTGGGCTCTAAATAACAACAAAATTCGATCGAGTGCGATTCTAGCGAAATCTCTAATTTAAAAATAAAATAACCGAGAGTGATCAGTTCCCGGGCGAGATTTTACTATAAGCACACTGACGAATTACACATTTTATAAAATCCAAAAATGGGCCAAAATTCGGGATGTCACACACTTAGGCTCCTAAGCTCCAAACAAGGCAGAACATGTGGGGAAAATGGGCTAGCTGAGCTGGATCACGGCGGCTCAGCGATGGCGACGAGCGGCGACTTCTCTGGCGTCGGCGGTCGATCTAAGGCGGCTCTCACGTGGCGAAGGGAAGAAGGGGAAATCGGTGAGGGAGAGAGAGAGAGAGAGAGAGAGAGAGAGAGAGAGAGAGAGAGAGAGAGAGAGAGAGAGAGAGAGAGAGAGAGAGCAGCGAGACGAGATGAGGTTGGTGAGGCTAGGTGGGGCGTGGACGGTGGTGGCCGGCTCCGGCGGCGGCAGCGTGCTCCGGCGGTCTCACGGTCGAGCAAGGATGAAGAGGGGGAGGCGAGATGGAGAAAGGAGGGGGAGTGGCTGGCTGGAGAGAGAGAGAGAGAGAGAGAGAGAGAGAGAGAGAGAGAGAGAGAGAGTTATACACATTTGGGCTAGTGGGGTGGTTGACCAACTTATCCAAAAATTCCCATCATGCCCTCCATTCAAGGGCTTGAATTAAATTTAATTAAAATATCTAGGAGCATCTTGGTCCATAATTCCAGCATTATTGGGGCTGATATAAACCAATTTAAAACCCTAAAATTCGGAATCCAAGCTTAGGACACAAGGGCAAAATGGTAATTTTTCGGTCTCGGATCAAATTTTCAATTTTCGACTCTACCGATCCCAAATATAAATGGCCACACTTATATGACGTTGTCCTTACAAAAAAGTCGCGTACGTCCACGAAATTCGACACCGAAGTCCGGACTCAATTCCACGATCGATTTCACTCAATTGCGATTTTAGCGCCTCTCATTAATGGGCGGCTGTTTAGGGGTTACACGTATCGATCTAGAGTTACCCGAGTCGTGACAGTCTCGATTTCCAAGAGAATGCGAGGATTTATCGCTAGTTCCGAGGGTCGCGATCGTTCGGAATAAGTTCGAGATCATTCGCCACGCGTATTCTCGGTTGTGCGGAATCACCCGCAATCCGATCGTATGTTGCTGGCCAAACCAAATCCGTCGCTCTCCTTGAACCGCCCACATTGGCACAAAATATTCCTCGTCGTTTCTCGGAATCGAACCCGATTCACGGTCGAGTTCTTGGGTCCACGACCGGTTTTTCCTAGTTAGCCATTCCCTACTGGTCAGTATCCCGAAAATAATCAATTCCAGGTGAGACTTACTAAAACGAAATGAAAAATGCATATCCATTTTATTGATCACGAAAGTGGGTCGAATTTAGGACGTTATGTTTTCTCTATACACAAGGTTCTCACCTGATCCTTTGTGCCCACAAACTCTTGATTTTGAGCACAACTCGATTATGCTATTCAAGATGTTGCAGAAGATCTTGATATTCAATAGAGAAAAGTGTCAAAAAAGTTCTAAACTTTTTGCAATGGCCCTAATTCAGTCCTAAACCTTTTTTTGATGTCAGTTCAGTCCTAAACCTTTTGCATTTATGCCAATTTAGTCCTAAACCTTTTTTTTTGTGTCAATTCAATCCTAAACCTTTTGCATTGGTGCCAATTCAGTTCTAAGTACTTTTGTATTGGTGCCAATTCAGTCCTAAACCTTTTTTTGATGCCAATTCAGTCTTAAATCTTTTATATTAGTGCCAATTCAGTTCTAAACTTTTTGTATTGGTGCCAATTCAGTCCTTCCGACTAATAGCTATTCACCTGTCGTAAGGACTGAATTGGCATCAATGCAAAAGGTTTTTAGGACTGAATTGATACTAATGCAAAAGGTTTAGGACTGAATTGACACCAAAAAAAGGTTTAGGACTAAATTGACATAAATGCAAAAGGTTTAGGACTAAATAGGATCAATGCAAAAGGTTTAGGATTGAATTGGCACAAAAAAAAGGTTTAGGACTCAATTGGCACAAATGCAAAAGGTTTAAGACTGAATTAGCAACAAAAAAAATGTTTAGGACTAGATTGGTATAAATGCAAAAGGTTTAGGACTTTTTTGACACTTTTCCTATATTCAATATGATTATGCAAATGAGACCGTAATATTCGAGGAGATGAGTGCACATAATGAGCCCAAGAAATGTGTTTTGCCAGTCCATAACAGTGACCAAGAAAATGGACACAATGACGCAAGTGTTGGTGAGAGATGCCCAAAAGACAAGAGTGATAGCCACAACATTAGCAAAATGCTGTCGGATGAGCATATATCGTAGTACTTTTACATGCCGATAACTCATGCAGCAAAGGAGGTCAACATTGAGATGACCCTCTTGAAAAAAACGGTGTCGAGAATTAGGCATTTATATCCATCGGTGGCCCCACCGTAAGTTGATGAGCCTCCAAACTCGAATTAAGAATATTCATGAAATGGGAGGAGACTCAGAGAACGAGGAGCAGCTCAAAAAGGAGGTAAATTTGCTTGAGCTAGAAAAGAAGCTAATGGAGGAATTCCCTGATATACAACTGGAGGATAAGAGAAAGAGGCTGCAACAAGATTGTTTCAAAGGAAATTATAAAAAGAGGAAAAGAATTTGATTTAAGAGGGAGTGTTAGAAATTAAACCAAATTCATTAATGTAGTTGATGTTGAGACTATTGATCAACTATTGAGTTGTTGATTCAATGGAGAAGTTGTCAATGACTATTCGGTGCACGAATTAAGAAGAGTCTTTATTGCAGTGTTGTTTTCAAAAGTCTGTTCATATTTCTATATCTTGACTATTCGTATTTCTAGGGCTAATCAATGTTTTGTAAATTCCTAGGTATTTATCTCCTTGGAATGATAGAGTTTATTTACTAGTCAGTTAAGAGTAAGTCTAAGAGTCATGTAACAAGCTTATAAAAAGCGAGTCTTGTAAATGCTTCTGATAAGGTGATATAAGGTGAAACCGATAAAATGAAATAAAATTAACAAAGAAGTCTATCCATCTCCTTCTCTTCCTTGAGATTGTGTGAGTTGTGAGTGTTTCACCTTCAAATTTATCTCAACAAATTTGGTATCAGAGCTACGCCTCTTAAGTTCAACAGTCATGTCTTCTAGTTCCAGTTTGGCAAGCCAATCCAAAGCAGTAGCATCTAAGCTTCTCGGAAAGGCTTGGATCAAAATTTCTTCATTGCTCGGGTGTTTGCCCGTATGCGAACCAAGCCTTTTAAGATGAAACTTTTAACCTGCCCCATCGTACGTTATTAGTTCTGGAAGCTTATCCAGATGGACGCTAATTCTTTTTCTCTCAAGTATCTCATCAATGTACCTGCCCTTGTGATCTGGCGGTATGTTTGTGAAGGTCTGCTCCAGAAACTTTACCAAGCTATCTTCTGATCATTGTTGGGAGGTCGCTTTTGTGCCGAATTAGACCTCAACTGAACTGGACTCATGATCATGGAAAGGAATGATGTAGTCTACATCTATCAAAAGGAACATGCCAACTTTTTGTATGTACAATGAGAAATGCAGAGTATTAACGGGGTGTCATCCCGAGGGACCGTTTACAAGGCTTTTCCTAAATACCCCCCTCTGCACGAATACCTATCTTGTTTGAATTGTTACAAGGAAATTTCCTAGATAACAATAAAAAGTTAAAGGGGAAATGGTAAAGTACATCTTTTTAAAAGGGGGGTTTACACTGTTAAGAGACGGTCTCTATGAGAGACTATGGGATGGCTAACAACATCACCTAGAGGGGGTGTGAAGAAGTGATTTTAACAAATTTTGGCAAAATAGTGTGGAATTAATAGCGCCTAGTTTGATAGTAGAGCAATCGCGTAAAACAGAACATGAATATGAGCAAATTCTGGTAATATTCAAGTTGTGCTTTGCATTGTATCTATCAAGCAGTGATTGAGTTGAAAAGAGAGATAGAAGACAATGCACATAGAGTTTATAGTAGCTTGGTTTTAGTGTAAGCCTACATCCACTCTCCCATTCTAACAACCTAGCTGGATTTGACTAGTCAATCATCGAGAAGTTGCAGCTGTATGTGCCTACTTACATCCAAGCATTTCTTCACAAAGCAAGTGTTGCTTATACTCAAGCTATCTCAACCTAAGCACACACTTAAAACAATATCAACACCTCTCAAAAGATTACAATTGTATGGTCATCATACACAAATGAAAATATGTGAAGCTTTCTTGAAATTTGGAATTGGGAACTCTTGATCTCGTTTCCTCTTTGACACCTTGGTCTTCTTTAATTCTCCTTGGCTTCCAAATTTCACATTGAACAATCTTCAAGTGATCAATCTCCAATCTACCCTTTGGACAATTGTGGAGAAGATTGGGTAGTTGTTGAGATTAATCAATCGGAATTCCTGTAAATTTGGTCGCCCATACAATCAAACATTGGTTCCTCAAAATAGAGTGTTTCATCTAAGGAGAGAATCTTGTCTTTGGGATGATTGTCAATCAATTAAAATATCTCGCCCAATTTAATATTCCGTGAAGATAATAGTTAAGATTGATAAACAATCAAGATTTTCTAAAGAGGGAATCCATATCAAATCATAATCTGTCAAGAATGAGATAAAATATCTCAAAGTATTAATCTTGAAAATTGTGACAAGAACTTCGTTGCAAGTAGTATATGTATAATGCTAATATTAGGCTATCGCAACATTTTGCTGATGTCTAGCGTTTGCCGCTATCCAACATTTGCCATGCTAATATCCAGTGTTTGCCTTGCTGATATCCACACAGTTCATTGTTTCAGACTTCTTGAATATGATTAACTGTTCTAACTAGTATATTTTGACAACGATAGTTATGTAGATATTGTAAATATAAAACCTTGATACTTCCAAATATGAACTCTTTGTTCTTCTAGACTTGTCTACGTAGGTTTTTCAGTCATAATGAATCCTTTCAGCGAGTGAATATTATCTGAAACATAAACACTCCTTACATTTATCAATATTGATATAGATCATGAATAGTTTTGTCAACCTCAAAATATATATATATATATATATGAAAGTTCTCTCAACAGCGGATACCCAAGAATGGAACTCTGAAAACAATTTCTGATTGCATGGTCAGATTTGAGGGGCAAGGATCCACACAAAAAAGTCAGTCCAGTGCACATTCCATGGTGTACTGCAGCATGCGGCGATGCATCTAAGGTTTGACCCAAGCCTAATTGAGAAAAGGCTCGTGACTGATCATCCTCCCCAATTCTTGCTTCGTGGGACGAGCGGAGTTGAGTGGATTGTTCTCGCGTACGAAGCCGGCGACGCTTGCCACAATGGTCATAGGTTAATCACCATCCTTTCTATGCTCAAAGGTTCCTGGATGGTCTCCCTCCGGGCCATAGGTTCCGTGTGCAATGCGGTGTAATGCACGTGTTCGTTTTCATGCGTGTTGGTCAAACACTTCATATAAAAACAGAATATAAACGCAGCAAATAAAATCTATTCTATTCACCCACACACTGGAAATCAAATGATACAACAATAAAACTTAAAACCAAGTAATTTCAATGATGGCCTAAACTGTGACATCCTGATTTTTCATAATAATTTTTATGTGGCATTAGGAATTTTTGGTGTCTGAATCTAAGTATTATTTAGCTTAGAATTCGAGTGGACACGTAGAAATCTTAGTTAGATCATAAATTTTGCGAGGTATGAGAATCAAAGCGCAGAGGATCATTTTCCAACGAACGTAATCATTCCTTGTCCTACGCATTGAAATTCAATTAATAGAGATGGCTATACGATCATTATTAGAGTGATACTAATTGTCGATGGGGATAGATATTTTCAAAATTATATGATTATCGAGTTTGAATTTATTAAACCGAGATTTTCTTAGCATCCGGTATTAATCATCAATAATTTTTGAGGATTCAAAATATTTCGGATGGACCCTAGTTTTGTTATACACATTAATTTTCTAGACTTTTGGTGATTTAACACAGTGTCTATATTAGAATGTATTATATATTTAATCTAATCTTAGTCAATTAATAAGTGAGGCTTACTCAATTCTTTTGGTCAAAAGAGAAGATGGATGAATTTCCACTCAAGTAACATTTTCAAACTAACCTCCTTAAGCCACCTAGAGCCACTTGTTTTATCTTTGCATGTCAAGACTCTTTTAACCTTGACACCTAATGCTCACATGACCATCTAAGGATACATGCAAGCCATGTGTCTCTCCCAAAGTGAGACTCTTGCTACCTCTGACACCTAAAGACTAAGTGTCATCACCACAATGAATTAGCCATCAAATTCTTCTCCCAGTTGACCATCCACTGCGTGAGCCATGGTCGCATGTTCTCTTCTAATGTTGCATTAATGGGTTAGTTGTCTTCTTAAGGTGAAGACATTTGCACATAGAGGCTAGGCATCATTTCATCTACTATTAGCTAATCCACTCATATGTTCTATTTGTACAGCACATGCTAATGAAAAGACGAAAGTTTTGTGAGCTTATCACACGTAGCCTTCCTTCCAAATGCAAGCTTATACTTGTTTTCTTTCGCTTAAGAGTTAGAACATTAATTCTAAGGAGAGAAAGCATAATCCTTACCGTAGCATAACCCTTTTTACCAAAAAGACTTCAAAGGGAAATGTTTCGCTACTTTTGAAATTCTAAGTATGAAAGGAACAACTTCATCTTTCAAGAGAAAACTCAAGATGATTAGAGCTTTGAATTGATCAAGTCCCTTTTGAGATAAGTGAAGGCTCTAGAGTTAAGTTAGATTAATTTACTTATCACATAGATGCTATTTCAATGTGTTACAATAGCGAGAATATGGCGATATGTGGAATTGTTTGGTTGGTCTCAAGCATGTTAAAAATGGGCCTGATTGTTTCCTTAAAGTGTGGTATAATTGGTAAGTGCAATTATTAAATTTGAACATGGAAATATCATCATTGAGGTGATTGTGGAATTGTCTTGCCGGTGTTATGCACGTTTAAAAGTAGATAATCATTTTACTTAAAGTGGAGTATATCTAGTGAGTGGAAATGATGGATCAGAACTTGGAAAAGTCATATTCATAGGTTCAAACTTAACCGTTGTTCGTAAAAGCTATTGATTTCTAATTCGAGTGGACTTAACTTTCAAAATCTGGATATATGTATTTCTGAACTCGAGTAGACTTTACTTTCAAAATTTGGACATGTATTTTTTGAACCAAGTAGATTTTGTTATCAAAATCTGGATGTTTTCTGAACTCGGTAGACTTTACCTTCAAAATATGGATTTATGTATTTTTCAACTCGAGTGGATTTTACTCTCAAAATCTAAACATGTGTATTTTCTGAACCGAGTAGATTTTATCTTGAAAATTTGGATTTATGTATTTTGAACTTGAGTAGATTTTACACTCAAAACCTGTGTATGTCTATTTTTGACTTCGAGTAGATTTTTACTCTCTAAATCTAGTTATACCTATTTTTAAATTTGAATATGAATATCTATTTCTTAACCAAGCAGTTATTATTCTCAAAATCTGTATGTCTATTTCTAAAAGTATACAGATTTTACTTTCAAAATCTAAATATACTTATTTCAAAAACAGAATCTATTTTACTTCAAGATCTGGATATACTTATTTCTAAATCAGAACATATTTTACTTTAAAAATCTAAATATATTTTCTAAATCCGAACAAATTTTACTTTCAAAATTTGGGCATACTTATTTTTGAACCTGAGCAGATTTTACTTTTAAACTAGAATATATTTATTTCCTAAACTTGAGTATATTTACTTTCTAAATTTGAATATATTTACCTTAAGAACCGAGTAGATTTACTTTATGAACTTGAGTAAATTTTTTCTTTTTGAGACTGATCACATATTGCTTCGTACTTATTTGCTTGAATAATGCATTTCATTGCTTTAAGGGATATATGATGTAAAAGAGGGTGAGTATATGCATACTAATGCTTATTTATCATGACTTGTATGAGAATAATATAATTTTCGCCACCCACAAATCAACGGTGATGATGTCCCATATGTCGGGATGCTTCGGAGGGTGTATCAGGATGCCTCAAGAGTTGAGATGCCCCGTAGGTAGAGATGCCCCGGGAATGTTCAGGAGGAGAAGTAATGAACCTAACGCATGAATATGAAGGCTATATATTGTATGCTTGCGTATGAATGAAAATATTGTGGAATAATGAAATGATCAGATTATTGTGGCATATCTAAATGGAAAAGGTATAACACTTATTCAAGTTCTTCGCATACAGGTTGTTATGTATGTACGTTGTTTGTCCCAGGTGAAGTGGTGAAATGATTTTCCCAATTTAAAATTAAAGATTTCATTTATTGGGCCTCAGCTCATTTCTTTATTTTTCAAACGTGTAGGAATAAAAAATTTGCCGACAATGCTTGCTGGTTTTCCTAGACACTATGAGTGCCAGTTTTTGACTCATACGACGGCGACAATGTTTGTGACTCGTTGTTGGGGAAGATAGACAGTCCATGCTATAAAGTCTACCTATGTACAAGTAGACTTTTGGAGTATAATGTGATTTGGAGATAGGCGACCTCAACCTTTATCCCATGACCTGGTGGTTTATATTTTGCTTGGATGATATAGTAAAGTTGTCAAACCGATGTTTTACATACATAAAATTAATATCCATGTTTAACTTGTGCGATTTCTTTGTACTGGATTTTGTTGAGAACAAAATTTAATTAAGCTTCCGCATACTATTACTAAATAAAGAATATAATTAGAAAGGACATGTGTCGCAAGTGACGCTCTAGGGCGTCACATAAACCCTCTTGGGTGTTATTTCTAGCTAGTCCCAAATAAAAGTCCCTGGTTTGTAATGCCTCGCTAATCAATCCCCTTGCCAACAGGAGTTCTCCAGAAAAGGAGAAGACCCAAATCAATGCCTCTTTTGGACCTGAATAGGTCCTTAATGGGCTCCATCTCAATCCTTGTTTGATCATCGAGATCACCTGGATGTAAAACATCTAGAGGGTATTCTCTTTCGCTGGGGAAGACAAAGATACATAAGGAATTAGAGGGATAGGACGTGCGGGTATTGGCACGTTAAAATAAGAAATGCATTCGTGGAATCCGCTGTCACTACATGTCAAATGAAGAGGCCACGGAGGCCCCTATCGAAGCTTCAGCTCTTCTTCTGTGGTGAGGTTAATTCTTAACTGAACACTAAGGATCCATAGGAGGTTAACTCTTAACCAAATCAAATGCCACTTGATTATGACATGTAGTTCGCTTGTCACATTGAGCTTCAAAAAGTAAACCCTCGTTAAACCATTTTTGTTAACGTCTATATTTGGAACTACAAAGGTAATTTGACTTGGTCCCCTCAAATCTGCACCTCTATCACTTTTTGCCATCATCACAACTCTTCTGGCATCGATATTGCAAATAATTTTTGCCCTTTGTTTGGCAATAGTTTCAAAAAATTCTGCTTAATCCGTCAGAGATCTTGGGATAATTGCATACATTGCTCATGGAATTAACAAATACTTTTCTGGCATCACTGTCATTAGAAATTCTCCTCAACACTTAATCTTAATTTACCAGTTAAAATTAGAGGCATTGCAAACATCAAACACGGTGAGTTATAGTTTTTGTCTCTGTACTTTATTTCTTTTTACCCTTGTGCGAGGTCATATAATTGTTTTCTTGAGTTATTTAACGATTAGTCGTTAAAAATTTGAATAGTATAGACGTTATGTTGTCGGTTTAGAAAATTTGATTTCAATAGAGAATAAGCCCTCATTCTCTTGAAATATTATGTGCATTTGCAGAATAACTTCGTAATATGAGTTGATCCTAGGGTTTTTTTTTGGTCAAAATAGATCCTAGGTTCACATGCCGAAGCAATTGAGCCAAATGGACCGAAGGTGATGAGTCCCCCGACGGCCGTCAATCCACAAACCGAGGCCCCACGTATGTGACGAGTTATATATATCCTTTTAAAAAACAAGAATTTGAATTTGAGTTGACAAAACCGGCTCCATCACGTCAAAATTGCATTCGTACTTTGAAATTATGCCATGAAGTAATTTTTTTTTTTAATTTTGTAGGATCTGCGATGTGGATGCTTTGCACGCTTTCTGGACTGGATCTAATTTTAGATGTCGGTTGTAATTGAATGATGATAAATAAAATGCCGAAGGTTTGTGTATGGGAATGATAAAATTAGGTCACACACATGAATACATATGTAAAAATGCACAATGTTCTTACTCACGCGGTGCTTGAAATTATATGTCGATTTTGAATTGCTCTTGGTCGTGATAGAATTTGCATGAAGTAGATTACACGTCGTGCATGCTGATGTGACAAAATCGCATTCTGTTATGAGACTGTATGTCGTTAAATATTGCAAGCAAATGCTGAAATTGAATTTTGGATTTGGATGTCTCCCCATGAGTTAGTAGTACACCGAGTCTACATAGATTTGGCATTGAATCTGTCACGCCCCGAACCGGAATGAGCACGCAACATCCCTCCGGGGTCGTCAAGCATGCAACATCCCAGGACTTGTCGCCGACCCAGCTTAACTCAAACGAGGAACGCGAGCGGAAGCAAATTTGAACTCACCATACAATATACAATGAAACAGGGTAGTAGAGAGAGACAAACGATACACATCAACAAACCACTTTTTAAGAACATATTGTTACTTACAAATGGCACAAGGTACAAACCTTATTAGAGGCCACTATCGACGAACCACGCACAATAAAAAGGATCGGATGGTTGGTAAGCTTAACTTCTCTACAAAAAGGGGCACTCAAAGGACGGGGTAACTTGACCTATTCTCAATCCCTGTAGTACCTTGGCAGCATCTCCAGATCAATCATGGTCGTGGGTTTGAAATGGTAATATTACAACAAGAAGAATAAATTTCAATAAGCAACTACCTAAGCCTCGCTTAGGCCAAAGCGTACCTCCAAACAATTCTAAACATGCAATTCGAACAATCGACATGCCATAAACAATCACAGGCGTCCTTACCTTGCCTCGGCACATACACAAGCCCTGCACGTTAGAATATCGCTATAACATGGCCAATTGCTCATCAAACAAGCACACTTCAAATCATGGCATAATCATAAGAAACATACTCAATATTTTGGATTTTGACCATTCACCAATGCATAGCATACATTCACATGTATCCAGGTTATTAATGACCTCTTGGGCCATCGAACTCCCGCCGGTCTTCTGGCATAACCAGGCATCGTCCCGCTACGTCGGCGATGGCAACGTTGGGGATCAAACACTTCCCCGGCAAGCCGAGTACCCAACGGCATTTCACTTAGGAGCATCGATCCAACCTCCACCGCGATCGGTATCGTCAGGGATCGAACACCCCCCAGCAACCCCAGGTACCATACAGCAATATTGGGGATCGAACACTCTCCGGTAAGTTGGGTACCCAATGGCATTCCACTTAGGAGCATCGACTCGGCCTCCACCATGATCAATATCGTCTAGGATCGAACACCTCCCATCAACCCCTGGTACCATACAAAGCATCTGAACTTCCACTGGGCATCGTTTAGAACTCCCGCCTAGATGGAATGTGACGTGATCATGCACACACATTATCCACTCAATGCCAATTTTTATCTATAAGGATCGGTCACATGCCAATCAAATACTTACTCGATCAATGAAATGCCACACTTTTCATTGATAACCCCACCTTTGAATAATTGCCCGAAAATGAGAAAATCGAGTATACACAAAAGTGGGTGATTCCGAGCAATTCTGGACAGTAACATAGTCACCGAATTTCCTTTAAAATAAATAGTAAATCAATTCAAAAATTCCGAAATTTGGATATGTTGTACAAAATATCTTGATAAACATTTTTCATGAAGGACATGAAATCCATTTCAGATTGTAAATGCCTCGTTTTGACACCAAATCCGGTCAAAACCGGTTCGCTCGGACAGCCCCTCAGATCATCAAAAATACAACTCATTCAGTACCCAAATCACTTTGGAAAGCTCTGAAATTTTTATATTTTATAGATGCGAATGTTCTTAACAATTTTTATGAAGAAAGTTTGTTGAAAAGAGGTCTAGAAAAATTTATAGAAAATCGGAAAGACAAGAAGGTCGGGTGAACAGTAAATCCGGTAGACTGAATTCGCTAAAAAATGGACTTACGAATGACCCTAAAGAATCTCCAAAAATTCCAAATTTAATATATGTCAAACTTCAAGATGTTATGAACAACTTTAATGAAGAATGCTTCCTCAAATTCAGCCTATACAAATCACAGAAAAAAATAGAAAAATCTAGCGACGCAGCAGCAACCTTATTGGAAATCAACCAACAAGCACCACCAAGCAAACCAAGCACAACTAGTCACTAAACCAAGTATCCATAGCTCTTAAACCATCCCTAACATGTCTATTAGTTACTCCTTAGCCTAGTCAAGGGTTAGGAAGCCACTTACTTGGAAAAACCCAAGTAAACTGAGCAAGAAATGAAAGAAATGGTGGTGCGGTGGGCAGCAGCGGTCTCCGGCGATGAGCGGCGGTTTCCAGTGACTTGGACGGCGGTTGCAGGTTAGGTGTGCAGCTAGAAGAAGCCAAGAAGTAGAACAAGAAGCAGCAAAGTAGCAGTAGCAGGAGCAGCAGTGAAGGGGAAGGAGAAAGAAGAAGAAGAAAGAAGAAGAAAAGAGGAAGAAAGAAAAAAACAAGAAGAAAGAAAGGAGGAGAGAGAGAGAGAGGGGGGCAGTCTACATGGGGTAAGGGGAGGGGACGTGCGGGAGAGGGGAGAGAGAGAGAGAGAGAGAGAGAGAGAGAGAGAGAGAGAGGAAAGTTAACTCAATCGAGTGCGATCCAACGGTCCACATTCAAACTTGAAGTCGATTTGACGGTCCACGAAAAATCATAATTATAAATTAGGAAAAAGCCAAAAACACTAACTAAAACACACTATGAGGGAGGTCTACCAGAAAAAAATCCGCACCCGGTTCAAATTTAACTTTTCACCAATTCTGGGCAATATCAACGCTAGCCACAATAATATCGATACCGTCCAATTAAATTCGTCACGAAATTCCGAGAAAATCGACACTAAAGTTCGAGCTCTGAATAACGGCAAAATTCGATCGAGTGCGATTTTAGCGAAATCTAAAATTTAAAAATAACTCGAGAGTGATCAGTTCTGGGCAAGATTTAACTATAAGTGTATCGACAAAATACACGTTTTATAAATCCTAATAATGGGTCAAAATTCAGAATGTCACAACCCTTCCCTTCTTACAAAAATTTCGTCCTTGAAATTTACAACCAAATTCAGCTATTCAAACAAATAGGGTTTTGACGTCGCATCAATTTTTCACTTTCTTATGTCGCACCTTCAGTTCCGTGATGCTCTCAAATCACCTTGACTAACGGAATTGTCTTGTTCCGCAACACTCGTTCCATTCTGTCGTCGATCCTCACTTGTCTTTCCACGTACGACACTTTGTCGTCCACGTTTATTTCTTCGTAATTCAGCACGTGAGTAAGATCCGATTCGTATTTCTTTAACATAGACACATGGAATACATTGTGAATTTGAGACAAATTTAGCGGCAGTGCGAGACGATAGGCCAGAGTTTCGATTCTCTCTAAGACTTCGAATGGACCCACGTATTTCGGGCTCAACTTTCCTTTCTTGCCAAACCGTGACAATCCTCTCATTGGCGACACCTTAAGGAAGACGTGGTCTCCCACTTGAAATTCGAAAGGCCTATGTCTTTGGTCTGCATAATTCTTTTGGTGGCTCTGAGCGGTCTTAAATCTGTACCGAATAACGTTGACTGCCTCAACTGACTACTGAAACTAACTTTGGACCTGTTATACTTCTTTCACCAATTTCATCCTAACATACCGGTGTTCTACAAGTCCTGCCATACAATGCTTTAAACGGTGCCATTTTGATACTCTGCTGGTAGCTATTGTTATAGGCAAATTCAACCTAATGCAACTGTTCTTTCCAACCGCCCTTAAAACCTAACATACATGCTCGCAGCATATCTTCTAGAGTCTGAATCATCCTTTTAGATTGGTCATTCGTTTGCGAATGATAAGCCGTGCTAAACTGTAACTTCATCTCTAATGCCATTATAAGACTTTTCCAAAAAGCGGCAGTAAACTTAGGATCATGATATGAAGTAATCGTCACTAGCACTCTATGAAGACGGACTATTTATTGCACGTATATTTCGGCATATCTTTCCAAGGCGAAGTCTTTTCGCACCAGCAAAAAATATGCTAAATTTGTCAATCGATCGACTACCACCCAAATCGAATCATAACTCCTCTGACTCTTCGGTAATCCCATTACAAAGTCCATTGTGATGTGTTCCTATTTCCACTCAGGGATTTCCAATGGTTGCAACATTCCACCTGGCTTGTAATGTTGCGCCTTCACTTGTTGGCATGTTAAACACTTAGCCACATACTTGGCTACATCCACTTTCATGCCGTTCCACCAATAATGCTGCCGTAAGTTCTGATACATCTTCGTACTACCCGGGTGAATACTGTAATTACTACGATGAGCTTCTGATAAAATCTCCTCCTTAAATTCTGCATTACATGGCACACATAGCCGTCCACGAAACTTCAAAATCCCATCTTCGGGCACTTGAAAGTCCGGTTTCCTTTTGGTGACATCCATTTCTAGAATCTTTTGAATCTCTGGGTCCATCGATTATAAAGCCTTAGTCTTAGTCTGGATTTCCAGTTCAATCCTCAATGTGGCAACCAGACTCGAGACATGATTCACTTCAAACTTAAACTCCGAATCCTGAACTCCCTTTAATAGAGTCCATTCCTTGACCATCATATGCGCGATACTCGATTTTCGACTTAGTGCATCCGCTACTTTATTAGCCTTTCCGAGGTGATACAGAATATCACAGCATAGTCCTTGAGGAGTTCCATCCAACGACACTGTCTCATGTTCAATTCCTTTTGGGAAAATAAATACCTTAAACTTTGATGATCCGTATAAATCTGGAACTTCTCCCCACACAAATAATGTCTCCAAATCTTAAGAGCGAAGATAATCACAGCCAATTCTAACTCATGTGTCAGATAATTCAGCTCGTGTGGTCTCAATTGTCGTGATGCATATGCCACTACTCTTTCATGTTGCATTAGTACCCATCCCAATCCCCTTAGCGACGCGTCAATATAGATCTCATATCCTCCCGGACCTGACGGGATTGTCAACACTGGCATGGTTGTTGATCTCTGCTTTAATTCTTAAAAACTCCTTTTACACTTATCCGTCCATTCAAACTTCGTCTCCTTCTTTAGTAACCGCGTCAACAGTGTCGCAGTGCCGAAAACCTTTTCACGAAACATTTGTAATAACCTGCTAGACCCAAGAAGCTCCGAACCTTGATTACTGTTGTCGGCCTCAACCAATTCATGACGGCTTCGATCTTCGTCGGATCCACTATAATTCCTTCCCCGGATATCACATGTCCTAAGAACGCCGCTCCATGAAACCAGAATTCGCACTTACTGAACTTAGCATAGAGTACATGTTCCCTTAAAGTCTATAGAACCTTTTCTAAATGTAACTCATGTTCGGCGGAACTCTTTGAATATATTAAGATATCATCTATCAACATGATTACAAACTGATCCAGAAATTCTTTGAATACCCTATTCATTAAATCCATAATAATAGCATGAGCGTTAGTCAATCCGAATGGCATTATTGTAAACTCATAATGCCCATACCTCGTCCTAAATGCCGTTTTTGATATATCCTCTTTCTTAATCCTCAGCTAGTGATAACCTGTCCTTAAGTCGATCTTAGAAAATATCAATGCTCCTTGCAGCTAATCAAACAGGTCTTCTATCCTTGATAGTGGGTATTTATTCTTAATGGCCACTTGATTCAACTATCTATAGTCAATGCACAATCTCAACGTCCCATCCTTCTTCCTCACGAATAAAACTGGCGCTTCCATAGAGACGCACGCGGGCGGATAAAGCCTTTATTCAACAACTCCTGCATTTGAACCTTTAATTCTTTTAATTCTGACAACGACATCTTATAGGGCGCTTTCGAGATCGATTCTGTTCCTAGGGCTAACTCAACTACGAACTCCACTTCTCTATCAGGTGGCAATCCCGGCAATTCTTGAGGAAAGACATCGGGGAAATTGCGCACTACGGCTATATCTTCTAGCCTTAGCTCTTCGGCCGTCGAATCAACTACCATCGCCAGAAATCCTTGGCACCCTTTGTCTAACAGCTTAGTCACCTCAAGTGACGAAATCCAAGGGATCGAGATTCCTCCTCGGCTTCCCACAAATTCATATCTAGAGTGATCAATCCGATTAAATTGGATCATCCTGCTACTACAGTCCATAACAGCCCTCTATTTAACAAGCCAATTCATATCAATAATGACATCAAAATCAAACATAGCTAAGATAACCAAATCAATTAATTCCTCCCTACCACCAATAACAATCTTATAGTCTGAACATCCTAACGAGATTAGCACATTATCCATAAGAGGGGTGGTAACACACAAATTTACTCTTAATGGGTTTGGCTCAATACCAGTCAATTCAACAAACTGCTCAGACACAAATGAATGCGACGCTCCGGGATCAAATAAGGCATAAATAGCATGATCACATAAAGAGACCGTACCTGTGATCACGTCAGGCGCATCTTCTGCCTCTTTGCGAGCCATAGCATAAATCCTTCATTGGGCTTGGGATCTATCCTGATTGTTTTGCATGGCAGCTCCCGCTTGATGTCCCAACCTTGGTTGTTGTTGATGCACCTGCGGTCTAGCTTGTCGGTTCGGGCAATTCTTTACTTGGTGACCTTGTTGGCCACATCCGAAACATGCTCCAGTTTGGCCCGGGCAAGGGCCATTCCCATGCTTCCTTCCACATAATCGATAGGCAGCGTTAGAATAGTAGTTCTACTTCCCAATATTTTTCCTAACGGGAGGGACAAACCGCATATTTCTAGTCATAGGCCTCTTTCCAAAGTTATGGTTGTCCTTAGCCCGTGGCCTACTGCGATTTAGAGGCGGCAGTCCGATCCATCAAATCACGCTCAATTGCGTGAGCCCGGTCATAAATCTCATGATAGCCCCTCAAGTTCAGTGAGATCATCTAACTGCGGAGGTCCGGCTTTAGTCCATCTTGGAACTTCCTGGCTTTGTCCACTGGGTCTTCTACCATTCTTAGGGCAAACTTGGACAGCCTTGTGAACTCGGCCTCATATTGGTCTACCGACATATGACCCTGGCGAAGTCTCATGAATTTTGGCAACTTTTGCTCTCGGGCACTTTCCGAGAAATACTTGCCATTAAAAGTCTTAGTAAAAATGGTCCAAGTCGAAGCAGTGCCAGTAGGGAACACTTGGCCTCTTGTAGCTCTCCACCAGTCGCTTGCATTTTCTTGAAGCTGGTATACTGCTAGGGTTACTTTTTCCTCTTCAGTGCATTCTAGCACTTCGAAAACTTTTTCTAGCTCTTCCACCCATCGAGCTGCAGCCTCAGTATCACTTCTACCATCGAACCTCGGAGGCTTCAGTTTCAAGAGTCATTCAACCAGCTTAGACATCGGCCTATTTGCATTTACTTGGCCTTGAGCAGGATGCCCACCATTCCGTTGTTTCCATTATTTTCATTGGCCCTATTAGCGGTGGCTACAACGGTCTCAGCAGTAACAGCGATAGTAGCATTTCACTCTTCAATCTGTCTACCCATTAAAATCCCGATTTCTTGTAGTGCCCTTAGAATTCCATCCACCCGGGGATCCTCTACAACTCTGGCTTGCGGGGCCACATGACCTCGACCTCAACCTCTTCCTTGACTGCTCATTTTCACTAGGTTCTCACACTCGTCTACTACTATAATTCCACTCACAAATTAGAGACATAGGCTAACTATACCAGTCTAAAGCCCTAGGCAGTGAATCACAATAAAAATTCACTAAGCAGGCAGCTAATCACATATAACACTTAATTGCAGTCAACATGATTCGTGCACTTATCTCAAGTCCTGACGCACCTGTACTTCACACATTAATGCATAAAATCACTAAGTAACCACAATCACACAGTCTGGGGTATGCATGGTATACGAGTCTCCTTAACTAGCTATCCCAAAGTCATCGCTCCTTATCACTCTAGGCTCGACCAACTTGGATCGAGCTGACCTTGCTCTGATACCAAATCAACGGGGATGTCACGCCCCGAACTTGAACAAGCACGCAACATCTCTCCGGGGTCGTTAGGCATGCGACATCCCAGGACTTATCGCCGATCCAGCTTAACTCAAACGAGGAATGCGAGCGGAAGCAAATTCGAACTCACCATACAACATACAATGAAACAGGGTAGTAGAGAGAGAAGAACGATACACATCAACAAACCGCGTTTTAAGAACATAATGTTACTTACAAACGGCACAAGGTATAAACCTTACTAGAGGCCACTAACGATGAACCGTGCACAACAAAAGGATCGGGTAGTTGGTAAGCTTAACTCCTCTACAAAAAGGGGTACTCAAAGGATGGGATAACTCGACCTATTCTCAATCCCCGTGATACCTTGGCAGCGTCTCCGGATCAATCATGGTCGCAGGTCTGAAATGGTTATATTACAACAATGAGAATAAATCTCAATAAGCAACTACCTAAGCCTCGCTTAGGCCAAAGCGTACCTCCGAACAATTCTAAACATGCAATTTGAACAATCGACGTGCCATAAACAATCACAGGCGTCCTTATCTCGTCTCGGCACATACACAAGCCTTGCACGTTAGAATATCGTCATAACATGGCCAATTGCTCATTAAACAAGCACATTTCAAATCATGGCATAATCATAAGAAACATACTTAATATTCCAGATTTCAACCATTCACCAATGCATAGCATACATTCACATGTATCCAGGTTATTAATGACCCCTCGGGCCACCAAACTCCGCTGGTCTTTTGGTGTAACCAGGCATCATCTCGCTACGTTGGCGACAGCAACATTGGGGATCGAACACCCCCTGACAAGCCGGATACCCAACGGCATTCCACTTAGGAGCATCGATCAGGCCTCCACCACGATCGGCATCATCTAGGATCGAACACCCCTCGATAACCTCGGGTACCAGACATCAACGTTGGGGATCGAACACCCCCCAGCAAGCCGGTTACCCAACGGCGTTCCACTTAGGAGCATTGATCTGACCTCCACCGCTATCAGCATCGTCTGGGATCAAACACCCCCGACAATCTCAGGTACCAGATGGCATCTGAACTTCCGCCGGGTATCGTTTAGAACTTCCTCCTAGACGGAACGTGACGTAATTATGCACACACATTATCCACTCAATGCCAATTTTTATCTATAAGGATCGGTCACATGCCAATCGAATACTTACTCGGCCAATAAATGCGACACTTTTCATTAATAACCCCATCTTTGAATAATTGCCCAAAAATGAGAAAACCGAGTATACACAAAAGTGGGTGATTCCGGGCAATTCTAGACAGTAACATAGTCACTGAATTTCCTTTAAAATAAATAGTAAATCAACTCCAAAAATTCTGAAATTTGGATATGTTGTACAAAAAAATCTTAATAAACATTTTTCATGAAGGACATGAAATCCATTTCTGACTGTAAATGCCTCGTTTTGACACTCAAATCCGAGCAGAACTCGGTTCGCTCAGACAGCCCCTCAGACCATAAAAAATGTAACTCATTTAGTAATCAAATCACTTTGGAAAGCTCTGAAATTTTTATATTTCATAGACACGGATGTTCTTAACAATTTTTATGAAGAAATTTTGTTGAAAAGAGGTCTGGAAAAATTTATAGAAAATCGGAAAGGCAAGAAGGTCGGTTGAACAGTAAATCCAACAGACTGAATTCGGTCCAAAAATGGACTTACGAATGATCCTAAATGATCTCCAAAAATTTCAGATTTAATATATGTTAAACTTCAAGATGTTATAAACAACTTTAATGAAGAACACTTCCTCAAATTCGGCCCACACAAGTCATAGAAAAAAATAGCAAAATCCAGCGACGTAGAAGCAACCTTACCGAAAATCAATCAACAAGCACCACCAAACAAACTAAGCACAACCAGCCGCTAAATTAAGTATCTACAGCCCTTAAACTATTCCTAACATGTCCATTAGTCACTCCTTAGCCTAGTCAAGGGTTAGGAAGCCACTTACTTGGAAAAACCCAAGCAAACCGAGCAAGAAATGAAAGAAATGGTGGTGTGGTGGGCAACGGCGGTGAGTGGCGATTTTTGGTGACCTGGACGGTGGCTGCGGGTTAGGCGTGCAACCAGAAGAAGCCAAGAAGCAGCAAAGCAACAGCAGCAGGAGCAGCAGCGAAGGGAAAGGAGAAAGAAGAAGAAGAAAAGAGGAAGAAAGAAAAAGAAAGAAGAAGAAAGAAAGAAAGAAGGAGGAGAGAGAGAGGGGGGGCAGTCTACATGGGGCAAGGGCAGGGGACGTGCGCGGAGAGGACGCGCGGCAAAGGAAGAGAGAGAGAGAGAGAGAGAGAGAGAGAGAGAGAGAGAGGAAAGTCAATTCAATCGAGTGCGATCCAACGGCCCACGTTCAAACTCAAAGTCGATCTAACGGTCCACGAAAAATCCTAATTATAAATTAGGAAAAATCCAAAAACACTAACTAAAACACACTATGAGGGAGGTGTACTAGTAAAAAATCTGCACCCAGTCCAAATTTAACTTTTCACCAATTCCGGGCAATATCGACACTGGCCACAATAATATCGACACCGTCCAATTAAATTCGTCACTAAACTCCGATAAATTCGACACTAAAGTTCGGGCTTTAAATAACGGCCAAATTCGATTGAGTACGATTTTAGTGAAATCTCAAATTTAAAAATAACACGAGAGTGATTAGTTCTGAGCGAGATTGAACTATAAGCGCACCAACGAAATACACGTTTTATAAATCCCAAAAATAGGTCGAAATTAAGAATGTCATAGAATCCATGCCCATTTGGCTACGAGGTTGGCCTCGCTCCCCGATGTTGTGATATGCAGAGTTATATTGTCTGTCTATTTGTTGGACAGGATACGCATTGTTTGGACTGGATTCGTCCTGTTTTGTTTTTAGTGTTGTTCAAATGTCTGATTGATATGGTTAAATTCATCCGTTAGACCTGCTTTGACTGCATTGCGTATTTTTGAAATGACATCAATCTCACACGGCACAACGGAGTCAAGTTGTCGTCCGCCCCATCATGAGGCGATATCCCCTGAGTTAACGGCGGCAAGCTATTATTTTCAAAACCCATAGAAAACTATATTTATGTGTAAATTAGGAAATCCTATGATATTGCATGATAGAACTTAGCAAAGTAATGGGGTAGGCGACGTGGGGCTGCTAGCCCTTCCCTCGCGCGTAACTAAACTTCTGGGCTAAGATGTTTTTGTTTCCTCATATTAGTTGACTTCTCCCAATCGACCTAGAAATTTGATTGGTGGCGGCTCCTGGGATGATTTAAGATTTGAATCGCGGAAGCGTACCCTAACCTAGGTAAGGAGCACTTTAGGCTGTAGATCACGGGACAGATTTTCGAAATTGCAATTTCTTTTGTTTACTTTTTACTTTCTTTGATTAAAAACCACTCACTTATGATGAACAACATGGTCTTATTTCTTCTTCAAGGCTTTCAATCGAAATTTTGTCAAATGGAGAATGAGGGAGGATTTTTCGCTATGCTTCGAAAGAAAATAATTAAAATTTTCGGACATTTTAATAGCATAGGTTTCAAAGTCGTTATCCTTATTCTTCTTGGGACAAGAAACCTAAAAACGTTATTGAAGAGATCAACTGGATGATAATGTGGGTTGAGAAAAGAAGAAGTTATGAGTAAATAGTGCCCATATTAAAGGAACGTGTATTATAGAATTCCAATTTCAAGTCAACACAACACTAACGAGATCCACCTGCTCTCCATCAAACATCAACTGTCCGTGCCATATTTCCTTTAATGTAATGAAAGGATGACAATAAAATATTAAAATATATTAGAGATCTAATTGGACCAATTGAAAGTTCAAGTATGTCACGGCACATCACTAAAAGTTCATAGACTATTAGTATCATTATCTCTTCTAGCAATGGAAACTACATGTTTGTTACATCTTGATTCAAACAAGGTAGGAGATGTCGATCCAATGCATTTTGCAAAATCACTTCTGGATCGCTGAGCAAGAAGTTGAAGATAGTAGTGAAATAAGATCTCCCTAGAAGCGTTCCCTTACACTACAAAAAAAAAAATTGGAAAATTTTTGCCATAAAAAATTAGCGCAAATTAAAAATTTTTCCAACGAAAAAGTAAAATTCGTTAGAAATTAGCAACGAAAAATTTTTAAATCACAAAATTCGTTGGAAATTAGGGGAAAAAAAATTTTCGTTGCAAATTTCTGAAAACGAATTTTTGCGACGAAAAATTTTTCGTTGGAAATTTCCAACGAATTTTATGACAAATTCAAAAAAACCTGGTATTGTTCGGCATTTTTTAAATTCGTGGGAAAATTCGTTGGAAATTTTCAATGAATTTTGTAAAGAAAATTGTACACACTGAAATAATTGCCCGGAAAATTGAAATTCGGTGGGAAAATTCGTTGGAAATTTCCCACGAATTTTGCAATGAATTTGAAAGATGCTGCATGTACTAATTTTGTTGCAAAATTCGTTTGGAAATTTCAACAATTTTCCTTAATTTAAAAATGCCGAACAATACCGGGTTTTTTTGAATTCGTCGCAAAATTCATCGAAAATTTCCAACTAAAAGTTTTTTTGTCATAAAAATTTGTTGGAAATTAGCGACGAAAAATTAATTTCCAACGAATTTTGCGATGAATTCAAAAAAACCCAGTATTGTTCGGCATTTTTTAAATTCGTGGGAAAATTCGTTCGAAATTTCCAACGAATTTTGCAATGAAAATTGTACACACTGAAATAATTGTCCGGAAAATTAAAATTTCGTGGGAAAATTCGTTGGAAATTTTTCACGAATTTTGCAACGAATTTGAAAGATGCCGCATGTACTAATTTTGTTGCAAAATTCGTGGAAAATTTTCAACGAATTTTCCCACAAATTTCAATTTTCCAAGCAATTATTTTAGTGTGTACAATTTTCATTACAAAATTCATGAGAAATTTCCACAATTTTGCAATGGCTCCTCTCCTTCCTTATTCAACATTTTTCGCTCATTATTCCATGACGATTCTCAATTTCCACATTCTCTCTCTCTCTCTCTCTCTCTCTCTCTCTCTCTCTCTCTCTCTCTCTCTTTTTTCTCTCTCTTGAGCAGCGTTGCCATGGCGGTGACTTGAGCTCGCCCATAATGCTTTCGCCATGGCGGCGAGCTTTCAGTCGCCGGATCTCGCCCGGCGGTGAGCTCGAGAGCTGCGCCCATAATACTCGCCATGGCGGCGAGCTCGGTCGTCCAGATGCGGGCGGCCTCGGGAAGCCTCACGAGCTGGCCCTCGTCGATCATGGCGAGGCGGGCTTCGCCAGTAGCTAAGCCCAGTTCAGTCGCCCAGTCTTGCCCCGGATCTGGGCGGTAAGGCTGCTTCCAATCTGACTACCAGGCTGCGCCCGGCCGGCGGTGGTCTGCCCGCCACCCGATTTTGTCCAGCCGAAACTAATTTTGCCATGATTTTTGACGAAACAAATTTTTGCCCACATTTTTTGCAATGAATAATTAGCGGCTTAATTTTGCAAAACGAAGCAATTACGAATTTTGCGGTTTAAAAAATTTTGTCGGAAATTACCAACTAAAATTTATATTTTTTGTCGGAAAAATTTGCGATAACGAATTTTTGTTCGTCGGAAATTTCGTTGGATTTCCAAATTTGTCGTTGGAAAAAAGTTGTTTTTTTTGTAGTGTTTCCAACGAATTTAGCCACGAATTTTCCAATGAATTTTCCAACGAAAAAATTTTCGTAGCAAATTTCCAACGAAAATTGAAATTTTTCGTTGGAAAAATTTGCGATGAAGAATTACCGACGAATTTTTTTTCGTTGGAAAATTCGTTGGAAATTTGTTTTCAACAAATTTTTCCAAATTTTTCATTGGAAATTTTGTTGGAAAAAAGATGTTTTTTTTGTAGTGATTATTTCTAGTCTTACGACTCCAAACCATTAACATCGTACTGTTACTATAACATTCATAGAGAAGCTGACTCTGCAGTGAAAATCATAAATCACATGATTGGGATTAGTGAGACCTAAGAAGATATTCAAAAGGAGATCGTCATTATGATTAAAAATGAAACACAATAGCATATGAAAAAGTAACTTCAAAACTTACCATCTCCTATGAATATTCCAAATTTCCTGACATTGAGATCGCAAAGTTGCTCTAAGCTAATTGAGGGTGTGGCATTTCCAAGGGCACTTGAATATGAAGCTCATGCGAGACTTGTCTCATGGTTGGTCGAAGTCGTGGATCAGCTTGCAAGCACGCAAATGCTAGCTTGATGATTGAGACCACATCTTGCTCATCTTGAAGACGAAGTCTAGAAGGTGAGAGACGTTGATCTAACACATCCTTCAACAACATTGGTGACCTAATTTGGGCAGATGATGAACATTCCCAAGAGACATAATCCCTTGGATGCTTACCCATGATTGTCTCTAATGCAATGACTCCAAAGCTATACACATCGCACTTTTCGGTAGGAATTGTAGAATAAGCCAGCTCTGCAATTAGAGAATTCACAGATTTTAATAACCACGATCATAAACTGTATTTAAGTTGACAACATTGCTTCCTATGACGTGACAATTACATGTACAAATTTCTACTTAATCTACACTTACAACACTGATTTGAGCATAGGAGTTTATGCATTAAGTACGAGCACCATGTAGGTTATACAAATTTAATATCCTTGAAATGGATCCATTATTATGTTTTTCCTCATTAGCCAACACTTGCTTATTGGAAATAGGAAAGCTTTGTGATCAACACTTAACTTAAATGAGTAAACTAATCTCCATAAGAAGATAAAATAACTAAACAATCACACTAAACTAGTAAAAGTTCAATTGTAGAAGGGATGTCTGACATTGAATGTCATTGAAATCGAAAAATGAAGTACCTGGAGCAATATACCCAAATGGTGCCAGCAATAGCAGTCCAGTTTGATGAATCTGGCCTCAATAGTCTTGCAGTGCCAAAATCGGAAACATGAGCCTCATAATTGTGATCCAATAGAATGTTGTTAGTGGTCAAATCTCGATGAATCAACGGAGGTGAAATTTCGTGATGCATATAGGACAATGCATCCGTAACTCCTCGGACAACATTTACCCTCTTGCCCCATTGAAATTCTACTGCTCTTTCATCATCATTCAAAGTTGTTCTCAAGCTTCCTCTTTCCATGTATTCATACACCAAAAGACAACGTTGGGCATGAGAACAGAACCCATAAAATTTCACGATGTTGTGATGACATATATTTGTTAAGGCTTTAATTTCTCTCTCAAATGGTATCAAATCAACAGTGTCACTTTTTTCTTGGGATGGCAAGGTTTGCTTAATAGCAACAATTTGACCTTCTGATATCTCAGCTTTATAAACAATTCCATATGCTCCTTCACCCACATAGTACTTGGAGTCAAATCCTTCAGTGGCCTCGACAATTCGATCATAGAAAACTCTACCATCATAACTTAAAATACACATGAAATCCAAATCATTTGCCGGTTCATTGTTCTCTCTCTTGAAAATCCTTCTTTGACGATGATTGATGATTGCAAGAACGATCGAGGTGCAAGAGAGAAGGAGAATCCCTGAGAATGAGAGAATGAGGATAAATTTGAGTTTAGCTCCAATGCGTCGATTGCGTTTCTTGCTCCCGGTAGGATTGCATTTCGATAAACCGACAACATTTCCACAAAGCCCTTTGTTGTGTTGAATTGCCTCGAATGGAGCCTCATTGAAAGCCTTGACATTTGGGAGAGGACCTTCTAGGTCATTGTTGGATACATCAATGGAAATCAAGGCCAACATGTCGCCAAAAGTAGGTGGGATGGAACCAGACAAGCTATTGTGGGATATATTTAGAAAGTGCAAGTTTCTCAGTTCCGCAAGCTCTCCCGGGATAATTCCAGACAGAATATTATAACTCAAATCAAGAACCTCAAGGACTTGTGTGTTGCCTATCTTAGGAGGGATGCTCCTCTGGAATTTGTTTCTGCTTAAATTCAAGCTCCACAATCTCTTGCATGAGCATAGTTGTGTCGGAATTGATCCACTCAAATTGTTTGATGCCAAGTTTAGATGTGCCAGATGGGATAAACGTCCAATCTCAATCGGGACATTTCCCATGATTGCGTTGTTGCTTAGATCGAGTTCTATCAACATTGAGAGGTTTGCCAATTCTCTTGGAATCTTTCCATGTAAATTATTTGAAGAAAGGTCTAGTACACGTAAACAAGCCATCCTTCCAAATATTGAAGGGTATCTCACCAGAAATGTTGTTGTTTGATATCCCTAAGCTCGTCAAATTATGATAATGCTCCCATTTCCATGAAAGTTCACCTTTCAAATGATTGTGGCTCAAGTCCATAAAATTTAGATGCGGATATATTCCGAAAGCTTCTGTTATGTTTGCAATAAGTTGGTTTCCTCGTAGCCTCAATATGATTAATGTGCTACAATTCTCTAAGCTTGTTGGGATGGGACCTGTGAAATGATTATTGTAGGCGAAGAATTTTTGCAGTGATCTCCCAAGGCATACATCTTTTGGCAATTCCCCCCTAGTTCATTATTAGATAGCGTCAAAGAACTCAAACGTGTCAACTTATTAAATTCAGAAGGCAATGAACCAAAAAATTTGTTGAAACCAAGGTGTAACTTAGTTAGATTGGCCAGGCTTCCAATTGATGCAGGGATTGGACCGGTCAAATTATTGTCGGTTAAAAGTAATTCTCTAAGAGATATCAATCTCCGAATTTCTCGAGGGATTGAGCCTGACATTCTATTTCTCCGTAAGCTAAGAACCTTCAAGCTCCTCAGGTCAAACATTTCTTGTGGAATGGAACCATAAAGAATATTACTTGAAATGTCTAATTCGGTTAAGTTGCCCAATTTTCCAAGAGAAGTAGGAATTGAACCAACCAAATTATTTTGGAAAAGGTTAAGGATAGATAAACTTGTCAAGTTTCCGATGGAATGAGGAACTGATCCTATGAGAGAGTTGACCAATAGGTCAAGTTCAATAAGAGAAGTGAGCCTCCCAATATCTGAAGGTATGGGTCCCGAAAGTCCATTTTGCCATAACCAAAGAGACTTCAAATTCCTCAAGTCACTTATCTTTCTTGGAATGGAACCAGAGAAGTTATTTCGAAAAATTCCTAATTCGATTAAATTGCCTAATTTTCCAAGAGAAGTAGGAATGGGCCCTGAAAGTTGATTTTTCGATAGATCGAGTTTAATTAGGCTGCTTAAGTTCCCTAGTGAAGCAGGGATAGGACCGGTGAAATTGTTTTCAGAAAAATCAAGTTCCAAAAGAGAATCCAACCGTCCAATCTCCCGAGGGATGTGTCCACTCAAGTTGTTTGCACTCCTGAGGGATGTGTCGAACAATAAATTTGACAAAATAAGAAAAAAAATTGTTCGTGGTTCGGTCGTAGTGACCCTCGTCCACGGGGAGAGCAACGAATTCCACTATAGATCAAAGGAGATTACAAAACTCTCGAGTTATCAAACACTCTCAATGTTTCCCAAGCCCCATTATACCCAATAACTCCCAGTGTTTACTCCTGGAGAAAAAATAATCTCTCAATCTAACTTAAAAGAATTATATATAAATTCATTTAATCCTTCTGAACACTTGAACGTAATTGCTGAAGAAAGACCCATGAAAGCCAAGCACTCTATTTGAGCTTTGGACATAGGAGAAAACCTCTTTGCTTGAAGTCCCACCAACAAAGAACATACATATATTGCCAAAATAAAACCTACTCAATGGGATTTAAACAGGGAAAGATAATCTTGTCTTTATTTCTTTCTTGACCGAGTCAAAGAATAAAGCTCTCTTTGGAGTTTCCTCTTCTTTTGGTAACTTCAAGAAACAAGAAAGTGAATCTTTTATATTTCCCTTTTTCTCGATTTCAGAGATCCATAAAATATTCAAGCGGAATATTGGCTTAAACTCGAGACATATATTCAACAGGTACAAAGAATGAAGACTCTCCAGCATACCCATACTCGGAGGAATGTCCCCAGATAGTTCATTACCACAAAGATGAAGTGAGTTGAGTTTGGAAAGGTTACCGATACTCGAGGGGATGGAGCCACTGATCAAATTGTTGCCAAGTTCAAACCCAGCCATATTGGTTAAGCTTGAGAAGTCTAGGCCGTCTAGAGTTCCTCTCAAACCAAAATGGGCAAGATTTAGATGGGTGATGGCTCCATAGTCATCGCATGTGACGCCAGTAAAGCCGCAGGGATTGTTGCCAAGCCATGAAGACAGGAGAGATTGGCTATGGTTTTCAAGAGTAGATTTCCAATTCAGGAGGGCCGCTGCTTCATCCTTATTCTCCGTTGCCTTGATAGTGAAAAAAGAAGTGGAGGAAGCAGAAACGCCTGCACCATGTAATGAAGTGGTGTCGACCAATAACAGCGAGAAGAACAAGAAGACACCTAAAGGAGACTGGTTGGACAGTAGTAAGGAAGAAACCATGATTTGAGGGATTGTTGGTTTTTGGGAGGTGAGATGGTTCAGATGTACACATTGTTAACAAGATTGATGACATTCTTATAGATGGAAGATCATTCAATGAAGCCGTAGTCGAGGTCAATGCCTTTTACAGCAGCACAGTGTTTTTTAGCAAATGGGCCTTATTGTGAAGCATTTATTTCTCATTGACAATATATTGAAAGATCAAATCTTTCCCTTTCTCAATCAGTTTAGAGTGCGCTATAGGGGATGATGAATAAAGAGTACAGAACGATGGGACTCAATCCCTAGTCATTTTGCTGTTAGGATTGGCATTCTCGACTTACTTTTCCAAGTCTTCATTGAAATTGACATGTCAAGCAAATTTGTGGAGAGTGATCCACTTGAACGCAGGAAATTCTTGAACCACTAGTTATTCACATTGATTTGCAAGTTTTCTAATCTTGCTCAGAGACAGTTAACGCGAGTCCATTGATAAAGAATCACAAATGCATTTTTGTTCCAAGTAATTCTAATTCATGGAATCGGATTATCTTTTAACTGGATAGATGATAACAGTTTTCAGATCTTTAAAGAAAACACATCTGAGCCGTTCAACACTTGATGACCGAGTCTTCTCTCTTTGGAATGTACAATTATCTGAAGAGAACCGTTATTCCCACCCTCTCGCCAGTAGTTTTCAAAGCCGACATCTTACTCTCGCAATCCATTCTTCGAAATAGGTCACAGGTTGCAGATCATTTGTATTCAGTTGCCGCTTTTGACGGGTGGGTATTCACGAGAGTTCGTTGGATTTGGAACAGGCGTTTCCATTTTCTAAGTGTCTTTGTAATTGTTATCATCCTTACTTGAAGTTTAGCTCAATCTTGTCGTCCAGATTCGGATATGAATTGGCGACGGGACAGTTGTTTTTTCCCCTCAAAGAGTTGATGCCGGAGAGCACAAGACAGAGATTGTACAGAAATTCCGTATATCAAGCTGGGTTTGACGTCTTGAATATTGATAGTTTGCGTAGGTGAGTTCTCGACGGCTGACGATATTAGGGTGTGTATCCAGCAAAATTGTATGTGGAAATAGAGTGTCCCTTCCTTGTATCATCCTTTTCAAGATGAATAGATAAGGAGATGAACAAGTAAAAGAGAAAGAGGATCTCCTTGCCAGATTCCTCTTGTTGGATAGATCTTACCTGTTCTCTTTCCATCAAGCAGCAATTCATAGGAACCTGATCTTACACAGAGCATAACCATGTCAATCCAAGTTTGATTGAATGTAAACTTTGTCATATCCAATTCTAATAAATCCCACTCAACTCTATGATAAACTCTGATGTTGGCATTGAGAGAACACCATCCTTTTCGCCCTTTTACCTTAGTTTCACGCGATGGAACACCTCATGTGCCGCTATGATGTTATCATGGATAAGTCCACTGAATGCATCTTGATTAGGAGAAGCTAATTGTGGAAGAAATTGTTTGAGCCTATTGACAAGAACTTTGGATATGATATTGTAAAGGAAATTGCAAAGGCTAGATGGACGATATTGCGAAACATCTTCAATATTTTGGACTTTAGGGATCAAAACTATTAGAGTATTATTGAGATATTGAGGAACTATATCTATTTCTCAAAAAATTCTGGACTGCCTGTAACACGGAGGGAGACATCCTCCCAATACTTCGATATTATTGTGGAGTGACTCAAAAAAATTGATTTCTTTTTTTCTAATATATAAAATTAAATTTTAGTATGTGGTTTTGACTTACAACATAACTGAGATGACGTGTTATTTTTTTACCTTTAATTATAGGAAATTTGATTCAACCCGTCGAATTTTAAGATTAATAATGGTACCAAAAAATTATATTTTCAGTAAAAAGTACTATACAAAAGTTCTAATTTATTCCCCGATAACGCGAGTGCCATTTCTAGTTACCTTGGAAAGATGCCCCACTACTGTGGAGTATATGTAGGTTTCTTATCCAATTATTCAAGGTGGAGAAAAGGGGAAGCCAGTGATCACCCATTCCCTAACTCAATTGACGCATCTTGGTCTTGCGAATCTAATGCCTACTTTTTTTTTTTTTTTTTTTTTTTATAGTAAAGTCAAGTGATAATGGTTCCGAGGTATATATAACGAAGAGGTCGCCTGTAGGAATGGAAATTAATCAAGCTACTCATGAGATACTTGAGATTGATTCATAAAATCTTGCCGAGTTCAAGTAAAAAGTTCTTAATTGGGCCGAGTTCAAGCTTGAAAATGCTTGACTTGAGTATCATGCTTTGGAGCCTAGCTAATCGAGCTGTTGAATTATATTTAAGCGCATGCATATAATCAAACTATAAATATAACATCTAGAAAAAGGATATTATTTTCATTATTCTTACTTGAGTTTGATTCAAGCTCAAAATAAATTTACTTTCTAATGCAAAGTCGAATACTCGGGCTTGAATTCACTAAAAACTAAATTAAGTTCGAGCTTGACATTGATCTTTGCACAAATCGAGTTACCTTTAGCTCGATAATGGAATTGTGTCTCGACTTATGCCACTAAACCTCAGCCAACGACGGATCTCATTATAGAAATATTCATTATGCTCTCGATTTCGTCCATTGGAATTTAATAATTGAATAAGATATAATACCCAAAGGGCATTTGTGATGTTATTGCTCTAATTAAGCTGTCATGTCATTGACTTACATTTTGGGGGAAAATTATCAAAAAAGTCCTAAACCTATTGTAATTGTGTCAATTCATTCCTAAACCTTTTGTAATTGTACAAATTTTTCAATCCATCCAGAACACAACATTTCATGGTCGATTATGGTGCAACGTGGCATTATTTTAATATTTTATTTATTTTTCAAACATATTTTTCAACGATATAATTAATTTTATACACCCGTACAATATAATACATGAGATCAAGGTAGAACAATCAAATAGCAGTCAAGCAACTCAATAATATATGCCATGGCATTACCAAAGAAAACATTTTTACAAAGTTTATACAAGAAAAAGGAAACACCAATATTTGGACAAAACCAAACAGCCACTTCACCATTCCGCTCCGTCTCCACCGAGGTGCATGCTCGACGGATCGCTGGATATAATGTGGTATTCAAAAAAGGGTGGTGACCTCAAGGCCCCCTTCTGGGGTCTGAAAATGTTTCGGTTTACACAACCGTGAGATAATCTCAGTGAGTTCAACCCCTAAACCTAGGCTAGGCTAACATGCAATCTCCTGACCGGAAAATAAAGATTTAAATCACAATTCAACAATAACAAATCATTCTTAGACCCTGCAGAGGTTAGCGGATCAATATACAATAATCACAGTACATAAGTGGCACTCAAAATCACATATATGCCAATCACATGCTTATGCACCGATTCTCACGTTCATGCCAATCAATGTATGTTCATGTATGCAAATGTCATGGACTTGACACGTGCAATTCCGCCCACCGCCCACACCGCACCGCACACTTTGCCCAATTTATTATTATTATGACTCGAGTCACCAATTTTTCACGGCCCGGTCGTCTAGCCTGCTTCAAAGTGCATGAGGCGCAGCAACCCGATCCGAAGGGAAGAAGGAAAAAAACTTCAAAGTGAATGGAAACAAATTCTTCGAAAAAATATTAAAATAATGAGGATGGCCAACTAGTGACGTACGGGCATAAGCGCTGCTTCAAAGTGCAAAGTGGCGGATAGACCCGAATTAAAAAAAAAAGGTTTAGAACTGAATTGTTACAATTGCAATAGGTTTAGGACTTTTTGGTAATTTAGGTACATTTTAGTACTATTGGCCCATTCAAATAAAGTCATCGTCAAATTTAATTTTCTATGCAAGTCCCAAATTTCAACATGATGTGAGTTAGCCTCTCAGATCATAAGTAGTCCGTTCCATACGTTTGATTTAATCAGATTTTGAGGGTCCTGTCAACTATACATATTTGAACTTTTTAAATAAAAAGTTTTAACTTTAAAGCTTTTGCATGATTTTTTGTTTTCAATGAGATCAAAACCTTTTCATTTTTTTTTTTTCAATAAACCTTCTTTATGAAATGATATCAGTAAACTAAACATTAGCTCGTTATGAAACTACCTTTAGATTTTCTGTCGAATGTTAATCCACTTGCACTTTTTTTTTTAGTCAATCTTTAGTATATGGGTGTTCTTAGCAATTTCTTTGGGACACTAGTTAAGATTACTCACAGTAATAAAAACACATATTAGAGTATTTTCAAACTTGAAAAAGACATGTTTGACGAAAGTGAAGTACTTCCATAAAAATGTTTACATTTCCAAAACATCATTAATGATCCTAGTTCCTCCTTAGTGGTGTCCAAGTTATTTCTTGCGAAATGACTTGCGATCTATTAACCACTGGTCCTCTCGAGTATATGAGCTTACCAAGGCTTTATTAGATGATCACTTGATTACGGTACCTCCATGTCCTTAAGAACACTTCGTTCTATACGACTTGTTCTCCTCCTTTTTCAATGTCCTTATCTTTGTAAACATCCTTCCATTGTAGTTGAGGGGACCATTGATACTATCACAATCTTTTGATATTATCATCCCTTCATCAGGAAAAAATATCTACATTTGCCAAGTAAATATTAAAACAAAGATAGTGTTGGCATCATCAAAATATCATTGGGGTTTTCCCAACATGTTTTGTCTCTGGTCTCGATTTACTATCAATTCATGTTGCAGAAACCAAGAGATATAATAATAAAATAAATAGAAAAGGTAGATAGGAAACATCAGATTTACGGGAATCAATCAGTCCTTCTTCACGGGTAAAGCAACACATGATTCCATTATAGATCAAGTGATAAAATAGATATTACAATCACAATCAAGTAATTCAAATACTTATAAGGGTTTCCAAGTCTCAAATTACACCCAATTATTCACACCTTTTACCCTCATAATATCTCATCAAATAATCTCTTAATCCAATAAAAAATTCATTTTGGTCATTTGCCCTTAACCATGGGCTAATTCACAAAGAAACAACCTCTTAGATACTCTTCACAAAGAAGAAAATTTAATGTATAAATTTAGAATTAAAAAAATAGAAGACCTACTCAAATTAGGAAACATATTCAATCCCGACAAAACCTATTTTTTAAACCACGTGTCCATTTTTTGGATTCTTTTGGCTCAAACTTGAGATATATTTTCAAAGATTTGTGTCATCGTTGGAGCATAAAAATGAGGATAATGATAATTTTTGACAAAAGACTTTTTTCTATGCACTTTTTACTAGTTGACAAAAAATTCCTGTAATGAAGGATGTTATCATCGTGGGGACCAAGAAATAAATAAGTGGTTGATGCAGCATAATAATCTGCGACCAAGTACGGGTCCTGTTCTCTAGTTTTTAACGAATTTGGCTTAGAAGACCGGCATCGTCTCCGCAAGACTTTGGAGAGTCAACATTAAAAACAGCGTCAAATTAGGACTGTAAATCGTCACATAAAAGTCGAACATTCATTGAATACGTATGCCTAATGCATCCGCTTTGACTCCTTGCAAACAGTTGAGGACCAAGTAAGGTATGTGGTTGATCTTGGATCCTAGAAACGAAGTCTAGGATGAGTCGCTCACTCAATCTCCAGGTTCTTGAAGTTGATGGCAAGAAAATCGAGCGAGCAAGTGGATTTAAAATACATGAATCTAGATTGACAAGAAACATAAATTGCCAATGGCCGAAGAGCGAAAAAAAAAAGTACAATGTAACGTCCCAGCTCGTTTTAATATTGTTTATTTGCCGAATATTGGTTAAATATGAGATTGATTTTGTAATGTTATTTTCTCCATAATGCGATGTTGGCATTACTTGTTTGTCAAATATGATCCTAATATGAGATTGATCTTTTTAATAGATTATTATCAAATATGAGTCAATTATGTGATAGATAGCTCTGTGATGATGGATTTTTTCATTGATCTTTCAATATATTTATTTGTAAAATATGAGTTCAATTTGAGAATGATCATTTGATATAATTATTTCTCAGATATAATTTCCAATAAGAGATTGATCTTTTAATACATTATTCATTAAATATGGGACATATAAAAGTATATGAATACGAGTCAAATATATTTGCACAAGAATTATGAAAGTTTATTAATTATAAATCTTTTACTAAAATATGTGTAAGATTAGAGATGTAGAGTTAGAGATTGCTAAAGTGATCATTAAAAATAAATTACTGAGATTTTGCACGTGAGCATGCTATATGGCTCAACATCGTATGAGTTTAACCCACTTTTATACTAGGTTGATGCCCCTTGCTTGCACGAGAAAAAATTTTATGCGAACTCTATTTAAAAGTGTCCATGGGGTGTCACGATTATTTGAACTCCCGTCAAGCCCGCGACATCCGCCTCGGTTCGAAAGTGCGACATCCCAGGAATGTCGCCGACCTCAAAGTTTCCATCAGAGGTTTACAATCACAGCGGATACTAACAATGAATTTCGACAATTAAAAGCGGGAGAATAGGGAGAATAGGAGAATGTAAATTTTCATTTCCCATTGCCGAACTTAGACCATAATATTTATTTAGTTACAAAGCCACTACATATGCAAGTGGGGCCGAAAAAACTACAAGTCATGAATATACAGGTACACATGTCGAATTACATCTACAAATTGAGGAAGTGTTTTTAATTCAGATTTAAGGTTATAGACCCATCGGAATAGTCTGTAACGTCCAATTTTGTTTGGTACCCCAAAATATTATTTGGGTGGCGGGTGGCGGTGGAGGATTCACAATTTCAGTCGGGGGGATGAAATGTTTAATTGAAAATAACCGTGAGACACTTCTAAAAGTTCACCCCTAAACCCAACCTAAGCTATCACGCACTCTAGACAATCACATAGACACACATGCATTCGTGACACATCAAACCATTATATTGTCAGGCACATCAAATAATATAGTCAAACCCAAACATTCTCTCCACTAGTACTCAATCATAATCACATCAAATGCAAACATGCATGTATTCTTATTTCCATTCAATCATTTCATTCTCATTTCATCTGCAGGTATCGTCCATTCATTTTTCCCTCTCGCATGTGCCAGTTGACCCGCGCTGAAGTGCATCCTGCATACCGTGATCATTTTTCCACTTTCACTCGCCAATGACCTCGTTGAAGCACACGCCTCGTGCACACCGTGATCATCCACTTTCCACTTTCACTCGCCAATGACCCGCGTTAAAGTACACGCCTTAGGCACACCGCGATAATCCACTTTCCACTTTCACTCACCAGTGACCAGCGTTAAAGTACACGCCTCGGCACATTGCGATCATCCACTTTCCACCCTAAACCTTACTTAGTACATTGGGTATTATTAGACTTATCAGGGATAATTAGTAACTGGTTTAGGGGCTTAATGTGGATTGTAGGCAATTTTAGCACGGCATTATTAATGGATTAAATTGGGAAATTATGGGCATAATTAATGACTAATTATGGTGGGCAAGCTTGAGATGGGCTGTGATGTGAATTGAATTCGATGGGTTGTGAGTACTTATTAACTAGTCTCAAGCTAGAACAGCTAGGCGTGCATTAAATTAGTGATTTTATGATTTAATTGTGCTACTTGAATTTGATTAAATAATATGCTTGATTGGACAATTGTGCATGGCCGACTTGAAGCGTCGGGGTTTGTGGATTGATTTGGCGAAGTGTGAATTGAACCGAGTTGAATTGAGTGTGGTGGCATGTCGATTGTGACATTGGTGGAATATAATGTGGTGAGCATGATTGAGTTTGATTTGTATGATGAGTTGATTGGCGAATTGTGTTGTGGTGCATGTGCATGAGCATGAGAAAAGCCCGGATCGATCGGAGGGCTGCCAACTTGAGGCGTAGGTTACGCGGGTGTGGCGAATAAGGCATGACTAGACCTGAGGCGTAGGTTATGCGGGTCATTGGAATGGGAAAATGTCCTGAGGCGTGGTTACTGTGGGACGGAGCCCGGCTTGATCGAGGGCCTGAGCCCGAGGCGCAGTGGGCTGGGGCTGTGAGATTGGGCACAGAGACCACATGGCGCAGGCGGTGAGAATGGACTGGCGCAGGTGGCGGGTCGTGAGAAAGATGTTCGACCACGTATGCGGATTGTGTGATTGAATTGGCTGGTTGAGCGTGTGATTGGATTGGCTGGTTGAGCGTGTGATTGGATTGGCTGGTTGAGCATGTGATTGAATTGGCTGGTTGAGCGTGTGATTGAACTGACTGGTTGAAAGTGTGATTGAATTGGCTGGTGGAGCGTGTGATTGAACTGACTAGTTGAATGTGTGGTCGAATTAGTAAGATGAATTGCGTGCAAGTGTGGTTGGCGTTTGAGCAATTGCAATGTGCTATTTAGTTACCATTATTGCATTACCATGTTATGATTAACGTGTAGAGTCGGCATGGGTTTGATGGCAAGGTATGTATAATGATGCGAATCTTATATGTTATGGGGTAGATTGCATGTACGACTTGTCTGGATACGCATTGGCCTACGTGGGGTTTAGGGTGTTGCTTATTGAGACTCGTTCTCACGGTTATTATATAACCACTTTCGGATCCGCGATCGTGAGTGAATGGAGATGCTATCGGTGGTATCTCGTAGATCGATTACGGGTCAAGTATACTCGTATTTTGAGTCCCCAGTGTAAAGGAGTTAAGTTGCAACCATTGTCTTTTGTGGACGTCGTATATGTATCTGCTAAGTGTAGGAATTACAATTATTATTTTATACTATTGTTACCCCTTGTTATAATTAATTGTCCGAGTTGTTCCTATTTGTTTCAGCGGCGCTTTAATCTCTGATGTTTTGGGTTGGGTCAGCGACGTATCTGGGACGTCGCATTCAATGATCGACCATCGAGGGATGTCGCGAGCTCGGCAGGGTCCGGGGCGTGACAGCGAGGGCGGAGCTCGACCTCGGCTGGGTGAGCTCGACCTCACCCACAGCCATGGCGAAGCTCGACCTCGCTAGATCTAGGCGAGAGCATAGCTCGCCCAGTCATGACGAGCTTCGCCCTCGTCGGCCCTTGCTGGAACTGGGCAAGGCTTGCCCAGCGAGGGTGAGCCTCCCCAATGGCCGATGAGGTCACCTCGCCGGCGAGCCACCCCCTGGCCGGTCCGGCCAGGGGAAGAAGGAAAGAAAAAAACAAAAGAGAAAGGAAACAAAATTTTCGAAAAAAAAATATTAAAATAATGCCATGTCAGCCGACGGGTGTCTATGTCAGTGCTAGCCAGCCAAAAGTGGCCAGATAGACTGAATTGGCAAAAAAAAAAAAAAGGTTTAGAACTGAATTGTGACAATTGCAATAGGTTTAGGATTTTTTTGGTAATTTTCCCTACATTTTGGTCCTATTGGCCCATTCAAATAAAGTCATCGTCAAATTTAATTTTCTATGCAAGTCCCAAGTTTCAACATGATGTGAGTTAGCCTCTCAGATCATAAGTAGTCCGTTCCATACGTTTGATTTAATCAGATTTTGAGGGTGCTGTCAATTTTACATATTTGAACTTTTCAAAAAGTTTTAACTTTAAAGCTTTTGCATGATTTTGTTTTCAATGAGATCAAAACCTTTTCATTTTTTTTTCAATAAACCTTCTTTATGAAATGATATCAGTAAACTAAACATTAGCTCGTTATGAAACTACCTTTAGATTTTCTGTCGAATGTTAATCCACTTGCACGTTTTTTTAATCAATATTTAGTATATGGGTGTTCTTAGCAATTTCTTTGGGACACTAGTTAAGATTACTCACAGTAATAAAAACACATATTAGAGTATTTTCAAACTTGAAAAAGACATGTTTGACGAAAGTGAAGTACTTCCATAAAAATGTTTACATTTCCAAAACATCATTAATGATCCTAGTTCCTCCTTGGTGGTGTCCAAGTTACTTCTTGCGAAATGACTTGCGATCTATTAACCACTGGTCCTCTCGAGTGTATGAGCTTACCAAGGCTTTATTAGATGATCACTTGATTACGGTACCTCCATGTCCTTAAGAACACTTCGTTCTATAAGACTTGTTCTCCTCCTCTTTTCAAGGTCCTTATCTTTGTAAACATCCTTCCATTGTAGTTGAGGGGACCATTGATACTATCACAATCTTTTTGATATTATCATCCCTTCATCAGGAAAAATATCTACATTTGCCAAGTAAATATTAAAACAAAAATAGTATTGGCATCATCAAAATATCATAGGGGGTTTTCCCAACATGTTTTGTCTCTGGTCTCGATTTACTATCAATTCATGTTGCAGAAACCAAGAGATATAATAATAAAATAAATAGAAAAGGTAGATAATTCGAACATCAGATTTACGTGAATCAATCAGTGAGACCTCCTTCACGGGTAAAGCAACACATGATTCCATTATAGAACAAGTGATAAAATAGATATTACAATCACAATCGAGTAATTCAAATACTTATAATGTTTCCTAGTCTCTAATTACACCCAATTATTCACACAATGCTTACCCCTCACAATATCTCATCAAATAATCTCTCAATCTCACAAAAAAATTCATCTTGGATTGCTTGACGGTGTAATTCACGAAGAAACAACCTCTTAGATACTCTTCACAAAGAAGACTCACTTCTTATATATAAGATTTAGACCCAAGATAGGAGACCTACTCAAATTAGGAAACATATTCAAATGACAAAACCTACTTAGACCAGGTGTTCTTTTTTGGATTCTTTTCTGGCTCAAACTTGAGATATATTTTCAACGATTTGTGTCATCGTTGGAGCATAAAAAATGAGGATAATGATACTCTTGACAAAAGACTTTTTCTATGCATTTTTACTAGTTGACAAATTATTCCTGTAATAAAGGATGTTATCATCGTGGGGACCAAGAAATAAATAAATGGTTGATGCAGCATAATAATCTGCGACCAAGTACGGGTCCTGTTCTCTAATTTTTAACGAATTTGGCTTAGAAGACCGGCATCGTCTCCGCAAGACTTTGGAGCGTCAACATTAAAAACAGCGACAAATTAGGACTGTAAATAGTCACATAAAAGTCGAACATTCATTGAACACGTATGCCTAATGCATCCACTTTGACTCCTTGCAAACAGTTGAGGACCAAGTAAGGTATGTGGTTGATCTTGGATCCTAGCTAGAAACGAAGTCTAGGATGAGTCGCTCACTCAATCTCCAGGTTCTTGAAGTTGATGACAAGAAAATCGAGCGAGCAAGTGGATTTAAAATACATGAATCTAGATTGACAAGAAACATAAATTGCCAATGGCCGAAGAGCGAAAAAAAAAAGTACAATGTAACGTCCCAGCTCGTTTTAATATTGTTTATTTGCCGAATATTGGTTAAATATGAGATTGATTTTGTAATGTTATTTTCTCCATAATGCGATGTTGGCATTACTTGTTTGTCAAATATGATCCTAATATGAGATTGATCTTTTTAATAGATTATTATCAAATATGAGTCAATTATGTGATAGATAGCTCTGTGATGATGGATTTTTTCATTGATCTTTCAATATATTTATTTGTAAAATATGAGTTCAATTTGAGAATGATCATTTGATATAATTATTTCTCCGATATAATTTCCAATATGAGATTGATCTTTTAATACATTATTCATTAAATATGGGACATATAAAAGTATATGAATACGAGTCAAATATATATGCACAAGAATTATGAAAGTTTATTAATTATAAATCTTTTACTAAAATATGTGTAAGATTAGAGATGTAGAGTTAGACATTGCTAAAGTGATCATTAAAAATAAATTACTGAGATTTTGCACGTGAGCATGCTATATGGCTCAACCTCGTATGAGTTTAACCTAGGGGTGTCAATTGGTCGGGTTGGGTCGGGTTTTCATGATACCCGACCCGACCCGACCCGAAATAATGAATATATGTGCTTGGCCCGACCCGAACATTATATAGCCGCACAATTGGGTCGTGTTCGGTTCGGGTCTGTTCGGGTCGGGTTCGTGTTTAGAGATTTACTAATCATTTAAAAGTTCAGTATCCATGAGAACTAAGCAAGAAGGATATGAAAGATTAATCATTTAAACTTTAACCCACTTTTATACTAGATTGATGCCCCTTGCTTGCACGAGAATAAATTTTATGCGAACTCTATTTAAAAAGTGTCCATGGGGCACTTGTAAAGTAAAAACAGAGCAAAAAATTGTGTATTCTAATGCACTAATTATCTCTGTGATATGCACAATTAATATTCTCAAAATCGAATGTTTCCGCTTTAAACATATTTAACAAGTGTCTCAAGGTCACTCATAAGGAAGATCCATTTTATTTTCACATTTTCATTTAGGCGGGGGTACAATAAGATTGTCTTTATCCTGTCACATCCCATATCACGCCTTGAACCCCGACAGGCTCGCGACACCCCTCCGAAGATCATATTGATTACATCCAAGGATGCGTCGCCGACCCCAAACGAAACACCCAAAGTCATACGCAGGTGGAAGCGAAATTTAAACATCCCATACAATAAATAATGAAAACAGGGTAGAACAAACACGAATCAGTAGACACATAACATTAGGTTGAAATCCCAAATATTCATACATTAGGCCTCTAGGGTTAAAATCCATCTTCGTCATAAAAATGGACAGGTGGTTGGGTAAACGACTAACTGCACAAAAAGGGATTCTACCAAAAAAGTTTCCAGGCCAACTCCTAAATATCCCTGCAGCACCCAATCCGAATCGAACCCTGAAGGTTCTGACTCTGTATCCGAGTCAATCTCGATCGGCTCCTCCTCATGCTCGGATATCATAGGCTCCTCCTTGGGCACCATAGGCTCCTTCTCGGGCTCGGGCTAGGGCTCGGGCTCGAATTCCTCTTCAAGCTCGAGGTTTGCAAGGGCCATAGGTTTGGGTTCGGGCTCCAGTATAGGCTCGGGTTCAAGCTCTGGAACGGGCGCTGGTTCTAAACTAGGGTTCTCCAGTGAACTGTCGGGATCTGTCACCTCGCTATCGAGAGTAAACTTGTCCTAGGGCTCCCAATTTACCACACTCTTGTTAGCATGCTGCAGCCACTCAAAACCCTGGATTGGCCCAGTATTCACCAACCCGACTCGATGTGACCAAGCCAAATAGGTATGGTATTCTAGCTCCTTTAGTCCCACGTCTACCCAAATAGTGATAAGATGCCTAATGTACGTTTCATCGGGTTCAGTCCCGGATACTCGGTCTCCTCATGCACCGTATGCATGGGAACCCCAAAACGCCTAGGTGGCGACATGCTCAAGATCAAGGATCTAAAAATATTTGCACTACAGCAATGAGAATAAATCTCAATAAGTAGACAACCTATACCCCACCTAGGCTAATGCGTACCCAGACAAGTCTAACGTGCAATCCACCAGCCAACACAATCAATTTCACACAACATACTTACCTTACCTCGAAATACGTGCCAACTCTGCATATTAGACTATCCACCATAAAGCAATAGTAATTCAAGAACATAATACCGCCACTCAAACGCCATAACCACGTACATTCAATCAATTCAATCACACTCAATTCGCATGCGTGGCCGAACATCTTTCTCACGACCCACGCCACTGCGCCTCAGGTCCATTCTCATTGCCCGCGCCACTGCGCCTCGGGCCCAATCTTATTGCTCGCACTTCTGCGCCTCAGGCCCAATCTCACTGCCCACGCTACTGCGCCTTAGGCTCACCCCTCCGATCAATCCGGACTTTTCTCATGCACATGCACTACAACACAAAATTCACCATTTCCTCAGTCGTACCATTCAAATTCAAATTACCAAACTTTCACCAATGTCAATCTAACACACCATAACACCCAATTCAAGTCATGCTCTCCATATCAGCCTATCGATCCGACATTAAAGTCGACACATTCAAATATTCCATTTCACCCACAAGCGCCACAACAACTCGGTCATGTTACCCATCTCATTCAATCACTAATTTAGTCACACAATTACCACCGCAATAATCCATAAATTGAGCACATTCAATTTAACTAATCCATGCCTAATTTAATCCTTAATCCGGTACTAATCACACCCTAAACAAGTCTAAAAATACCTATTATACTAAGTAGGTTTTAAGAAGTCACTTACCTAAGTTTGGTCCAGGAAAAATTAGCTAGGTCCTAAAATGGCCCCGGTGAATAGTGTTGGGCTTGGAACGCACATGGGCACAGTGGTCAACCACAGGTAAAAGGCCGGGCATGGGTGTGGCGCTCGACCCGGAAGTAAGGCAAGCCAAGTACGGCAAATGGTCGGGCGGGCAAATGGCTGGGCGATGGCTAGGCGACGGGCGGGATAGGCGATAGCTGTGGCTAATGGCCTAGGGCCGAGCAACGGCGCTCGCCACGGCTCGGGCGACTTGGCGGGGTCCGGGCCGGGTAGATGGCGGCTAGCATGGCAATGCGGTGGGCGAGTATGATGGCGATGGATGGCGACGGGCGACGGGGAGAGAGGGGGAGGGGAGGTTAGCCGGGGGCGGTGATGGCGAGAGAGAGAGGTGGGGTCGAGGGGGCATGAGTCTCCGAAAATTGAAGGGCTGCGGGCGGGTTGGTGGCAAGGGGGGGGTGGTGGTGAGAGTAGCGACGACCGGCATGCGGGCATGCGGCGCGATCGGCAAGATGGATGAGGGGAGAGGAGCTCGGGGAGGCTCGGGCTGAGGGGGGTGAATCGGCGACGGCGGAGATGCAGCGAATGGGTTGAGCAAAGACCGCCATGACAAGCTGGGGCGGCATGCTGGCCGGGCGAATGGCGGTAACGCCAGCGATGTGGGCAAAAGAAAGAAGCAAGCAAGACATCTGGGCAGTCGAGCGAAATAAGAAGGAAGGAAGAATAACAAGAGAAGAAGAAGAAAAGAAAGGAAGAGAGAGAACGGGGAAGGGACGTTGCATGGGGGAGTAGGGGGAGAGAGAGAGAGAGAGAGAAGAGAAGGGCGCAGTGGGGTAGAAGAAGGGCGTAGACGCAGCAGAGAGAGAGTCAACGTACTCGATCGCGATCCAACGGTCACGATTCGAACCCAAAAATGATTCAATGGTCCACGAAAATCATAATTAATAAATAGAAAAAAGGGCTAAAAGAAAATAACCCAAAACACACTACGAGGGAGGTCTACTGGTCCAAATTCACATCCGGTCAAAATTTCACTTTCCATATATCCTGAGCAATCTCGAGGCTGGTCACAATAAGATCGACACCGTCCAATTAAATTCATCTCGGAACTCTGAGAAATTCAATATCAAAGTTTGGGCTCTAAATAACGGTCAAATTTGATCGAGTGCGATTCTAGCGAAATCTCTAATTTAAAAATAATAACCCAAGAGTGATCAGTTCCGGGTGAAATTTTATTATAAGCGTACTGACAAATTACACGTTTTATAAATCCCAAAAATAGGCCGAAATTCGAAATGTCACAGCTTTTCCCTTCTTACAAAAATTTCGTCCTCGAAATTTATAATCCAACTAAACTATTCAAATAAATAGGGGTATTGGTGTCACATCAATTCTTCACTTTCCCACGTCACACCTTCAATTTCATGGTGCTCCTAAATCACCTTGACCATCGGAATTGTCTTGTTCCGCAACACTCCCTCCATTTTGTCCTCAATCCGTACTGGCTTTTTCATGTACGACACTCTGTTGTTCACGTCTATTTCCTCGTAATTCAGCATGTGTGTCGGGTCCGATTCATACTTTCTTAACATCGACACGTGGAATACATTATGTAATTAAGACAAATTTGGCGGTAGCGCGAGACGATAGGCCAATGTACCAATTCTCTCTAAGACCTCGAATGGGTCCACGTACCTCAGGCTCAACTTCCCCGTCTTACCAAATCGTGACAATCCTCTCATAGGTGATACTTTGAGGAAAATGTGGTCCTCCACTTGAAATTCCAAATGCCTACGTCTCTGATTCGCATAATTCTTTTGATGGATCTGAGTGGTTTTAAGCCTATCTCGAATCACCTTGATTGTTTTGATTAACTGCTGAACCAACTCGGGACTTGTGATGCTCTTCTCACCCATTTCATCCCAACAAACCGGTGTTCTGCAAGCTCTGCCATAAAGTGCTTCAAATGGTGCCATTCTGATACTTTGCTGGTAGCTATTGTTGTAGGTAAATTCAACCAAATGCAACTGTTCCTCCCAACTACCTTTAAAATCCAAAATACATGCTCGCAGCATGTCTTCCAAAGTCTGAATCGTCCTTTCAGATTGGCCATCCGTTTGCGGATGATAGACTGTGCTAAACTATAATTTCGTTCCTAATGCCGTATGAAGACTTTTTCAAAAGGCGGCAGTAAATTTAGGATTATGGTTCGAAGTGATTGTCACTGGCACTCCGTGCAGATGGACTATTTGTCGCACGTAAATCTCGGCATACCTTTCCAAGATGAAGTCCTTTCGCACTGGTAGAAAATGTGCTGATTTTGTCAATCGGTCGGCTACCACCCAAATCGAATCATGACCTCTTTGACTTCTCGGTAAACACATTACAAAGTCCATCGTGATGTGTTTCCATTTCCACTCGAAATTTTCAATGGTTGCAACATTTCACCCGACTTGCAATATTGCGCCTTCACTTGCTGACATCTTAAACACTTAGCCACGTGCTTGGCTGCATCCACTTTCATACCGTTCCACCAATAATGTTGTCGCAAGTTCTGATATATTTTCGTACTACCTAGGTGGATACTGTAATTGCTACGGTGTACTTCGGACAAAATCTCTTCCCTCAGTTCTGTATCACTGGGTACACATAACCATCCATGGAACTTCGGAATCCGATCCTTGGATACTTGAAAATCCGATTCCTTTTTATGACATCCATACTCAAAATCTTCTAAATCTTCGGGTTTGTCGATTGTAAAGTCTTAATCTTAGTCTGAATTTCTGGCTCAATCCTCAATGCTGTAAGCAGACTCGAGACATGACCAACTTCAAACTTAAATTCTGAATTTCGAACTCTCTCCAACAGAGTCCATTCTTTGACCAATATATGCGCGATGCCCGATTTCAGGCTCAGTGCATCCGCTACTTTATTAGCTTTTCTAGGGTGATACATAATATCGCAATCATAGTCCTTAAGGAGTTCTATCCAACGACGATGTCTCATGTTTAGTTCTTTCTGGAAGAACAAGTACCTTAAACTTTGATGGTCCGTATAAATCTGAAATTTCTCCCCACACAGGTAGTGTCTTCAAATTTTAAGAGCGAAAATAATCGCGGCCAACTCCAAGTCATGCGTCAGATAATTTTGCTCATGTGGCCTCAATTGTCGCGATGCGTATGTCACTACTTTTCCGTATTGCATTAGCACGTATCCCAATCCTCTTAACGACACGTCATTGTAAATCTCATATCCTCCTAGACCTGATGGGATCGTCAATACTGGCGCGGTCGTCAACCTCTATTTTAATTCTTGGAAGCTCTTTTCGCACTTATCCATCCATTCAAACCTCATCTCCTTCTTTAATAACAGCATCAACGGTATCGCTAATGCCGAAAACCTTTCCACGAAGCGTCTATAATAATCTGCTAGACCCAAGAAGCTTTGAACCTCAGTTACTATTGTCGGTCTCAGCCAATTCGCGATGGCTTCAATCTTTGTCAGGTCCACCGCAATTCCTTCTCCGGATATCACATGTCCTAAGAACATCACTCGATGAAGCCATAATTCGCACTTACTGAACTTAGTGTAGAGTGCATGTTCCCTCAAGGTCCGTAGAGCCTTTTCCAAATGTATCTCATGCTCGGCGGAGCTCTTCGAATACACCAGAATATCGTCTATGAACACGATCACAAACTAATCCAGAAATTTCTTAAATACCCAATTCATTAAATCTATAAAGGCTACGGGGCGTCCATCAATCCAAACGGCATTCATCAGTAAACTCATAGTGTCCATACCTCATCCTAAATACCGACTTCGGCACATCCTCCTTCTTGATCCTCAATTATTGATAGCTAGTCCTCAAATTGATCTTAGAAAACACTGACGTCTCTTGTAATTGATCAAACAGGTAATCAATCCTTGGCAATGGGTACTTATTCTTAATGATTACCTGGTTCAGTTGTCTGTAGTTAATGCATAACCTCAATGATCCATCCTTTTTCCTCACGAATAATACTTGCGCTCCCCATGGAGACGCACTCGGGCGAATAAGCCTTTATCCAATAACTCTTGCATTTGGACTTTTAATTCCTTCAATTTCGATAGTGACAACCTATAAAGGTGCTTTCGAGATCGGTTCCGTCTCTGGGGCTAACTCAATCATGAACTCCACTTCTTTATCAGGTGGCAGTCCCCATAATTCCTGAGGAAAGACATCGGGAAAATTACACACCACTTCTATGTCTTTTAGCCTCGGCTCTCCAGCCGTCAGATCAACTACATTTGCTAGAAATCCTTGGCACCCTTCATCTAGCAACTTTGTTACCTCGAGCGACGAAATCCAAGGAATCAAGGTTCCTCCTCGGTTTCCCATAAACTCGAATCTAGGATGTCCAACCGGATTAAATTGGATCATCCTGCTACTACATTCCATAACAGCTCTCTGTTTAACTAGCTAGTCCATATCAATAATCACATCAAAGTCGTGCATAGATAAAACCGCCAAATCTATTCTTCCTTCCCTATCGCCAATCACTATCTTACAATTGGAACATCCAAACGCAATTAACACTTTATCATTCAGCGGAGTAGTCTCACATAGCATAATGTCAAGCGGTTTTGGCTTAATCCTAGATAATTTAACGAACTACTCAGATATAAATGAATGCGATGCCCTCGGATCAAACAAGGCATATGCAGTATGATCACAAAGAGAGACCGTACCTGTGACCACGCCAGGCGCGTCCTCAGCTTCCCTCCTTGCCATTGCATACACCTATCCTTGGGCCGGCGGCCTATTTTGGTTGGCCGGCTGGATGGCTCCAATTTGATTTCCATTCCGGGGTGGCGGTGGTAGTAGTGTAGGTGACCTGGCCTGCCTGTTGTTAGGACAGTCCCTCATCTAGTAGCCCCTTCTACCACATGTAAAACATGCTCCGCCCCTATTTGGGCAAGGTCCATTCCTATATCTTCCTCCACACAGCCTACACGGGGAGTTCTGGTAATGATTTGGCTTCTCGATATTTCTCCGAACAGGAGGGACAAAACGGCTATTTCCTGCCATGGGTCTTTTCCCAAATTAACAATTGTCCCTAGTTGGGGCATACCACGATCCAAAAGCGGTAGCCCGATCCGTTTGATCTCGCTCAATTGCCTAGGCCCTCTCATAGATCTCATGATAGCCTTTCAAGTTTAATGAGATTATCTGATTGCGAAGGTTGGCTTCAGTCCATCCCGGAACCTTTTAGCTTTGTTTGTTGGATCCTCCACAATTTTGGGGGCAAATTTGGACAACTTCGCAAACTCGGCTTCATACTAATCCATTGACATCTGACTCTGACGAAATCTCATAAATTCTCGCAGTTTCTGCTCTTAGGTGCTTTCCGAGAAGTACTTGCCATTGAAGGTCTTAATAAAGATGGTCCAATTCGGAGCAGTATTAGTGAGGAATACTTGACCTTTGGTAGCCCTCCACCAATCACTTGCATTGCTCTGAAGTTGGTAGACTGCTAGTGTTACCTTCTCTTCCTCAGTGTATCCCAGCACCTCAAAAGCCTTTTCTAGCTCTTCCACCCATCTTGGGGCAACCTCAGCATCGCCTCTCCCATCAAACTTCGGAGGCTTCAACCTCAAAAATTGTTCTACTAGCTTGGACATTGGCCTAATCACATTTACTCACACTGGACCAGGATTTTCACCAATCACATTATTCCCTAGCCTTTATTATTCCCAATAATCTCGCTGGCAACTGCGGCGGCGACATTAGCACTTCTTTCCCCGTTTGTCTACCCGATAATATTCCTGCTTCCTCGAGCGCTCTCTAGATTTCATCCACCCTAGGATCCTCCATAACTCCAGCTAATGGGGCTACGTGACCTCGACCTCGACCTCGATCTCTACCTCAATCTCTACCTCGACCTCGACTACTCATCTTCCTAATTCTCACAAAAGCTCACTTGCTATAATTCCATGTAGGAATTAGAAACCTAGGCCAACTACACCAGTTTAAAGCCCTAGGCAATAAATTACAACAACAATTTGCTAAACAGGCAGCCAATCACATACATCAATTAATCTCAGCCAACATGATTCATGCACTTACCTCAAGTCCTGACACTCCTGCATCTCATATAATATTGCATAAAATCAATCAGCAACCATAATCACGTAGTCTGGGGTATGCATGGCACATAAGTCTTCCTAACTGGCTACCCCAAAGTCATCGCTCCTTATCACTCTAGGTTTCGATCAACTTGGATCGAGCTGACCTTGCTCTGATACCAAATCAACCGGGGTGTCATGTTCCGAACCCTGATGGGCTCGCGACACCCTCCAAAGGTCGTATTGATCGCGACGTCCCAGGATGTGTCGCCAACCTTAAACGAAACACCCAAAGTCGTACGCAAGCGGAAGTGAAATTTAAACATCTCAAACAATAAATAATGACAACGGGATAGAACAAATGCGAATCATTAAACACATAACATTAGCTTGAAATCCCAAATATTCATACATTAGGCTTCTAGGGTTAAAATCCACCTTCGTCGTCATAAAAAAAGGGACAGGTGGCCGGGTAGACTACTAACGGCACTAAAAGGGATTCTACCAAAAAGGTTTTCAAGCCCAACTCCTAAATATCCCTACGGCGCCAATCCGAATTGGACCCTGAAGGTTCTGACTTTGTGTCTGAGTCGATATCGATCGGCTTCTCTTCATGCTCGGACACCATAGGCTCCTCCTTGGGCTCGGCCTCAGGCTCGGATTCCTCTTCAAGCTCGAGGTCTGTAGGGGCCATAGGTTCGGGTTCGGGCTCCGGTACTGGCTCAAGTTCGGGCTCTGGAACGGGCGTTGGTTCTGGACCAGGGTTCTCCAGTGAACTGTCGAGATCCGTCACCTTACCATCGGGAGTAAACTTGTCCCAAGGCTCTCAATTTACCGCACCCTCATTAGCATGCTGCAACCTCTCAAAACCCCGGATTGGCCCAGTATTCACCAACCCGACCCGATGGGACCAAGCTAAATAGGTATGGCATTCCAGCTCCTCTAGTCCCACGTTTACCTAAACAGTGGTAAGATGCCTAATGTACGTCTCATCCTGATTTAATCCCGGATACTCGGTCTCCTTATGCACCATATGCATGGGAACCCCAAAACACCTACGTGGTGATATGCTCAAGGTCGGGGATCTGAAAATATTTACATTACAGCAATGAGAATAAATTTTAATAAGCAGACAACTTACATCCTACCTAGGCTAATGCATATCCAGACAAGTCTAACATGCAATCCACCAGCCAACATAACCAATTTCACACAACATACTTACCTCTCCTCGAACTACGTGCCAACTCTGCATATTAGACTATCCACCATAATCACGTACATTCAATCAATTCAATCACACTCACCCGCATTCAACGCAATCACACCGAACATCTTTCTCACGATCCGCACCACTGTGCCTCAGGTCCATTCTCATTGCCCACACCACTGCGCCTCATGCCCAATCTCGCTGCCCGCGCCACTGCGCCTTAGGCCCAATCTCACTACCCACGCTACTGCGCCTCAAGCTTAACCCTCCAATCAATCCGAGTTTTTCTCATGCACATGCATCACAACACAAAATTCACCATTTCCTTAGTCGTACCATTCAAATTCAAATTACCAAACTTTCACCAATGTCAATTTGACATACCATAACACCCAATTCAAGTCATGCTCTCCATATTAGCTTATCGATCCGACATTAAAGCTGGCACATTCAAATATTCCATTTCACTCACAAACGCCACAACAACTCGGTCATGTCACCCATCTCATTCAATCACTAATTTAGCCACACAATCACCACCACAAAAATCCATAAATTGAGCACATTCAATTTAACGAATCCACGCCTAATTTAATACCCAATCTGGTACTAATCACACCCTAAACAAGTCTAAAAATACCTATTATACTAAGTAGGTTTTAGGAAGTTACTTACCTAAGTTTCGCTTGGGAAAAATCAACTAGGGCCACAAAAAAAGAGAGAGAAAGTCAACGTACTCAATCGCGATCCAACGGTCACGATTCGAACCCAAAAATGATCCAACGGTCCACAAAAATCCTAATTAATAAATAGGAAAAAGGGCCAAAAGAAAATAACCCAAAACACACTACGAGGGAGGTCTACTAGTCCAAATTCACACCTGGTCAAAATTTTACTTTCCACATATCCTGGGCAATCTCAAGCCTGGCCATAATAATATCAACACCGTCCAATTAAATTCGTTCCGGAACTCCGAGAAATTCGACATCAAACTTTTAGCTCTAAATAACGGCTAAATTCAATCGAATGCAATTCTAGCGAATTTCTAATTTAAAAATAATGACTCAAGAGTAATCAGTTCCGGGTGAGATTTTATTATAAGCGCACTGACGAATTATACGTTTTATAAATCCCAAAAATGGGCCGAAATTCGGAATGTCACGTCCCAACTCCTACAAAAATAATTGAATGACACGACCGTCCTCATACTTGAAAGATGCAACATCAAACTCAAACTAACATAACCTATTATATATGATAAAACGGTAAGCTAGCTACACAATCAAAGTTTTTAAAATCCATCAAGAATATAGAATTTCCCAAACTAACAAACAAAACCTCAACAAATACCTCTTCATACATATATCCAACTATCTCAACTCATACCCAAAAATTAAACTACCAAGAATTCCCTATCGATATCGCTCTTATCCCACTTGGTGCTAGCTGAAGAACCTGAAAATATTTGAGATGAATGGAGTAAGAATTTATAACTTAGTTAATAGTACAAATTTATTCTACGCAAATTGAGCATCCACTATGCATATTTGTAAAGCAATACTATAAACTCAATAATCCTAAATCTATCATATAACATAGGTAACATATCATAAATGAATTATATCATTTCAACAAAGCTTTATACGTAGCATCAATTACCATTCCATTGATCAATGTATATCAAATCACACATTAGTGGTTCATTTCATTAGTCAATTTAGTGCTTAATATCCAACTATGATCACATTTTATGCCTCGTGACAAAGGTTACCAAGATTCTCTTCTTGGTTAGGTCTCTACCTATATCAACCGGTGGCTCGACCTAAAAGGATATCCTAAAATAGTATGCATACCAACAAACCTCTCAATGGGTTCACAGCGATAATGAATATCAATATGCTAACATCATCCCTAAAATCTACAAAATCACTCCAGTATCCATATCATAAATCGATTTCACAAACCAAAACATATAACCTTTCACAACAGAATACATGTTATAACTAGGTTGAGAATCAGTACATATAATCTTTTTCAATACCTTTCATAAAGTATTTCTCAAAACATTTCACAATTAATCAATTCACTACTATTTTCAATAAATGCTTTGCTATTCCATTTCAAATCATCACAAGGGTAGTAAATGCCTTATCTGAATTTTACACAACAAGCATACTCTAAACATCAATTTTCCCTTTTTTTATTTATTATAAATATCATGTTGTGCTATGCCTTTCATAACTCATTATATATATAATCTTGTCACTATTAAGACATGAGGTTACAATTTCAAAATAAAGATAAGCACCACTCACAATTGACCCAAAGCCTAAATTAGAAGTTACGCTGCTCAGAAAGCTTCAAAATCCTATCAAGGAAGCATTAACTGGATGTCAAATTTAAGTGCCAACTAATTTCGACTAAGACTCTACTAGGCGATGCTATTTTTGGGGTTGAATCATTATGGGTCGACAAAGACCTTAAGAAAATGCCCTTCCTTTGGAGTTGGGGCTCAAACTAGCGCAACAAATAACCACTCGTGCGACAAGCAGTCTTTCGTGACTTGGGACAGTCCGGATTTTGGCCCATTTTTGGGATGTATTTCATCGTGCCACATCTTTATAATAGAATCTCCGAACTAATCTAATGGGTCCTTTTTTTAAAAAAGAAAGCTAGAATCTTTCAAAGTATTGAAAGATCCTAAACTTCTCTAACCCAAACTATGATCGGCCAGAGATGAAATTCGAATAGGAAAGCTGCTGTTCAAATTGCTGTTTGAATTGCTTTTTTAATCAAAATTTTGTGTGGTTGTAACTTACAATATAACTGAGATGACACGTGTTATTTTTGTTTTACCTTTGATTATAGGAAATTTGATTGAACACAATGAATTTTAAGAATAATAGTGGTACCAAAAAATATTTTCACTAAAAAAGTACTATACAAAGTTCTAATTTATTCCCCAACAAGACGAGTGCCATTTCCAGTTACCTTGAAAAGACACCACACTAGTTTGGAGTATTTATAGGTTTCTTCTCCTATTATTCATGGTGGAGAAAAGGGAAACCCAGTGGTCACCCATTCCCTAACTCAATGTATGCATCTTGTTCATAAGAATTTAATACCTACTTTTTGATAGTAAAAGTCCAACGATAATGGTTCCCGGTATGTAAAAAAGAAGAGGTCACACATAGGAACGGTAATTAATCAAGCTACTCATGAGATACCTGAGATTGATTAATAAAATCTTCCTGAGTTCAAGTACCAAGTTCAAGGTTGAAAATTCTTGACTTGAGTATCTTGCTCTGCAGCCTAGCTAATCGAGCAGTTGAATTATATTTGAGCGCATGCTCGATAATCAAACTATAAATAGAATACCTAGACAAAGGGCTTGAACTTATTCGAAACTAGATCAAATTTGAGTTTGATTTGAGCTCAAAATAATTTTACTTTCTAATGTAGAACTACTAGTCAAATACTGGGTGAGTTTGAATTCTTGAAAAACTAAATCAATAACAAGCCAATTTCAATTTGTTTTGGCCCCAAATAAAGTTATTTTTGACATTCGATAACGGAAGTGTTTTCTCAAATTATGCCACTTGAGCTCAATAACGATGCATCTCGTTATAGAATCTCATTACAGAAACAGTCATTACGCTCTTGATTTCATTCATTGGAATTGCATAATTGGATAAGATATAATACCCAAAGGGCATTTATGATGTTATTGCTCTAATTAAGATGTCATGTCAGTGACTTACAATTTGGTCTTATTGGCCCATTCAAATAAGTCACCATCAAATTTAAGTAGTCCGGTCCATATGTTGATTTAATCAGATTTTGAGGGTCCTGTCAACTATACATATTCGAAATTTTCATAAAGTTCCAACTTGAAAGCTTTTGCATGATCTTGATTTCAGTTTATTAAAACCTTTTCATTTTTTTTTTCAATAAACCTTCTTTATGATATGAATTATTGTATTTCGTAATTGTTTATGTAGTTTTTTGTTCTTGCTATGGGTAGATATCAGTAAACTAAACATTAGTTCGTTATGAAACTACCTTTAGTTTTTCCGCCGAATGTTAATCCACTTGCACGGTTTTTTTTTTTTTCAATCTTTATTATAAGGTTGTTGTTAGCAATTTCTTTGGGACACTAGTTAAGATTTTAAACTTGAAAAGAACATGTGACATTTTTGGTTTTGGCCCATTTTTGGGTTTTATAGAACAGGAGGGGAAAAGGCAGGAGGGAGAGGGGAGCCGGGTGGGCTTATGCAGAATAGAATTGGGTCAAGGGCGAACGGGCGTGCAAGGGCTTATTTTAAAAATAAATTGGGAAGGCGGAGCGGAGGCAATTTGGTAACCGGGCGGGGGGGGATGTAGACCAATGTATGAGAAGAAGGAGGGGAGGAGAGAGAGAAGAGAGGGGAGAGAGAGAGAGGAAAAGAGAGAGAGGACAGTCCAGCCAAGAAGGGGGGACAATACCATGGGGAGGGGACTACGATGGGGAGGGGGTAACGGCACGGAACCGGGGAAAAGAGGGAGAGAGAGAGAGAGGAGAGAGAGAGAGGAGGGTTAGAGAGAGAGAGAGAGACGGACGTGACGGGAGAGTGGGGGTCCACGAGAGAGGGAGAGAGGAGAGAGAGAATTTAAAAATTTTGAATTTGTTAACAACAAACGGACACGGTCCGAACTAAAAATCGATCTATCGGTCCCGATTTAAGTCTGGAAAAAGGCCTAATAAACCATAATAAATCCCGACAATATTTTAGGGCACATTGTCAAAATAAAATAACCTAGCCCACACTACGAGGGAGGTCTACTAAGGTCAAATTTGTACCCGGTCCAAAAATCCACTTTTTCACTTTTCCCGATAATCTCGAACAATCGGCTGCAATAATATCGACACTGGCCCAATTTATTTCGGTCCGAAACTCCCGTAAATTGACCGCCAAGTTCAGGGTATAAACCCACCAAATTCGGATCGAAGTGCGATTCTAGCAAATTTTTAATTTTAAAAATAAGAACCCGAGAGTGATCGGTTCCGGAGGCGAAATTTTATTATAAGCGCAGCGACGAAATACTGCTTTTATAATTCCCAAAATGGGCCAAAATCCCGGATTACACATCCTCCCCGCCCGAGCCCGAGCCCGAGCAAGCCCTTCCGCCGCCGCCATTTGGCCGGCTCGCCCCGGGTCCCCGCCTCCACAGCCACACCGTCGCGCCCCCTCACCTCGCCTTTCCCTTTCCCCCCTCCTCAAGGCCGCGGGCCTCCCTCCCCTCTTTCAGCCACCCCCGCCGCCCGTGATCTCCTCCTTTCGCCGCGGCCATTCCAGCCAACCCGGCCCGGCCAACCAACCGGCAGCCGGCTTCGGGCCACTGCCAGCCGTGCGGAGCTTGCCAGAGCATTAGCGACTTTCCGTGGCGGAAATGCGCGCGCACAAGCCTTGCCCGTCGCGTGGTTGTGCCCGTCTTGTCGCACGGACTCGCGCGTGCCATCGCGTCGCCCAGCGTGGCATGCAGCAGCGCGCCCGAAGCGCCGGGGCGCTGCATATGCAGCGTTCGTCAGCGCCAGCATACTAAAACGCGTCGGCCATTAATGCCCAGCGGTCAGCCCGTGTGGCCCAGCGCCAGCGCCCGATCGAGGAAAACTACTCACACGGGCAATTTTGGGCCGAGCGACTTTTCGGGCCAAAATTTGTAGCGACTTCCTAGACCCTACTTAGTATTTTGGGTATTTCATTGACCAGTTTCGGGCTAGAACGGCTAGGGCGTGTATTTAGTTTAATTATTTTGTGATTAAATTAGATTATGTGGTGTTCTAATTGGGTTGAATTAGACTGATTAAAGTAGAGTGCTTGAGTGGATAATTGTGCGTGACCGACTGGAACGTTGGGTCTGTGAATTGGAGTGGCGAAGTGTGAATTGGACTGAGTTGTGAATGTGAGTTGTTTGGCGTGAATTTAATTGAATCGAGTGGCGTGTGCCTGCCTGTGAGAGATTAAGCCCGGATCGATCGGAGGGCTGCGGACTTGGGACGTGTTGACGGCGGTCCGCGTGAAGGCATGATCGGCCAATGGGCGGTTGGAATGCGGGCTTGAGGCGTATTGACGGTGGGTTAAGGTGTGATTAGACTGGCGTGTTTACGCGGGTCATTGGAAAGAAAGTTGAGCCCGAGGCGTGTTTACGCTGGCTGTGGAAAGAAAGTTGGGCTTGAGGCGGTTTACGCGGGCTATGAGAACGGGCATGAGGCGTATTGACGCTGGGCGGTGAGAAAGTTAGATGGATGCGCATGTGATTTGAGTGTGATTGAAATGGCTGGCTGAGTGTGTTGGATTGGCTGATTGAGTGTGATTGGATTGTTGGTTCGAGTGTGGGTGTTGATCGAACCGGATCGATGGTGCGTGTGGATGATTGGTTGGATGGGTTGGGTGTTTGTTTGGATTGACTGATTTCGAGTGGAAGTGTGTGTGTGCTGGTGATCGTGATGTGGCGTGATTTATTCTTGCATTATTATGCTTGAACTAATATGCAGGATTGGCACGTGGATCGAGGCGAGGTGAGCCTCTCATCTGAAATTGATTGTATTATTTGGTAGTTCGTATGTTAGACTGGTCAGGCACGCATTAGCCTAGGTTAGGTTTAGTTTGTTGCTTATTGAGACTTGTCTCACGGTTATTACATAACCATTTCAGATCCGCGACCGTGATGGATTCGGAGAGACCACCGGAGTACCATAGGGATTGAAGGATAGATCAATTACCCTGTATTTTGAGTACCTTTTTGTAGAAAAGATAAGCTTGTTAACCACCGCCCTTTTTTGAAAATTGTGGTTGATTTTGGAAGCCGGGTCATCATTTGTAATATTGAAGGCTTTAAAATGTTTAGGTGTTTATTAAATTTCGATGTCTATTCCTTAGTCATGTTTTTATTGTCTAGGTGATTTTATATGCTTCCGCTTGCGTAATTCGTTTGGGTCGGCGACGTGTCCTGGGACGTCGCGTTCACATGATCGACTGTGGTCGGGATGTCGCGGGCTCGGTGAGGTCGGGGGGTGTGACATGGCCTACGAATTTCATTGTGCCATATCTTTCTACCGATCTCCGATTCTAACGAGTATTTTTGTCAAAAGAAAGCTCTTTCAAAGTATTGAAAGATCCTAAATTTCTCTAACCCAAACTATGATCGGCCAGAGATGAAATTCGAATAGGAAAGCTGCTGTTCAAATTGCTGTTCGAATTGCTTTTTGAATTAAAATTTTAGTGTGTGGTTGTAACTTACAATATAACTGAGATGACACGTGTTATTTTTTGTTTTACCTTTGATTATAGGAAATTTGACTAAACACAATGAATTTTAAGAATAATAGTGGTACCAAAAAAATATTTTCACTAAAAAAGTACCATACAAAAGTTCTAATTTATTCCCCAACAAGACGAGTGCCATTTCTAGTTACCTTGAAAAGCCACACTAGTTTGGAGTATTTATAGGTTTCTTCTCCTATTATTCATGGTGGAGAAAAGGGAAACCCAGTGGTCACCCATTCCCTAACTCAATGTATGCATCTTGTTCATACGAATTTAATATCTACTTTTTGATAGTAAAAGTCCAACGATAATGGTTCCGAGGTATGTAAAAAGAAGAGGTCACACATAGGAACGGAAATTAATCAAGCTACTCATGAGATACCTGAGATTGATTAATAAAATCTTCCTGAGTTCAAGTAAAAAGTTCTTAATTGGGCCAAGTTCAAGCTTGAAAATTCTTGACTTGAGTATCTTGCTCTGTAGCCTAGCTAATCGAGCAGTTGAATTATATTTGAGCGCATGCAGATAATCAAACTATAAATAGAATACCTAGACAAAGGATCTGATTTTCATAATTCTTACTCGAGTTTGATTTGAGCTCAAAATAAATTTACTTTCTAATGTAGAGTCAAATACTTGGGCTTGAATTCACTGAAAACTAAATCAACTTCAAGCCAATTTCAAGCTTACACAAATAAAGTTACCTTGAGCTCGATAACGGAAGTGTCTCAACTTATGCCACTAAACCTCGGCAACGATGCATCTCGTTATAGAAGTACTCATTATGCTCTCGATTTCATCCATTAAAATTGAATAAGATATAATACCCAAAGGGCATTTATGATGTTATTACTCTAATTAAGATGTCATGTCATTGAATTACATTTTGGTCTTATTGGCCCATTCAAATAAGTCACCATCAAATTTAAGTAGTCCGGTCCATACGTTCGATTTGATCAGATCTTGAGGGTGTTATCAATTCTACATATTCGAAATTTTCATAAAGTTCCAACTTGAAAGCTTTTGCATGATCTTGATTTCAGTTTATTAAAACCTTGTCATTTTTTTTACAATAAACCTTCTTTATGATATGAATTATTGTATTTCGTAATTGTTCATGTAGTTTTTGTTCTTGCTATGGGTAGATATCAGTAAACTAAACATTAGTTCGTTATGAAACTACCTTTAGTTTTTCCGTCGAATGTTAATCCACTTGCACGGTTTTTTTTTTCAATCTTTATTATAAGGTTGTTGTTAGCAATTTCTTTGGGACACTAGTTAAGATTACTAACAGTAAGAAAAACACATATTAGAGAATTTTCAAACTTGAAAAGGACATGTTTTAAGGAAGCGACTTACTTCAAATAGAAATGTTTAAATTTCCAAAACATAATTAATGACCCTAGTAGCCCATTGGTGCTGTCCAAGTGATTGCTTGTGATATGACTTGCGATCTGTAATCCTATTGTAGAAAACCAAGAGATAGAATAATAAAATAAATAGAAAAAGTCATGAATCAAACATCAAATTTATATGGTTCAATCGGTAGGATATATTCCATGGGGAGAGCAGCACATATTTTCATTATAGATCAAATGAAAAAACAGAAATCTTCACCACAATCGCGTAGTTAAAACAGTCACAATGTTTCCTAGTCCTCAATTACACCCAACTACTCACAAAATGTTTGCCCCTCACAATTTCTCATGAAATAATATTTCAATCTCTCAAAGGAATTCTCAAATCTTACCACAAGATTTATTGGCTTCAACAATCTCGGATTGCTTGAGGGTGTAATTCACGAAGAAGTGGCCTCATGGATACTTTTCACAAAGAAGACTCACTACTTATAAATATGATTTAGACCCAAAATAGAAGACCTACTTAAACTAGGAAACATATTCAAATGAAGAAATTGACTTAGATCAGATTTTCTTTTCGAGCTCAAATTCGAGACGTATTTTTAACTAAAGGCATTACCATAATATCCTTGGGGTATGAAAAATGATGACACTCTTGACAAAATACATTTTCTATGCATTTTTACTAGCTGAGAAATTATTCCTGTAATAAAGGATGTTATCATCGTGGGGACCAAGAGATAAATGGGTGGTTGATGCAGCATAATAATCTATGACCAAGTACCGGTCTCATTCTCTAGGTTTTAGTGAATTCTTCTTAGAAGACCGGCATTATCTCCGCAAGACTTTGGAAAGTCAACACTAAACACAGCGACGGGTTAGGACCCGTAAATCGTCACATAAAAGTCGAAAATTCATTGAATATGTATGCTTCATGCATCCACTTTGATTCTTCGCAGAACAGTTGAGGACCGAGTAAGGTACGTGGTTGATCTTGGATCCTAGAAACAAAGTCTAGAATGAGTCGCTCACTCAATCTCGAGGTTCTTGAAGTTGATGGCTAGAAAATCGAGCAAGCAATTGGATTTAAGTACATGAATCTAGATCGACAAGAAACATAAAATGCTGTTGGCCGAAGAGCGAAAAAATAAATACAATGTAACGTCCCGGTTCATTTCAATATTGTTTATTTGCTGAATATTGGTTAAATATGAGATTGATTTTGTAATGTTATCTTCTCTATAGTGCGATGTTGGCATTATTTGTTTGTCAAATATAATCCTAAGTTAAGATTGATCTTTTTAATAGATTATTATCGAATATGAATCTATTATATGATAGATAGCTCTGTGATGATGGATTTTTCCATTGATCTTTCAATATATTTATTTGTCAAATATGAGTTCAATTCGAGATTGATCATTTGATATATTTTTTTCTTAGATATAATTTTCAATATGAGATTGATCTTTTAATAGTATACGTTAACTATGGGACATATGAAAGTATATGAATATGAGTAAAATATATTTGCATAAGAATTATGAAAGTTTATTGATTATAAATCTTTTACCAAAATATGTGTAAGAATAGAGATGTGGAGTTAGAGATTGCTAAAGTGATTATTAAAAATAAATTACTGAGATTTCGCATATGTGCATGCTATATGGCTCAACCTCGCGTGAGTTTAATCCACTTTTATACTAGGTTGATGCCCTTTGCTTGCACTAGAATAAATCTTATGTGAACTTTATTTAAAAAGTGTCCACGGGGCACTTGTAAAGTAACAACATAACAAAAAATTGCATATTCTAATGCACTGACTATCTCTGTGATATGCACAGTTAATATTCTCAAAATCGAATGTTTCCACTTTAAACATGTTTAATAAGTGTCTCGAGGTCACTCGTAAGGAAGATCCATTTTATTTTCATATTTTCTTTTAGAAGGGGGTACAATCAAATTTTCTTTATTCTGTCACACCCCAACTCCTACCCAAAGGATGCAGCATCAAATACAAACTAACATAAACCTGTTATTTATATATAAAACAGTGAGTTAGCTACACAATCAAAGTTTCTAAAATCCATCAAGAATATAGGATTTCCCAAACTAACAAACAAAACCTCAACAAATACCTCTCCATACATATATCCAACTATCTCAACTCATACCAAAAAAATTAAATTATCAAGAATTCCCCATCGATATCGCTCTCTTTTTACTTGGCACTAGCTAAAGAACCTGAAAAATATTTTAGATGAATGGAGTAAGCAACCATAACTTAGTTAAAAGTAATAAGTTATTCTACACAAATTGAGCATCCACTATGCATATTTATAAAGCAATACTAGAAACTCAATAATCTTAAATCAATCATATAACAAAGGCACTATATCATAAATGAATTATATCATTTCAACAAAGCTTTATATGTAGCATCGATGACCATTCCATTGATCAACCTATATGAAATCACACATCAATGGTCCATTCCATTGATCAATTTAGTGCTCAATATCTAACTATGGTCACGCTCCCCATGACAAAGGTAATAAAAATTCTCCACTTGACTAGGTCTCTACCAATATCAACCGGTGGCTCGACCTAGATGGATATCCTAAAATAGTATGCATACCCACAAACCCCTCAATGGGTTCATAGCAATAATAAGCATCAATATGCTAACATCATCCCTAAGATCAACAAAATCATTCCCATATCCGTATCATAAATCGATTTTACAAACCAAAATATATAACATTTCACAACATAATGCATGTTATATCCAGGTTCACAATCAGTACTTCTTACCTTTTTCAATACCTTTCATAAAGTATCTTGTCACGCCCGTATGACTTCTCGGTGCGCCCACATCCCTCGCAAAGGTCGATTAGGTTATGCGATGTCCCGGGATTGCGTCGCCGACCAAACCCAAGACAGAAATATACAGCACATGCGGAAGCAATTAAAACCACCGTACATATCTGAATACATAACCAAGGGCAACCAGAAAACAATCCTTGTACTATTATCGAAAACCATATACAATATTCATATACAACCCGAAGTACCAAAAATCAAAAGCGGGTCAAGGCCACTACTAACAAAAGGGGTAAGTTTCCAAAACATGGCTCCTCCCAAAAATGCTTGATTTTGTGACATTCAAGGCTTGGGATATGAAATGTCGATTTTTCAACAACCGTGAGAATAAAGAGATAGTAATTCCCTAAACCTAAACTAGGCTAACATGACCTCAAAAGTACTAAACAACACATAATACACATGGGATATACTCGGGCCCTCGGCCTAAATCTAATCATTAGAGATCGGGTTGGCGTCAAATCAACCAAAAAGCAGTTAAAACAGTCACAATGTTTCCTAGTCCTCAATTACACCCAATTTATATGTCACAAAATGTTTGCATATGCTACAATTTCTCATGAAATCATATTTCATGCCTCATCAATGCATTATCTCAACACTTGCACACTATTTATTGGCCATTTCTCAATTTCTCCTGAGGCATTAATTGAAGAAGTGGCCTCATGGATACTTTTCAAAAGAAGACTCAGTCCTTATAAATATGATTTAGACCCAAAATAGAAGACATGCTTAAACTAGGAAACATATTCAAATGAACAAATTGGGCGGACATCTTCGAGCTAATCCGGCATTTTTAACAAAAGGCATTACCATAATATCCTTGGGGTATGACGGGTTGATACCACTCTTGACAAAATCGGGGTTTATGTGATTTTATTAGCAAACCAAATTTTTCCTGTAATAAGGGATGTTATCATCATGGGGACCAAAGGTGATCAAATGGGTGGTTGCATGCTTATAAATGCAAATCTATGACCAATACCGGTCTCATTCTCCCAGGCTTCATAAAATTCTTCTTAGAAGGCATCCATTATCTCCTAAAGACTTTGGAAACTCAATTTAAACACAGCGACGGGTTAGGAAATTCAAAAATTCACATAAAAGTCGAAAATCAATTTAAATTAGCCATAGCATCAAATTTGATTCTATCCATGAACAATTGAGGACCGAGTAAGGTCGTGGTTGATCTTGGATCCTAGAAACAAAGCCCAGAAAGTCGCTCACCAATTTCGAGGTTCTTAGAGTTGATGGCTAGGAAAATCGATGAACCACAATTGGAGGTTTAATTACATGAATCAATCGACAAGAAAATAAAATCATTCCAGAAGAGCAAAAAACCTAAAAACAATGTAACGTCCTAAATCAAACAATATTGTTTATTTGCTGAATATTAAACCACAAATTCTAGGCCATTGATTTTGTAATGTTATTCTCCATCATAATCCCCAAATATTATTCTAATTAACCACCACAAAGTCAAAAATATGATCCTAAGTTAATAATCCACTTTTTAATAGAACTTTATCAAATATGGGTCAATTTAATCCAAATTGTCCAGCTCTTATGATGATCGATTCGGGCCATTAATCCTCCATTAATTTATTTTAGAATAATCCACCGAGATTGATCATTTGATATATTTTTTCTTAGATATAATTTTCAATATGAGATTGATTTTTAACACTATTCGTTAAATATGGGACATATGAAAGTATATGAATATGAGTAAAATATATTTGCATAAGAATTATGAAAGTTTATTTATTATAAATCTTTTACCAAAATATGTGTAAGAATAGAGACGTGGAGTTAGAGATTGCTAAAGTGATTATTAAAAATAAATTACTGAGATTTCGCATATGTGCATGCTATATGGCTCAACCTCGCCTGAGTTTAATCCACTTTTATACTAGGTTGATGCCCTTTGCTTGCACTAGAATAAATCTTATGTGAACTTTATTTAAAAAGTGTCCACGGGGCACTTGTAAAGTAACAACATAACAAAAAATTGCATATTCTAATGCACTGACTATCTCTGTGATATGCACAGTTAATATTCTCAAAATCGAATGTTTCCACTTTAAACATGTTTAATAAGTGTCTCGAGGTCACTCGTAAGGAAGATTCATTTTATTTTCATATTTTCTTTAGAAGGGGGTACAATCAAATTTTCTTTATTCTGTCACACCCCAACTCCTACCCAAAGGATGCAGCATCAAATACAAACTAACATAAACCTGTTATTTATATATAAAACAGTGAGTTAGCTACACAATCAAAGTTTCTAAAATCCATCAAGAATATAGGATTTCCCAAACTAACAAACAAAACCTCAACAAATACCTCTCCATACATATATCCAACTATCTCAACTCATACCAAAAAAATTAAATTATCAAGAATTCCCCATCGATATCGCTCTCTTTTTACTTGGCACTAGCTAAAGAACCTGAAAAATATTTTAGATGAATGGAGTAAGCAACCATAACTTAGTTAAAAGTAATAAGTTATTCTACACAAATTGAGCATCCACTATGCATATTTATAAAGCAATACTAGAAACTCAATAATCTTAAATCAATCATATAACAAAGGCACTATATCATAAATGAATTATATCATTTCAACAAAGCGGAATATTGCATCGATGACCATTCCATTGATGAACCTATATGAAATAAAGGGACAATGGTCAATTTAATTTGATCAATTTTTACTCAATATCTAACTATGGTTGTCCAAATTTGACAAAGGTAATAAAAACTCCACTTTTCCAGGTTAATACCAATATCAACCGGTGGCGCCACATTAAGATGGATATCCTAAAATAGTATGCATACCCCTAAAACCTCAATGGGTTCATGAAGTTCAATAATAAGCATCAATATGCTAAAATCATCCCTAAGATCCACAAAATCATTCCCATATTAAAATAATAATAAGTGATTTTACAAAACCAAAATATATAACATTTCACAAATAATACATGTTTTATAAGGTTCCCAAAAATAAGTCACGTTTTTTCGGACCTTTCATAAAGTATTTCTCAAAACATTTCACAACCAATCAATTCACCACTATTTCCATTAAATGCTTTGCTATTCCATTTCAAATCATCACAAGGGTAGTAAATGCCTGATCTGAATTTTACGCAACAAGCATACTCTAAACATCAAATTTTCCCTTTTTTTTTTTTTTTGTAAATATCAAGTCATGCTATGCCTTTCATAACTCATAATATATATAATCTTTGTCACTTTTAAGACACGAGTTTACAATTTCAAAATAAAGATAAGCACCCCTCACGGCTGACAAAAGCCTAAATTAGAAGTTGCCGCTTGGAAAGCTTCAAAATCCTATCAAAGAAGCATTAATTGGATGTCAAATTTATGTGCCAACTAATTTCGACTAAGACTACTAGGCGACGCTATTTTTGGGGTAGAGTTATTACAGGTCGACAAAGACCTTAAGAAAATGCCCTTCCTTTGAAGTTGGGGCTCAAACTCCGGCAACAAATAACCACTCGTGCAACAAATGGTCTCTCAAACTTGGGCTACGAATTTCATTGCGGCATATCTCTATACCGAACTCCGATTCAAGCAAGCTTTCTGTCAAAAGAAAGCTCTTTCAAAGTATTGAAAGATCCTAAATTTCTCTAACCCAAAATATGGTCGGCCACAGATGAAATTCAAACAGGAAAGCTGCTGTTCGAATTACTGTTAGAATTAAAATTTTAGTGTGTGGTTGTGACTTACAATATAACTGAGACGACATGTATTATTTTTTGTTTTACCTCTGATTATAGGAAATTTGATTGAACACATTGAAATTTAAGATTAATAATGGTACCAAAAAAAATATTTTCACTAAAAAAGTACTCCACAAGAGTTTTAATTTATTCCCTGACAACACGAGTGCCATTTCTAGTTACCTTGGAAAGACACCACACTAGTTTGGAGTATTTATAGGTTTCTTCTCCTATTATTCATGGTGGAGAAAAGGGGAAGCCAGTGGCCACCCATTCCATAACTCAATGTACACATCTTGTTCATGCGAATGTAATGCCTATTTTTTGATAGTAAATGTCAAGTGACAATGGTGTATAGGAATGGAAATTAATCAAGCTACTCGCGAGATATCTGAGATTGATTTATAAAATCTTGCCGAGTTCAAGTAAAAAGTTATTAATTGGGCCGAGTTCATGCTTGAAAATGCTTGACTTGAGTATCTTGCTTTGGAGCCTAGCTAATCGAGCAGTGGAATTATATTTGAACGCACGTATATAATCAAACTATAAATACAGTACCTCGAGTTTGATTCGAGCTTAGAATAAATTTATTTTCTAATGTAGAGTCAAATACTCGGGCTTGAATCTCCTAAAAGCTAAATCAAGTTTGAGCTAGATATTGATCTTTGCACAAATCGAATTTCCTTTAGCTCGATGATGAAATTGTGTCACCACTTATGCCACTAAACCTCGGCAAACGATAGATCTTGTTATAGAAGTACTCATTATGCTCTCAATTTCATCCATTGGAATTGAATAATCGAATAAGATATAATACCCTATGGACATTCGTGATGTTATTGCTCTAATTAAGCTGTCATCTCATTGACTTACATTTTGGTCCTATTGGCCCATTCAAATAAAGTCACCGTCAAATTTAATTTCGATGCAAGTCCCTAGTTTGAACAAGATGTGAGTTAGCCTCTCAGATCGTAAGTAGTCCGGTCCATACGTTTGATTTGATCAGATCTTGAGGGTGCTGTCAATTCTACATATTCGAAATTTCATAAAGTTCCAACTTGAAAGCTTTTGCATGATCTTGATTTCAGTTTATTAAAACCATTTCATTTTTTTTTCAATAAACCTTCTTTATGATATGAATTATTGTATTTCGTAATTGTTTATGTAGTTTTTGTTCTTGCTATGGGTAGATATCAGTAAACTAAAAATTAGTTCGTCATGAAACTACCTTTAGTTTTTCCGTCGAATGTTAATCCACTTGCACGGGTTTTTTTTTTTTCAATCTTTATTATAACGGTGTTGTTAGCAAATTTCTTTGGGACGCTAGTTAAGAAAAACACATATTAGAGTATTTTCAAACTTGAAAAAGACAAGTTTCAAGAAAGCGACATGCTTTAAATAGAAACGTTTACATTTCAAAACATAATTAATGACCCTAATAGCCCGTTGGTGGTGTCTAAGTTATTATTTGAGAAAAGACTTGCGTTCTACTCTCCATTGGTCCTCCTAAGTACATCAGGATACCAAGGCTTTATTTAGATAACCACTTGATTACGATACCTCCAAGTCCTTACGAACACTTCATTCTATTAGACCTGTTTTCCTCTTATCAAGGTCCTTATCTTTGTAAACGTCCTTCCACTATAGTTAAGGAGACCGCTGATACTATCGCAATCTTATTGATATTATCATCACTTCATCAAGAAGAGTATATGCATTTATCAAGTAAATATTAGAATAAAGATAATGCTGGCATCATCTAAATTCCCAACATGTTTTGTCTCTCGTCTTGTTCTACTAACAATTAATGTTGCAGAAAACCAAGAGATAGAATAAAGAAGTAAATAGAAAAAAAGAAATAAATCGAACATCAAATTTATGTGATTCAATTAGTAGGACCTATTCCATGGGGAGAACAGCACATGATTCCATTTTAGATCAAGTGATAAAGTGATAAAATAGAGATCACAACCACAATCGAGTAATTCAAACACTCACAATGTTTCCTAGTCCCCAATTACATCTAATTGCTCACACAATATTTATCCCTCTTAATTCCTCATGAAATAATCCCTCAATCTCATAAAGGAATTTTCAAATCTTACCACAAGATTTATTGGTTTCAACAATCTCGAATTGCTTGATGGTGTAATTCACGAAAAAATAGCCTCTTAGATACTCCTCACAAAGAAGACTCACTTCTTATATATAAGATTAGACCCAAAAAAGGAGACCTACTCAAATTAGGGAACATATTCTAACGACAAAATCTACTTATTTTTTCTTTTCTAACTTAAATTCAAAACATATTTTCAACAATTCGTGTCACCGTAATATTGTTCGAGCATAAAAAATGATGATACCCTTGACAAAAAACTTTTTCTATGCATCATTCCTAGCAGACAAATATTCCTGTAATGAAGGATGTTATCATCATGGGGGCCAAAACATAAATGGGTGGTTGGTGCAGCATGGAAATCTGTGACCAAGTACCGGTCCCGTTCTCCAGTTTTTAACGCATTTTACTTGGATCAACACTAAAGACTAAAACATAGCGACAGATTAGGACCGAGCAAGGTACGTGGTTGATCTTGGATCCTAGAAACGACGTCTAGAATGAGTTGCTAACTCAATCTTGAGGTTGAAGTTGATGGCAAGAAAATCGAGCAAGCAATTGGATTTAAAATACATGAATCTAGATTGACAAGAAACATAAAATGCCAGTGGCCGAAGAGTGTAAAAATAATTACAATGTAATGTCCCAGCTCGTTTTAATATTTTTTATTTGCTGAATATTGGCGAAACATGAGATTGATTTTGTAATGTTATATTTATATAATCCAATGTTGACACTATTTGTTTGTCAAATATGATCCCGATATGAGATTGATCTTTTAATAGATTATTATCAAATATGAGTCAACTATGTGATAAATAGCCCTGTGATGATGGATTTTTTCATTGATCTTTCAATATATTTATTTGTCAAATATGAGTTCAATTTGAGATTGATCATTTGATATAATTATTTCTCAGATATAATCCCCAATATGAGATTGATCTTTTAATACATTATTCATTAAATATGGGACATATGATAGTATATGAATGAGTCAAATATTGTCATGCCTTGAACCTCAACGGGCGCGCGACACCCCTACGACATTCGTATCAAACGCGATGTCCCAAGACACGTCGCCGACCCAAATGAGACACTCACACGTATATGCAAACGAAAGCGAAATAAAACAATCTAGACAACAATGGAAATCAGTCAGACATTAGGCCCCTAAGGTTACATCCACCATCATCATAAAAAAGGGATAGGTGGTAGGGTAAGCTAGCTAGCTGCACTAAAAGGGCTCTACCAAAAAGCTTCTAAGCCCGGCACCCAAATGCTCCTACGGTGCCCAATTTGAATCGGACCTTGAAGACACCAACTCCGTGTCAAAGTTGATCTCAATCGGCTCTTCCACGTGCTCGGACTCCTAGGGCTCTGGCACGGGCTCAAGCTCAAGCTCTTCCAATTCCTTCTCTAGCTTAGGATCTGCAAGCACTACGGGTTCTAGAATGGGCTCGGGTTCGGGACCAGCATTCTCTGGGGGCTCTTCGGCATCCAGAATCTCACCGTCAGGAGCATACACGTCCCCAGGCTCCCAATCCACGACATCCTTGTTGCTATGCTGTTGTTCTTCAAAACCCCGGATTGGGCCAACTAGCTCCAACCCATCACGATAAAACCAGGCCAGGTAAGTGTAGCGCTGCAAGTTTGCTAAGCCCACATCTATTCAGATTGTAGTAAGGTGCCTAATGTAAGTATGATTGGGACCTACCGGATACTTGGTCTCTTTATGCACTGTATGCATAAGGACCCCAAAACGCCGAGGCAGCAGTATGATCAAGGTCGTGGTCGGGTATCTGAAATGATTTGCACTACAGCAATGAGAATAAATCTCAATAAGCAGACAACCTAAATTCCACTTAGGCCAATGCGTACCCAGACAAGTTTTAACATGCAATCTAACAAATGATATCAGGGAATTACATAAACATGCTTACCTCACCTCACAGCACACGCCAACTCTGCATATTAGTCAAATCACTATAATGCAATAATATTATAAGAACATATCACAATCACTCAAACGCCATACACACATGCATTTACTCAATTCAACCAAAAACATTTCACATGTGCATTCATCCAACTAGCCACGACCCGTGTAAACATGCCTCAGATCCTTTTTCACAACCTGCGCAACACGCCTCAGGCCCAGCCCTTTGATCAATCCGGGTTTTGTCCCGCGTAACCATGCCTCATGACATTTCTCTTGGCCCGCGTAAACACGCCTCAGGTTCAGCCTTTCGATCAATTCGGACTTTGTCCTATGTAACCACGCCTTAGGACATTTCTCTCAATCCGCGTAACCATACCTCAGGTCATTTCTTGCCTTTCTAGTCACACCCGTGTAACCATGCTTCAGGTTGGCAGCCCTTTGGTCAATTCATGCTTTGTTCCACGTAACACACCTCAGGACATTTAGACAATCACATACGCCACATGATTCAATCAATTCAATGTCATTCACATATGCAAACAATACTCTAATATGCTCAATCGCTAATTATTCCAATCAGTCCATGCAAGTATCAAATTCATTCCTCAAGCATCACAAGTTAGCCACATTGCACAACCAACCTTCTAACACATTTCAAATACCCAATTTCAAGTCATGAACTCGCTACAATAGCCCACAATCCAACACAAACCGCCACTATTGAGCAACGAATTTCACTCACAAGTGCCATGACAATTCAACCATATACGCGCCCACCAGCTCATCACATTCAAACTCACATTTCAAACCATAAACTAATCAACATTAGTCTAACAAACTAGCAATTAAACCCACCAAAACCAGCCTCTAATTAAGCCTCTAGATCACCCCAATCCACCCACGTTTCAACCATGATCAGCCCGCAATTCCAGCAACCAAATTCAGCCATACCTAGCCCCTAATCCACACGATTTAGCCTATAAACAAGTCCGATAATACCTGAAGTCCTATACGAGGTTTAAGGGGTCGCTTACCTCGGGCATAAGTGAGAACGGCTAAGCGTGGAGGGCAGCAAGGTCGTCGAGCAGCGGCGGTGGCGTCGACATAGCTGCGACCTATCGGCCTTCGGTAGTTCACGGGCGGTGACAACAAAGGCAGCGGCTCATGCGGGCTGGCATATCATTCGGATCGGGCGGGCGGCGACGACAAATTGCTAGGCAAGGGCGGCGACGGCAGATAGGTGGCTCCGGCAGACGCATGGCGACCCATGGCGGCGATAGTCGGGGCGAGGGGATGAGAGAAGCAGAGAAAAGGAGGGAATAGCTAGTCGAATAGGGAGTAGCAGTACAGTGGCGCGGTGACAGCGGTAGCGGCCCGGAGTGGAAAGGGAGTTGGGTGGTGGTGGCGAAGTTGATGAGGTAGTGGCGGTGGGACGGCAACATCTCGGGGTGGGTGGGGCGAGATGAACAAGAGGAGGGTCGTGGGTGAATGTGGGAAAGGGGAGAAGGGGGTGTCGCGACGGAGATAGAGCGGCCGGCGGCGCAAGGGTCAGAGGCACTGGCGGAGTCTGGGTTACCGGGCGGATGGTCGGGCAACGCCGGGTCAGCGCGGCAAGCAATCGCTGTTTGTGTGGAGGGAAGGGAGTTCAACCGGGCCGGAGGGGAAAGTCGGGCCGGACGGATGGCGATTCGGCAAAGAACGGACGATCGGACAGCAACGCACAATGGCCAAGTGGACGGTGTCATGGGGCACCGGGCGTAAGCGAGCCATGCAAGTGGAGCTTGTGGGATGTGGGAAGAGAGGACGATCAAGAGAGAGAGAGAGAGAAGGAGGGGGAAAGGAGAGAAGGGAAGAGAGAGGGGGGAAACATGCAGAGAGAGAGAGGGGACGTGAGCGTGAGGGGGTGGGAGGGGACGTGCATGGGGCAGAGGCGAGACAAAGGAGAGAGAGAGAGAGAGAGAGAGAGAGAGAGAGAGAGAGAGAGAGAGAGAGAGAGAGAGAGAGAAGTCAAATAAACACTCAAGTGCAAATCCAACGGCCCACAAACGATCTCGCGAGCTTGATCCAACAACACGAAAAATCCCAAATTATAAATTAAGAAAAGGCCAAAAGACACTAAATATTTAAATCCAGAGGGAGGTGTACTGGTCAAAATATGCACCCAATCCAAATTTCACTTTTCACCAATTCTGGGCAATACCGACATTGGCCACAATAATATTGACACCATCCAATTAAATTCGTCACAAAAATCCGCAAAATTCGACGCCAAAGTTCGGGCTCTAAATAACGGGCAAATTCAATCGAGTGCGATTTTAGCGAAATCTCTAATTTAAAAATAATCCAAGAGTGATCAGTTACGGGCGAGATTTTACTATAAGCACACTGACGAAATACACGCTTTATAAATCTCAAAAAATAGGTCGAAATTTAGAGTATCACAAATATATTATGCATAAGAATTATGAAAGTTTATTGATTATAAATCTCTTACCAAAATATGTGTAAGACTATAGATGTAGAGTTAGAGATTTACTAAAGTGATCATTAAATACAAATTATTAAGATTTTGCACATGAGCATGCTATATGGCTTAACCTTGTGTCAGTTTAACCCACTTTTATACAAGGTTGATGCCCCTTGCTTGCATGAGAACAAATTTTATGCGAAAGTTTTTTAAAAAGTGCCCACGGGGCACTTGTAAAGTAATAGCATAACAAAAAATTGCATATTCTAATGCATTGAATATCTCCGTGACATGTAGAATTAATATTCTCAAAATCCAATGTTTTCGTATTAAATATGTTTAACAAGTGTCTCCAGGACACTCATAAGGAAGATCCATTATATTTTCACATTTCTTTTAGGTAGGGGTACAATTGGATTTTCTTTATTCTATCACACCCCAACTCCTACAAGAATAAGGGGATGACACGAACGTCCTTCTATCAAAAGATGTAGCCTCAAACACAAACTAACATTAAACCTATTATTGATAAAATCAGTGAGTTGGCTACAAAATCAAAGTTTCTAAAATCCATCAAGAATATAGGATTTCCCAAACTAACGAACAAAACTTCAATAGATACCTTTTTATACATATATCCAACTATCTCAACTCATACCCAAAATTAAACTTCCAAGAATTTGAAGTCGCTATCGCTCGCATCCTAATTGGTGCTAGCTGAAGAACCTGAAAAAGATTTGAGCTGAATGGAGTAAGCAACCATACCTCAGTGAATTGTATAAATCTATTCTATGCAAATCAAGCACCCATTGTGCATATTTACAAAGCAATACTAGAAACGCAATAATCCTAAGTCTATCATATAACATAGGTACTATATCATAATAAATGAAGTATTATCATTTCAACCATAGCTCAGTGAATTATACAAATCTATTTTATGCAAATTGAGCATCCACTATGCATATTTATAAAGCAATACTAGAAACGCAATAATCCTAAATCTATCATATAACATAGGTACTATATCATAATAAATGAAGTATTATCATTTCAACAAAGCTTTATATGTATCATAGATACTTATTCAATCAACAATATCAAATCAAGGATCAATGACCATTCCATATCAATCTTATATCAAATTACACATCTATGATCCATTTGATTGATCAATTCAGTGCTAAATATCCAACTATTTTCACGCTTTACGCCTTGTGACAAAGGTAACCAAGATTCTCCCATTGACTAGGTCTCTACCTATATCAAATGGTGGCTCACCTATATGGATATTTTGAAATAGTATGCATACCCACAAACTCCTCAATGGGTTCATAGCCATAATGGGCATCAATCCACTAACATCATCCCTAAAATTCACATTATCATTTCCAAATCCATATCATAAATCGATTTCACAAATCAAAACATATAACCTTTCACAACATATTACATATTATAACTGGTTCACAATTAGTACATATAACATTTTTCAATTCCTTTAATAAAGTATATCTCAAAACATTCCACAATTATCAATTCACAACTATTTCCAATAAATGCTCTACTATTCCACTTTAAATCATCACAAGGGTAGTCAATGTCTTATTTGGATTTTACGCCACAAACATACTCTAAACATTAATTTTTCCCTTTTTTTTATAAATATCATATCGTGCTATGCTTTTCATATTTCATAATATATTTAATCTCTATCACTTTCAAGACGAGAGTTTACAATTTCAAAGTAAAGATAAGTAACACTCACAGCAAACCAAAAGCCTAGATTAAAAGCTACGCCGCCTAAAAAGCTTCAAAATCCTATCAAAGAAACATTAACTGAATGTCAAATTTATGTGCCAACTAATTTTGACTAAGACTCTACTAGGCGAAGTTGTTTTTGGGGTCGAATCATTCACTACGGGTTGACAAAGACCTTAAGAAAATGCCCTTCCATTTGGAGTTGGGGCTTAGACTTGCGTGACAAATAACCACTCGTGTGACGAATAGTCTCTCGCACTTGGGATACGAACTTTGTCATGCCATATCTCTCTACCAAACTCCGATTCAAGCAAGCTTCTTTCAATAGAAAGCTCTTTCAAAGTATTAAAAGATTCTAAATTTCATTAACCCAAACTATGGCCGGCCCAAAAAAAAAAAAACCATGGCCAGCCACAGATGAAATTCGAACATGAAAATTGTCGTTCACCATTTTTCTGAGGACTTCGAAAATTGGTTTCTCTCAAATGGGAAGTGCAAATCATGAACTGCAAAATCCTACAAGTTCCTAGAGGTGTGAAGGACCGAATTATCACTATTGGAAAGCTGTTACTAGGCAGGAGCGTCACTGACGAAGCTAACACAGCAAGGGCTACGTTTAGACTCCTAGAGCAAAAGTAACTTGTAAGTGGAGTTACAAAAGACCTATTCCAGCATTAATTAATGTTTCTCGATCAACCACCGCGATTTTTCTCTTCTTCCTCTCGGTTTCGAGTGCTATTCTTGAAATTTTTTTGGGCTGACGAGCTGATTTGGGCTCACGGGTGACTTGGGCTGAGGTGTATTCGCTCTCTCTTATTTTCCAATTTCTTTTGTCTTAAGGCTCTCACTTTACATATTGGATCTGTCATCCATGTTGCTTGTAGAAAGTTACTCCACCTGTGGGCTTCGAGTGCCAATCTTTTACACTGCATTTACAGTGGCTTAAGACATCGAACTATTTCATATCATGGATGAATTGAAACAATTATTTAATCTAATTCTAGTGAGTTTGAATTAGAGGTGAGCATGGTCTCAATGGGCAGTTCCTATCATGAAACCGTGAACCGCCCACTAAGGACCGGTTCCGAAAAATTGAAACCGAAAACTGCCCACTAAGGATTGGTTTCGAAAAATTGGAACCGGGATCCGGTTTCTGGGTGGATCCATGGAACAAACGGGAGGTTCCCGATTCTAATTTTTTGGAACCAGTCCCACCCAGTTTCACTATAATGGAGTTGATCGAGAGTGAGAGAGGGAGGCAATGGACGGTCGGAGGAGCGGCCGTGAGTTGATGGGAGTTGATAGTCGAGGCTGTGACACAATGGTCATTGAGCTTGAGAGTCGAAACTATGAATAAGAGATAGAGAGACAACTCAAGCAAAGTAAGAGTGAGACAAGATGTCACGCTCCGAACCCTACGACGCGCAACATCCCGGCTGAGGTTGATTCCAATGCGACGTCCCCGGACGCATCGCCGACCCAACACCCAACATAGAGAATCATGCACACGCGGAAGCAATATAATGCCCGTACCATCTAAACCACACGACCAAGGATAGTATATACAACAAACAACATTACTAATATACACTTGCATTAACATTGAGAAACATATACAATATCCATTTACACCGCCAAACAAAAACGGATCAACAGCTACTACTAGCAAAAGGGTGAGTGGCCCCGGGCGGTCAAGGTACTAAAACTAGGTGGGGTTCCGTTCAAAAAGGTACTGGCCCGACCTATCTGAGACTAAGACTAACCCTACGAAACTCAGTCCGGGTCGGATCCCGAGGACTCAGAAGAGCTGTCAGACTGCTCATCCTTAGAGTCCATGGAATCCAACTCGGACTTGGCCTCTGTTGGCTCCTTCTCTGAGTCAACATCCTCAGGCTCGCCCTCCTGCTTAGGGTCATGATCCATCAGCTCTGGCTCCTTATCCGACTCCATCGGCTCCGGGTCAAAATCCCAATCTATCGGCTCCTCGTCCATCGGGTCAAACTCGTCAACCTCCCAGATGATAGGCCGACAGTTAGAACTAGAACTCCCCTTGGACATGTACTTGAGGCTCGCGAGGTCTCCATCCTAACACTGGGGGTCTACCTTTCCTAACCCGTTGAACGGGACGTCAAAAGTCTTAAGAGGCTCGAATGTCCCAGAGTAGTCTCTAAAATACCAGGTTATGTACTTGTGGGCCTGAAAATGATGCTCGCCCACATTGACCCATGCGGTAGTGAAATGCCTAATATATGTATTCCCGTTCCTTACGGGGTACTCAGTCACGTCCCGGTCTATCTGAGATGAAATCCCAAAACGAATAGGTACCTCAGACATCTTCAAGGCCAGGGGTCTGAAAAGTTGGGTTTTAACAATAATGAGAACGAATTTCAGCGAGTAAAACTCCATAAACCTAAACTAGGCTAACATGCACCTCCTGACAGGCAAACAATTACATGAACATATCAAAATCAATTGACCTAGGCCCATGGGCCCATATCGAGCACACAAATGACCCTGCAGGTTAGGCATATAATAGTCATAGTAATGGCAAATACACGACCGGCTTAGTCACACGTACGTCATGCACATGCTTATGCTTATTAATGCCTACATTGCACACGAGTCACCTCACATGCTTGCACACTTGCCAATGTACTCTTGCACACATATGCCATGCTCATGATCTGGCTTAGTAATGCACACTTGCACTCTGCCAATTTCTCAATTAAAATTCGACCCACGTAAAACGCATCAGGTCTGACCCGCATAAAACGCATTAGGTCTATCAATCAATACCAACACTTTACGGCCCGCGTAAAACGCATCAGGCCCAGTATCTCTAGCTCGCATCAGGTGCAACACCGATCTTCATTTACGGACCAAAACCTGCGCAAAACGCATCAGGTTAGCCGTCTTCCAATAATTCGGGCATCGTCCCGCGTAAAACGCATTAGGACAAGTTCAATACCCTGCGTAACATGCATCAAGGCTTATGGCGATCACACGTGCACACGTCAATTTTTATCTGAACCCCGCGTAAAACACATCAGAGCAATTAGGTGATCACATGCTCATATCAAGCACGCATACTCGTACAAATCTCGATTCAAGCCAATGCTTAGCATGCAAAATGCATGGCCATGCAATCCAGCACTCGGGCAGTCACACTATACACAATGAGCATCAAATTCACACATAGGCACATAATCGATCAATGCCAAGCCATGTTCAATAAACGCCACGACGTGTTCTAGTAACCAATCGACATGCTCAATTTAATCACCGCGTGCCCAATCAACATAATAGCATGTCCAATGAATCACTCAATTCAGCTCAGACACGACATGTCCAAATGACGCATTAATATGCTCAATTTAAGCAACTCAATGCAATTAAGCTCCGACATTCAATCGGCACATAAATCATGCAATTAGCACCACACAAACTTGCGCACTCGAGGCCCAGTTGCCGTTTCATACTCGGCCACTATAAACACGCGACATGGCATTATAATATTGATCCCAAACGAGCACGATTCAGCCACTATTTAGACAATTCAAGGCATGCTCGGAAATTCACGATTAAACCCTAAATTGATCGCTCTTGGTCCAATCAATTACCGACATGGACAGCCACTTACTTGGTCATTCTAGGCCACTAAATCTCCACATAATCAACAATATAATCCATCAAAAACCATCACAAGGGTAGCCACAACATTCAGCCACTAACTACCCTTAAATTACCCTAATTAACCACTAAATACCCTAAACCTGTCTAGAAATGCTTAATCATCCTAATTAGAGTTTTGAAACGCCCTGAATTCGACCCACTTTCGGGATTAACGAAGTAGATGTTTATTTCTCATTTCTTTTTAGTGAGTCTCGCCCGGAACTGATCATTCTTGGGATACTGACCATTAAGGAATGGCTAACTAGGAAAATGGTGCGTGGACCCAAGAACTTGACCGTAAATTGAGTCCGATTCCGAGAAACGACGAGGGAATATTTTGTGCCGATATGGGCCGGTCCAAGGAAAGTGATGGATTTGGTTTGACTGATGACGTACGATCAGATAGCGGGTGATTTCAAGATGACCGAGAGTATCGACGACGATTTAACGATCCCGAACTTATTCGAGATGACCGCAACCCCGAGACTAGGGATAAATCCTCGTGTTCTTTGGGAAAGTCAGGACCGTCATGACTCGAGTAGCCCTAGGTCGATACGCGTAACCCCTAAACAGCCGTCCATTATTAAGAGACGCTAAAACTGCAAATTGAGCTAAATCGATTGTGGAATTGAGTCCGGACTTCGGTATCGAATTTCATGGGCGTACGCAACTATTTTGCGAGGACGATGTCATTTTTATGTGGCCACGCATATTTGGGATCAATAGAGTCAAAAATTGAAAATTTAACCCGAGACCGGAAAATTACCGTTTTATCCCTAGGCCTAATTATAGGGTTCCGAATTTTGGGCTTATTTGGGGTTTATTTTAGGGTTTTTATATTAGTTGTTTCAGCCTAATGTTACAATTAATGGTCAATTGTGCCCCTAGATATTTTGTTTAGTTTTTATTTAAGCTCTTGGATTAGGGGCAAGATTGTCCAAGTGGGAAAGTAGCTCACCAACCCCACTTTGCAATGTTCATATACTCTCCCTAGTCTCTCTCTCTCTCCCCCTCATTCCCTCCCATCACCACCGGCCAGCCCCTCTCTCTCCCTCTCCCATGAAACCCCACTCTCTTCCTCTCTTCGTTGTGGCTGCGAGAGGCCCTTCGTCAGAGTGCTGCCGCCACCCGCCGGTGCCGCCGACGGTGCCACCGCCCCACACCTCACCGCCATCACCAACCCGTCTCCCTCTCCTCTCCCTCTCACCGAGTCACTCCCTCTCCCGTGCTCTCTCTCTCTTGGCCGCTCAAGGGCCTCGCCGGAGCCGCCGCTCGCCGTTACTATTCCGGCACGGATCCACTGCTGCCCAGCCGTCCTTGTCACTTGCTCAGCCCTATTTGAAACCTAAGAATCCAAGTGAGTTCAACCCTAAACCCTAATTAGGCTAAATTGCATTTCTAGATGGGTTTTAGGGGTTAATTAGAGTAAATTAGGGGTTATATTGTGGTGGCTGTTAGGGGCTAATTTTGTGGCGCATTTGGTAACCTAGAATGATCATTTGACTGAGGTTTAACGGTCCATAGTGTGCTGTGTGGTGGCTGATCATGGGAGTTGTGATTTGGACAAAAATTGTGGTTTTGGCAAGTGAAATTTGTGAGCTAGATGGCGGCTGTTTTCGTGGTGATCTTGTGGCGATTTCGTGGCTTAGTGCGATAATTTTAATTGAGGTTTAGAGGCTTAGAATGGGCTGTGCGATGGCTGGACATATTGGATTGAATCGGCCGTAAGTTCGGGTTCAATTGAGGATTATAGTGTGCGCCTAGTTTGGTCATCATGGTGGCTGATTCGGGTGATGCTTTGGGAAGTCTAATAGAGTATTTTGAGGATATTTATTGGCCTAGAATGACCGGCTTGATGGCTGTCCATGCCGGGATCGAATTGGGCAAGGCACGATCGATTTGGGGTTTAATGGTGTAGTTGCTAGAAATGTGGGACTAGTTGAATTAATAGCTGATTTGTCGTTGATGGTGATTGATTTTGTGATACCATGTCTTATGCCTAGTGTGACTAAGGTTAGAGTAGCTTGGCGGGCTTCGAGTGCGCAAATTCATGTTGATCCATTGGTGTGACTTATATGCGTAAATCATGTGCTAAGTTTGTGCCATGGCTAGACTAGATAGTTTGATTAATTGGGCTTGTGATTCATTGAATTGAACATGTTGTGTTGTGATCTGAATAAGTGGCGTCGTGCGATTGAATGCTCATGGTGAAATTTGTGAGTGCCCAAGTGTGAACGATGTGACTGTGGGGGTGCATCTCGAGCATTAGCATGGCACGTGCATATATGAGTGTGCGCGAATGACATGAGCGTGTGATCACATAAAACACCCTGATGCGTTTTCGGGGGGTTCAAATAATAACTGGTGTATGTGAATGTGTGATCACCTAAAAGCCCTGATGCGTTTTACGCGGGGTAGTGAACCCGTCCTGATGCGTGTTACGCGGGACAATGCCCGGATTACCGGAAGATGACCAGCCTGATGCGTTTTACGCGGGTTGTGTGTCATGAGCCTGATGCGTTTTACGCGGGCCGGAGATTGATCTCAAACTGTTAGACCTTATGCGTTTTACGCGGGTCGGTGAAATTGGTAATTGCAAGTGTGCCAGAGTGTAAGTGTGCGAGATGTATTGATGAGGCTTGAGCATGGGTGTGAGCATGAGCATATGCATGACATGCGTTGTGGCTGAGTGATGTTCGTTTATGTACCGTGGCTGAATCCTGTGCTATTGTTGCGAATTTATGTGATACCTAACCTGCATGGTCAAGTAAGTACTGGGTTTGGGCCCGAGGGCCTGAGTCAATTTATGTTTTGAACTGTGCGTTGTTTAGTACTCGTCAGGAGGTGCATGTTGGCCTAGTTTAGGTTTAGGGAACTACTCACTGAGATTATTCTCACCGTTGTATAAAACCAATTTTTCAGACCCCCGGCCTTGAGATGCCTAAAGTTCCGATATGTTTTGGGATTCCGCATCATATAGAGCGGACGAGGATGATACACCCCGTAGGGAACGGGAGTCGTACATTAGATATTATACTTTAGTATGGGTGGACGTCGGGGAAATACATTACCAGACCCACGAATATGTCGATTGATGCTTTAGGGATGATCTCGGAGAGTATGGTCCTCTCCAAACTTTTGATGTCCCATTTATCGGGCTGGGCACGAGGTACCTTGGTGCCCCGATGGAGAAGTGGTTGACCCTGGCTCTTTAGTCGAGGAGAGTGCGAGCTCACGATGGTGTACCAAAGAGAGTACGAGGTAGATGAGCTCGATCTGATGGACTTAGAGCCAGCTGATGAGGACGCTGTTCTAAAGCTGATGGAGCCGGATGACGAGGAGCCGAAGCCAATCGAGGAGGATCCCGTACCAGAGGCCGAGCCTGAGGACATGGACTTGGAGGAGAAGGGAGCAAAGGCCGAGTCTGGGCCGGACTCATCAGACTCTGAGGAGGAGATGCCCGATAGCTCTTCATCTTCAGAGTCCTCTGATTTCGATTCGGATTGGGTACCGTAAGGTTTAGCCTTAGTTTCGGATTGGTAGGGCCAGTACCTTTTTGACCGAAGCCCCACCTTTAGTAGTAGACTGACCCTCGAGCCACTTACCCCTTTTTTTTAGTGGCCTCTAACCCGCTTTTGATTTCTTTTGAGCACAAGTTGTAAATGGATAGTGTATATGGTTCCTAGTATCAATACAAGTGTATATTTGTTCATGTTGTTTGCTGTGTGGCTATTCTCGGTTATGTGATTTGAAATTGTTCGGGTATTGTATTGCTTCCATGTGTGCTTAACGTCTGTGTTGGGTGTTAGGTCGGGTGACGCGTCCTGGGATGTCGAACTCGAATCGACCTCTGCGAGGGATGTGGCGTGCTGTAGAGTGCAGGGCATGACAAGTTTAGAGGTAATTACTCACAATTTCCTAAACTCCAAGCAATGCTGAATAGATGGGGAAAACGAGTAGTCCGAGCTGGTCTCACAGCAACGGCGATCGGTCTTGGCGAGCGGCGACGGCGTGAGCGGTGGCGCTCCGGCGAGGGGGGCTAATCACGTAGCCAAGAGGGGAAAATGAGAGTGAGAGGGAGGGTGGCGAGACGGGATGGGGACGGTGGTGGTGCTAGGTAGGCGGTGGCACCCGACGCCAGAAGGGAAGCACCCAAAGACGACGGGCGGGTGGAGTTCCTCCAGCAAGCGGTGTGGCCGAGAGAGGGGAAAAGGAGAGTTGGCAAGAGAGGATGAGGAGAGGGGGAGTGGCCGGTGCAAGTGAGAGGGAATGGGGAGAGAGAGAGAGAGAGAGAGAGAGAGAGAGAGAATAGGAGAGTGTATAGGCTTGAGGAAGTGGGGTGGTTGACCAAACTTAAAATAAAAACCATTTTGCCCTTGCACCAAGGGCCAGGATCAAGTCCATCTAAAATATCAAGGGCAAATTAGTCCACAAATTCTAACAATAATAATAATAATGAGCAAGACCATAATATCCACTAATTAATCTCTAAAATTCGGAATCCAAGCTTAGGGGTCCAGGGGCAATTTGGTAATTTTTGATCCCGGGTCAATTTTCAATTTTCGACTCTACCTATCCCAAATATAATTGGCCACATAAAAATGACGTCGTCCTTACAAAAATAGTCACGTACGTCCATGAAATTCAACATCGAAATCCGGACTCAATTCCACGATCGATTTCTCTCAAATGTGATTTTATTGTCCCATTAACGAGCGGCTGTTTAGGGGTTACGTACCTAGGGTTACTCGAGTCGTGATGATCTCGATTGCCCGGAGAACACAATGATTTATCGCTAGTTCTGGGGGTCGCGATCGTTCAGAATAAGTTCGGGATCGTTCGCTACACGTATTTTTGGTCGTGCGGAAGCACCTGCAATCGATCATACATCGTTGACCAAACCAAATCCGTTGCTCTTTTGGACCGGCCCACATTGGCACAAAATATTCCCTCGTCGTTTTTCGAAATCGGACTCAATTTACAGTTGAGTTCTTGGGTCCACGCACCGTTTTCCTAATTAGCCATTCCCTATTGGTCAGTATCCTGAGAATGATCAGTTTCGGATGAGACTCACTAAAATGAAATGAGAAATGCATATCCATTTTATTGATCACGAAAGTGGGTCGAAGTTAGGACGTTACGACTCTTCCCCCTTATAAAAATTTCGTCCTCGAAATTTACAATCCAAAGCCGACTATTCGAATAAATGAGGGTGCTGACGTCGCATTACTTCTTTGCTTTCCCAGATGGCGCCTTCTGTCCCGTAATGCTCCCAAACAACTTTGCCCAACGGGATCGTCTTATTCCTCAAAACTTGTTCCTTCCTGTCCTCGATTCGCATTGGTCTCTCCACGTACAACACTCTATCGTCCACATCTATTACTTCATGACTCAGCACGTGGGTCGGATCCGGTTCATACTTCCTTAATATTGACAAGTCGAAGACGTTATGAACTTGCGACAAATTCGGCGGCAAGGCGAGACAATAGGCCAATGTTCCGATCCTCAGTAAAATCTCGAATGGGCCTATATACCTTAGACTCAACTTTTTTTTCTTACCAAACCAAGACAGTCCTCTCATCGGTGAGACCTTAAGAAATACATGGTCACCAACCTGAAACTCCAACGGTCTATCCCTTTGGTTCGCATAACTCTTCTTACGTCTCTGAGTTGTCCTTAGTCTTTTCCGGATAATTTTTACCGTTTTCATCTACTACTAAACCAACTCTGGACCTGTTACACTTGTTTTTCCCATTTCATCCCAACACAATGGTGTTCTACATGCTCTGCTATAGAGTGCCTCAAACAGTGCCATCCTAATACTCTGCTGAAAGCTGTTATTATAGGCAAATTCAACCAGATACAACTACTCTTCTCATTTGCCTTGAAAATCTAATACACAAGCCCTCAGCATATCCTCTAAAGTTTGAATAGTCCTCTTAGATTGGCCATCTGTCTGCGGATGATAAGTCGTACTGAATTGCAACTTAGTTCTCATGGTCAATTGCAGACTTTTCCAAAAATTCGCAGTAAGCCGGGGATCACAGTCCGAAGTGATTGATACTGGTACTCCATGAAACGAACTATTTGTCGAACATATACATCTATATACCTTTCTAGCTCGAAGTCTTTTCGCACTACCAGGAAGTGTGCTGACTTGGTCAATCTGTCTACTATCACCCAAATAGAGTCGTGTCTCCTCTAGCTTCTTAACAATCCCATTACAAAATCCATCATAATATGTTCCCATTTCCATTTTGGAATTTCCAACGGCTGCAACATTCTACCAGGTTTACAATGCTGTGCCGTCACTTGTTGGCATGTTAAACACTTAGTCACATGCTTGGCCACATCTACCTTCATTTCATTCCACCAATAGTGCTATCGAAGGTTCTGGTACATCTTCGTGCTACCCGGGTGAATGCTATAATTGCTCTTATAAGCTTCCAATAAAATTTATTCCTTAAGTTCCAAATCATCGGGTACGCACAAGCTTCCTCGAAACTTAAGAATTCCGTCCTCGGACACTTGGAAGTCTGATTTCCTCTTAGTACCATCCATCCCTAGAATCTTCTAAATCTCAAGGTTCGTAGACTACAACGCCTTAATCTTGATTTATACTTCCGGTTTAATCCTTAATGTCGCCATCAGATTGGAGAGGTGTCCCACCTCGAACTTAATCTCCGAGTCCTGCGCCCCTTCTAATAAAATCCACTCTTTGACCATTAATTGCGCGATGCTTGATTTACGGGTTAAGGCATCCGCTACCTGGTTGGCTTTTTCGGGATGATACAGAATGTCACAGTTATAGTCCTTCAGAAGTTCCATCCAATGCCTTTGCCTCATATTCAATTCCTTCTGAGAGAACAAATACTTGAGGCTCTTGATGGTCCGTGTAAATCTAGAAACTTTTTCCACACAAATAGTGTCTCCAAATCTTAAGTGCGAAAATGATTGCTGCTAGTTCCAAGTTGTGAGTCGGGTAGTTTATCTCATGAGGCCTTAACTGGCGCGATGCATAAGCAACCACCCTTCCATGTTGTATTAGCACGCATCCCAATCCTTTCAGCGAAGCATCGCTATAAATCTCATATCCTCTCGGTCCTGAAGGGATCATTAGCACTAGCGCAATCGTCAATATCTACTTCAACTCCTGAAAACTCTCTTCGCACTTTTCCGTCCATTCAAATTTCGTTGCTTTCTTAAGCAGCCTTGTCAATGGAGTAGCTATCGCTGAGAATCTTTCCATAAATTGACAATAATAATCTGCCAGTCCTAAAAAGCTCCAAACCTCAGTAACTGTCGTCAGTCTCGGCCAATCCATCACTACTTCTATCTTCACCGGATCTACGTAGATTCCTTCTCCGGAAACTATATGCCCAAGAAATGTTACTTGATTCAGCCAAAACTCGCACTTACTAAACTTAGTATACAGTGCATGCTCTCTTAACGTCCATAGAACCTTTTCTAAGTGCACCTCATGATCCTTCAGGACTCTTTGAATATACCAGAATATCATCTATGAAGACAATGACGAACTGATCTAAAAACTCTTTGAATACCCGATTCATTAAGTCCATAAAAGCAGCGGGGGCATTAGTCAGCTCAAAAGGCATTTCCGTGAATTCATAGTGCCCATACCTCATCCTGAATGCCTTCTTCGGGATATCCTGCTTCTGGATCCTCAGCTGATGATACCTTGTCCTTATGTTAATCTTAGAAAATACCGAAGCTCCTTGTGATCGAACAGGTCATCAATCCTTGGGAGGGGATACTTATTCTTGATTGTCACTTGATTCAGCTGACGGTAATCAATAAATAGCCTCAATGACCCATCCTTCTTCCTTACGAACAAGACTGACGCTCCCCATGGAGATACACTCGGTCGGATAAAACTTTTGTCCAGCAGTTCCTGCATCTGAACCTTTACTTCTTTCAACTCTGACAACGACATCCTATAAAGCGGCTTCGAGATTGGCTCAGTCTTAGAGACCAACTCGATAACAAACTTCACTTCTCTTTCTGGTGGCAATCCCGGCAATTCCTGAAGAAAGACATCGAGAAAATTGCACACCACTACTATATCCTCTAGCCGCACTTCTCCCGCCGTCGAATCAACCACACTTGCCAGGTAACCTTGACACCCCTCATCTAACAACTTAGTTGCTTCTACCGATGAAATTCAAGAGATTAAGGTTCCTTCTCGACTCCCTACAAACTTAAATCTAGGGTGTGTCGGTAGGACTAAAAATCGAATCACCACGCCTCGCAATCCATCATAGCATTCTGTTTGACTAATCAATCCATGCCCACAATCACATCAAAATCATATATTGGCAAAACAACTAAGTCTATCTTGCTTTCTACGTCACCAATTACTATCTTATAGTCCGGGCATCCTAATGATATGCATATCTTATCCTTTAATAGCGTAGTCATACATAACCGCACTTCTAACGAAATAGGTTTTAATCAGGCCAATTTAACAAACTGAGCAGACACAAATGAGTACGACGCCCCGGATCAAACAAAGCATATCCGACATGATTGCACAGAGAAACCATACTTGTGACCACGCCCGGTGCATTCTCAACTTCTCTATGCGCTATCGCATACACCTGTCCTTGTGCCGGCGGCCTATTCATAATAGCCGGTGGGGGATTCCCAGCCTGATTTCCTATTCAAGGTTGTTGCGATTGCATCTGAGGTCCTGAAGGGCGCTCTTGGGGACAATTTCTTATCTGGTGGTCCATACTCCCGCACTTAAAGCAAACCCCAAATCTGTTCTGCTGGTGATTCGGCTTTCCGATATTCTTCCTAATCGGTGGAACAAATCGTCTGTTTTCCGCCATTGACTTCTTTTCGAGACGGCGGTTGTCCCTAGTCGGGGCGAACAGCGATCTAGATGCGGCTGCCCTTTCCAGCTGGTCTCGCTCTATGGCTTGAGGCCGTTCATACATCTTCCCGTATTCCCGAATATTGAGCGATATCATCTGACTCCTAAGGTCCGGCTTTAGTCCATCTCGAAATCTCCGAACCTTATCATGCGGGTTCTCCACCATCCTAGGTGCAAATCTTGTGATCTAGTAAACTCCACTTCATATTGATCCATAGTCATTAATCCTTGGTAGAGCCTCTTAAATTCCGCTAGTTTCCTTTCCTAGGCACTCTCTGAGAAATATTTTCCATAGAAACTCTCAGTAAACACAGCCCAAGTCTGGGCGATACCCTCTGGGAATACTCTACCCTTGGTGGCCTTCCACTAGTTATTCGCATTGTCCTGTCGCTGATATACCACCAGTGTCACCCTTTCTGTCTCGGTGCACCCCAGAACATCGAAGGCTTTCTCTAATTCTTCTACCCAATGCGGTGCAGCCTCGGGGTCACCCTTCCCATTGAACTTCGGCGGTTTTAGTTTCAAGAACTGCTCTACCAACTTAGACATCACCTGATCACATTTGCCGGTCCCGAAATTAGATTCTCATTATTCCTCCGATTCCCATTATTTCCATTATTCCCATTGGCCCCATTGGTAGCAACAGCGGCCTCAACAGCAGTGGTAATAGTGGCATTTCTCTCCTGGTTCTATCTACCTCCCAAAATTCCTGCCTCCTCAAGAGCCCTCAAAATTCCATCTACCCTTGGGTCCTCTGCGATTCTCACTTGCGGTTCTACGCGGTCTTGCTCATGACCTCGACCTCTACCTCTACCTCTTCCTTGGCTACTCATCTTCCCAGCTGGCACGCTCACCAACCTGCTATAATTTCACTTAGGAATTAGAGACCTAAACCAAGCTAAATCGGTCTAAGGTCATAGGCAAGGAACCAACAATACAACAATCAATCACTCAGCAGCCAACACAAGCAGCATAAGACCTCAACCAAAGAGATATACATACTTACCTCAGGTCCTACAGCACTTGCACTTTACAGGTCATTTTAAATAACCAGTCAATTAAGACACAAATAGTCAGGAGATACATGTAGCACATAAGGTCTCCCTATTGACTACCCAAGGTCATCGCTCCTTATCACTTCAGGCTTCGATCGAATTGGACCGAGCTAACCTTACTCCGATACCAAATCAACGAGGGATGTCACACCCAAACCCTACGATGCGCAACATCCCAACCGAGGTCAATTCCAGTGTGATGTCCCAGGATGCGTCGCCGACCCAACACCCAACACGGAGAATCATGTACATGCAGAAGCAATATAATACCCATATCATCTAAACCACACGACCAAGGATAGCACATACAACAAACAACATTTCTAATATACACTTGCATTAATATTGGGAAACATATACAATATCCATTTACACAAAAAATATACACCGCCAAACAAAAACGTGTCAACGGTTACTACTAGCAAAAGGGTGAGCAGCTCCGGTGGTCAGGGTACTAAAACTAGGTGGGGCTTCGGTCAAAAAGATACTGGCTCGACCTCTCTGAGACTAAGACTAACCCCTCTAGAACCCAGTCCGAGTCGAATCCCGAGGACTCAGAAGAGCTGTCGGTTGCTCATCCTCCACGATCAATAGAATCAACTCGGACTCGACCTCTGCTGGCTCCTCCTTTGAGTCAACATCCTCGGGGCTCGCCCTCCCTTTCGGAGTCATGATCCATCGGCCACAGCTTCTCGTCCGACTCCATCGGCCGGTCAGAATCCCAATCCACTGGCTCCTCATCCATCGGGTCAAACTCGTCAACCTCCTAGATGATAGGACGATGGCCATAACTAGAATTCCCCTCGGACGTGTACTCGAGGCTCGCCAGGGTCTCCATCCTAACATTGGGGGTCTACCTCTCCTAGCCCGTTGAATGGGATGTTAAAAGTCCTAGGAGACCCAAATGTCCTGGAGTAGTCTCTGAAACACCAGGCTATGTACTCGTGGGCCTAAAATGATGCTCGCCCACATCGACCCATACGGTAGTGAAATGCCTAATATATGTATCCTTGTTCCCTACAGGGTACTCAGTCATGTCCCGGTTTAGCCGAGACGGAATCCCAAAACTAATAGGTACCTCAAACATCTTCAGGGCCGGGAGTTTGAAAAGTTGGGTTTTAACAATAATGAGAACGAATCTTAGCGAGTAAACTCCTCTAAATCTAAATTAGGCTAACATGCACCTCCTGACAAACAAACAATCACATGAACATATCAAAATCAATTGACTTAGGCCCTCGGGCCTAGATCGAGCACACAAATGACCCTGCAGGTTAGGCATATAATAGGCATAGTAATGGCACATACACGACCGGTTTAGTCACACGTACGCCATGCACATGCTTATGCTTATTAATGCCTGCATTGCACACGAGTCACCGACACTCACATGCTTGCACACATATGCCATCAATATGCCATGCTCATGATCTGGCTCAATGATACACACTTGCACTCTGTCAATTTCTCAATTAAAATTTGACCCGCGTAAAACGCATCAGGTCTAACCCACATAAAATGCATCGGGTATATCAATCAATACCAACACTTCACGGCCCGCGTAAAACGTATGAGGCCCAGTGTCTCTAGCCCACGTAAAACGCATCAGGCGCAACACCATTCTCCATTTACGGACCAAAACCCGTGTAAAACGCATCAGGTTGGCCGTCTTCCGGTAATCCGGGTATCGTTCCGCGTAAAACGCATCAGGACGGGTTCAATACTCCACATAACACGCATCAGGGCTTATGACGATCACACGTGCACACACCAATTTTTATCTAAACCCTGCGTAAAACGTATCAGGGCAATTAGGTGATCACATGCTCATGTCAGGCACACATACTCGCACAAATCTCGATTCAAGCCAATGCTTAGCATGCAAAATGCATGGCCATGCAATCCAGCACTCGGGCAGTCACACTATACACAATGAGCATCAAATTCACACATAGGCACATAATCGATCAATGCCAAGCCATGTTCAATAAACGCCACGACGTGTTCTGGTAACCAATCGACATGCTCAATTTAATCACCGTGTGCCCAATCAACATAATAGCATGTCCAATGAATCACTCAATTCAGCTCAGCCACGACATGTCTAAATGACACATTAATATGCTCAATTTAAGCAACTCAATGCAATTAAGCTCCGACATTCAATTGGCACATAAATCATGCGATTAGCACCACGCAAACTTGCGCACTCGAGGCCCAACTTGCCATTTCATACCTTGGCCACTATAAACACGCAACATGGCATCACAATATTGATCCCAAACGAGCACGATTCAGCCACTATTTAGACAATTCAAGGCATGCTCGGAAATTCACAATTAAACCCCAAATTGATCACTCTTAGTCCAATTAATTCCCGACATGGACAGCCACTTACTTGTTCATTCTAGGCCACTAAATCTCCATATAATCAACAATATAATCCACCAAAAACCATCACAAGGGCAACCACAACATTCAGCCACTAACTACCCCTAAATTACCTTAATTAACCACTAAAATACCCTAAACCTATCTAGAAATGCTTAATCATCCTAATTAGGGTTTAGAGGTAATTACTCACAATTTCCTAAGCTCTAACCAAGGCTGAACAGTTGGGGAAAACAAGCGGTCCGGGCTGGTCTCATGCTGGGGGCGATCGGTCTTGACAAGCGGCGCGAGTAGTGGCACTGGGCGAGGGGCCTGGTCACACAGCCAAGAGGGGAAAATGAGAGTGAGAGGGAGAGTGGCGAGACGGGATGGGGACGGTCGTGGTGCTAGGCGGGCGGCGGCACCCGGCGCGTGGTCGGTAGAGGGGAAGAGGGAGAGTTGGCAAGAGAGGGTGAGGAGAGGGGGAGTGGCCGGTGCAAGTGAGAGGGAATGGGGAGAGAGAGAGAGAGAGAGAGAGAGAGAATGGGAGAGTGTATAGGCTTGAGGAATTGGGGTGGTTGACCAAACTTAAAAAAAAGACCATCTTGCCCTTGCACCAAGGGCTAGGATCAAGTCCATCTAAAATATCTAGGGGCAAATTAGTTCACAAATTCTAACAATAATTATAATAATTAGCAAGACCATAATATCCACTAATTAATCTCTGAAATTCGGAATCCAAGCTTAGGGGTCCAGGGGCAATCTGGTAATTTTTCAATCCCGGGTCAAATTTCTAATTTTCGACTCCACCGATCCCAAATATAATTGGCCACATAAAAATGACGTCGTCCTTGCAAAAATAGTCACGTACGTCCACGAAATTTGACACCGAAGTCCGGACTCAATTCCACGATTGATTTCTCTCAAATGCGATTTTAATGTCTCTCACTAACGGGCGGCTGTTTAGGGATTACGCATATCGACCTAGGGTTACTCGAGTCGTGACAATCTTGATTTCCTAGAGAACACGAAGATTTATCGCTAGTTTCGAGGTTCACGATAGTTGGGAATAAGTTCGGGATCGTTCGCCATGCGTACTTTCAGTCATGCGGAATCACCTGCGATCCGATCATACATCGTTGGCCAAATCAAATCCGTTGCTCTCCTTGAACCGGCCCACATTAGCACAAAATATTTCCTCATCGTTCCTCTGAATTGGACTCAATTTACAGTCGAGTTCTAGGGTCCACGCACCGTTTTCCTAGTTAGCCATTTCCTATTGGTCAGTATCCCGAGAATGATTAGTTCCGGACAAGACTTACTAAAATGAAATGAGAAATGCATATCCATTTTATTAATCACAAAAGTGGGCCGAATTCAGGACGTTACACAAGACGAGCACTCAGTTAATTGGCATTAAGCTTCAGATTAGGGATTTTAGGATTTTCATTTTTCTTAAAATGTTTTCTTTTTTTTTTAGAAATTTTTTTAAAAAATCATATTTATATTACCAGTCCGGTTTGGGTGGGCCGGTGGGCGGTTACATGCCTAGAACTAGGAATTAGACCGGTACTCACCGGTTCTAGTAAATTGGAACTGGAACCAGATCAATCCCCACAGGAATCGCCAGCCCTGGTCCAGTCTAGTTTCGATCGGTTCGAGGGGTTCCCGATTTCTTTGCACACCCCTAGTTTGAATATCATGATACATTGGATATACATGACCTGTATAAATTCACTCCATCCATGAGCTTGAAACCAAAAGTGCGCTGTATCACTGAAATCAATGGTTTGCTTAGATGATACTATGTAATTTCTTCAAGATTAAAACAATACAACATAGCTCAATGTACTATGTAAATGAAAGCAAGAGACTGATGCAACACCACTAAATGTTATTGACAAATTAACACTTTTATTCTATTGGATCAACATAACGTGACTGGCGCTAAGGTGGACAATTTTATATAATATTATAATTTTTTTATGTTTTGATTTTTTTTTTCTTTCTCTTTCTTGTTTTTCCTTCCTTTGGACGGTCGTTGGTTCGAAGATATTGGCCATCGCCTTAGTCTAGCAACCAACCAAAGGAAGAAGGAAGGGAAAAAAAAGAGTAAGAAAAGAAAAAAAAGGAAAAAGTAAAAATAATTAAAAAAATTCAGAAAAAATAGTATAATATTATAAAAAATTATCCAAGTCTTTGCTGGTCGGGCCACATATACATCGGCTGACCAAAATTGGCCGGATTGAATGATTCAATTGGTACATATGCAAAAGTTTTAGGACTCAATTTGAACAAAAAAAAAGGTTTAGGATTGAATTTGCACAACTACATTAGGTTTTGGACTTTTTTGATAATTTTTCCATGGAAAAAATGATCCATTGTCAATATATGCTTGAACCACAAGTTATTGATTTGATCATAGTCTTCAAATTAACGCGAGTCTATGAGAGTAATAGTCAATGTTATCTGCAGATTGATGATGCAAGTATGTGGCCAATCATTTTAGCTTGCTTTTTCACTCATATCTAGGGGTGAGCATGGTTTTATGGTAGAACCTGGAACTTAAGAACCTGACCAATGGGAACCTGTAGGTTCCAGGTTTTAAGGTATGCAGAGTAGATTCCAAGTTCCAAAAATTAGGAAATCTGTTTTGATGGATAAATACTAGGTTCGGGGTAGATGGAACCTGGAACCTTAAACCTTAAAAAAGTTTTTTTGTGGTTTTTCTTGGTCTATAAATTCGCGTGATCCTACAATGTTAAACGATGTTCCATGGCGTTAGATGATGAGTATATAATCTAGAACTATTAGTTTGAGTTTTCATTTTATGACTTGTTAATGTTTTATATTCTTCGAGTATCTAAATATAAGTTATGGTTAGTGGATTGTGGCAGCAAGTGGTGGTCATTAAAGGTGATGATTTATTACAATTGTTCAATTGATAATACACGTGGAACTTGGGTAAATCCTGAAACCTATGAGATGGTAGGTTCTAGGTTCCATATTCCAAAGGGTAGGTTCTAAGTTCCAAGTGAAACCTGTAAGGAACCTAAAACTGCTCACCCCTACTCATTTCCAGACTATAATACCTCATCTCCCTTACAAGGGCAGCAATTCAAACTAATACTTGTACACAATTAATTTGGTCCACAAAAAAATTATGAATTTCATGAGGGTCCCATGTAGGTTATATATGTGCATTAATCGATTACTCAACATAATCTTTGTTGCCGATAGAATGCAGCCCTGCTGGTAAAGGGATTGGGAGGGTGGAGACGTTAGTATCACAAGGTGCAGGGTTTGACTCCTACGCTCTGCAAGAGGCAAAGTAAAGTTAGAGAGTGGGGAGAATTAGAGACAGGACAGACAAAAAAAAATCTTTGTTAATTGCAATTTCATTGAGTGATTGCCGAATTAAATCGCCATAATAAGTACCATACCATGAAGAAGATCACATTTGCTCATATATGTTTAGATCTAGCCTCATATGGTTGACGTATGTGTCGGATGGTCATGGTCATGGGCGATTAATGTATCAATATAGGAATAAGGACACTACAAATGTTATAACTTTTGTATGATACTCATTTGAGTGCTATAACTTTATTTTACCACATCAGTGCAATAACTTCTAAAAAAACACTAACTTAAGTGTCATAACTTTCAATTGATGCCATAATTTTGTAAAAACATTTACCCAAGTGTCGGAAATTTAACGTGTCACGGCACTCAAATAATCAAATTGAAAAGTTATATGACACTCAAGTGAAGGGATTTGACCAAACATAGTTATTGCATTTGAGTGAGCTCCATACATAAGTTATAGCGCTCAAGTGATCCAAAAAAAAATTATAGCATTCAAGTGATCGCCGTATAAAAGTTATAACACTTGTGATATCCTTTTTCCTATCAATATGAGTACATTGTGGTAGTGAACAATTACAAATTTCCGTCCAAGTGAGAGAAGAGAACGATATTATATTCTTAGAAAAAGTAAAAGAGAAAGCAAGAGATACACTGCAAGATTTCCCCGTGTCGAGTTAGCCTCACAAAGAATGATGTTCATTTTGGGAAAAATTATTAGGTGCTCTCTTGCAGAGCGTAAGAGTCAAACCCTCCCATTTCGCAACAACCTCCCGTAGTTGTTTGACATTCCTCCGTTGCTCTAATGAAAAAAAAAAAAAAAAACATCACCAGACTTGCCGCCCTTAGACGAATTTTAGATCATGACATTTACTAATTCGTCAAATATGAGTAATGTGTCATTGTAAGAAGCATATCTACTCAAGGTTCCAACAGAATTAGCGATGGATTCAAAAAATTGGTCAGTATAAACATTTCCGTCGCTAATCCCGTTGCAAATTAGCAACGGATTTGAAAAAATGGGCGCCATGTGCCGCGAAGATCACTTCCGTCGCAAATTGGCGACGGATTTGGAAAATGCTCTTTATTTTTGGAATTGTCAGAAAATCAGTCGCAAATTTGCGACAGACAGAAAAAAATAAGTTTGTGACGGAAAAATTAGTCCGTCAGAATTTGCGATAGATGAAAAAATAAGTCCATCATAAATTTGCGACGACGGAAAATAAATCCGTTGCAAATTTCGAGTTCTCCGCCCTTACTCCCAATTTGCCCGCCCTCTCCCTATTCTCTCTCTCTTTCGTTTCTCTAGATCATATTAAGTCTACTTCCGCTTCTCATTCTCCTTCTCGCTTGTACTTCTTCCCTCTCCCCACACCCCCAAACGTCTTGCGCTCGGTAAGGGCTTTCGGTACCGCCTTCCCCGCGCTTCCTCCCGAACTCCTCCTCGCCCATGGCCTCCGGAGCCTGAAGGGGTGGCGGCTCCTGCCTCGTCGAGGCCAAGGAGGAGCTCCCCGAGAAATTAGAGGTGGAGGAGGCGGAGCAAGAGGATGGTGCTGTTGTCTCAGAAGATGGTGCTGTCGCTGATGAACTTACTGATACCGAAGAAAAAGCTGCTTCGGTTGTTTATTATCGCTTCAATCCTATAAAGAAGCTCTAGCAAGTAGCGATTCGACCCGCACGCGAAATAATTGGGGGCGAAGGACGGACGGTGGTCAAAATTCGTCTCGAGCTTTGCAGGGAAACGCGGGCAGCTTCGTCCCTGTAGCTCATTTCGTCATCGTTCCGATATTGTCCGCTTCGACACGTCTCTAAAGATACGCCGAGGGGGGTGGGGGGTGGGGGTTGGCGGCGTTTGATTCTTTTTTGTTTTTTGGTTTTGCTATTGAGTCATTTGTGTACATGAGGAGCTTTCGATTCGTGGCCCTTTCGCGCGCGTGTGTGTGTGGGGGGATGGGGGGTGGTTTTGGGGATTTGAGGATTTGTCTGGTGCCAAGTCCGGCAGGGGCGGTCGTCATCAATTGGCCAAGGAGCTGTCCGTTCTTCACCTTATCACCATTGGTAATTGCTGAATCGAACTACAGTTCTTCCCCTTTTTCCTTTTTTGTGGTTTTGTTGGTGTGGGTGGATTTGTGGTTTGGTTCTTTGGCCTCTTTTTGTGTGGTCGATGGTGTTGCTGATGGCAAAATTGTTTGTTGCTTTTTTTTTAGATGAGGCTGATCGAACTTGACATTCCCTGATTGATGAATTTGTTGGAGTTCGTTTCATGGTGGTCTTTGCGCTTGAAGATGATTTGCTCTTCAAATATCTTCTTCGTGGACTGATTTACTCTTTCTTTTTCATTCACGATTGGCAATTTCTGGTCTTTTGTTCTTTTTTTAGTTTAAAAGTCACTGAACTTAGCATTGACTGTATTATTTTCCCTGTACATGACGGAGCCTCTTATGTAATTATTTGGCCTATTCTTTTGCATCATTCATATTTATTATCGAAGGTCTTAGTAGCTTACTTTGGACTTTATGGTTTGGTAAGGGGTCGGATCTACGGTCGGAGCTGGAGTTTACATTCTTGTTGGGACAGTTGCTAGAGAGCATTCTGGACCAGCTCTCACCTTCTCGTTCCTGATAGCTGGAATTGCAGCAGCTCTTTCAGCCTTCTGTTATGCGGAGCTTGCAAGTCGTTGTCCATCTGCTAGGAGCGCGTATCATTAGTCATACATATGTGTTGGAGAAGGGTAATACTTTGTAGAACTTTTTTTGAGAATTATTCAAGTCGTGGACAATCTTTAATCGAGGCTGTGTTTGATTAGTAATTTCTCTTTTCACCCTTCCTGAGTTATGATGATCAACATTTTTTCCTTCTAATCTCGACTGCTTGCGTTTGTATGAGTTGGCTTTGACTGTGTTGAAATTGAATTAGACAACTAGACTTGCATCCACCTTTTTAAGAGTTCTATTGTTTGTTTGAACCATCATCTCAACATGGCTTTTTGCTTGACAGTGTTGCTGATACTGGAATACACAGTTTGTGGCTCAGCTGTAGCTCGTGCCATCTCTCCTAACCTGGTCAGGATTTTGTCATGAATCAATGAGTTTTGCAGGATTTCCTAGCAAGTTCCGATAGGGTGGCTTTGTGTCCTTTTTCGTTCATAGTTTAGACTGTTTTTCTTCTAAGATGAGGTTTATTTTCTTTTAAGATTATGTGGTGTTGGTAGCTTGATGGATTCCACTTTGGATAGTTAAGGATTAGGAGTTATTTTAGCACATTCCAGCATTGTATTTTGCTAACCGCAAAGTACTTCCATAAGGAAAGATTTCTTGGTTTTTATTTTTAAATGTCGGTGCTTTTATATTTAACTTTGAGATCGATTTTTTCTAGGCATTGCTCTTTGGTGGAGGGGATAGTCTTCCTGCGTTTTTAGCTTGTCAGTACATCCCTGGGCTTGATATAGTGGTAGACCCATGTGCTGCAGTTCTAGTAATTGTCGTTACTGGGCTGTTAAGTGCGGGAATTAAGGAGGTAATCCCTCTTGCAGATTTATTTGATGCGGAAAGTGCCTTTACAAGCTAGTATCTATTGTGAATGTTGGTCTTGTGCCTTACTTTGCAATGGACCCTGACACCTCCATCTCCTCTGCATTTGCAAGCCATGGGATGCATTGGGCAGTGTAAGTGTATAATTTGTATCAAAGTGGCTGTGGCAGCTTCTCCTTTTGTTGGGGATGACGGATGTGTACTCAGAATTTTGTTTGTGATGCTTGCTTATTTCGTTGCATGTACATAATCACAACTGGAGCTATTACTGCTCTCTGGTCCACACTGATGTGCTTTGTAAGTGCAATCCTTTTAATTTTGGATGTGATATTTTGGCAATGTAGGTATATCACTTTCTTCTCTAAGTTTGTGGGACTTTGAGTTTTCCTTGTTTTTGGGAATTTTATGATTTTAATTAAGAATATTAAACAGTAGATATATTTTGTTTGGCAATCATGTTAGTTATTATGCGTTGATGTGCGGAGGGGGAGATTTGCCAAGGATGGTCTGATTTAGCATTGCATTGTATGTCAACAAGTCAATGTCACTTCTTTGGAGGAGGTTATGAAGCACTTCATGCAAACCTTATAGGAGAAAGTAGATTAAACGCAAGATTGGAAGGATCTTTTCATATCTATCGGGGATAAGCTTTGCTTCAGCTTCTTCTGTGCCAAAGGTACAGTTGGCACAATATTTTCCTGCCCTGGAAAGAATTGCCACCTTGAGGTTGCTTAAGTAGGTGCTTTAATATGCAAGATTATTTATTCTCTCATTATGTGTACTATAAAGAAAAATATTTATCATTTTTTGTAGAAAATGTAGATGAATGTATTTCATTTTCGTATTATTATAATATTTTGATGTTATTAAGTGCTTAATTAATGTTAAATATAAATTCTAGAAATTAATTTTGCTGTTAATAGATTTAAAATCGAAATCGTCCCTATGTAATGTTTGTCGCAGAGTTCGTCACTAAAAAATTAATAAAAATTCGTCGCTAAATTCATTTCGGAACAATGTTTGTGGCAAAAGTCAAAATTTTTTGCAGCAAATTAACGACGAATTTTGCCACGAATAAATTCGTCGCAAATTACAGATCAAAAAAAAATTCGTGGCAAATTAGCGATGAATTTTGCCACGAATAAGTTCTTGGCAAATTACTGATAAAAAAAAACATTTATGGCAAATTAGCGACGAATTTTGTGACGAATATAGTTTGTGCCAAATTAGCGATGAATTTTGCCACGAATAATTAGCGACGAATTTTGCTACAAATATTTAACGACAAATTTTGCCATGAATAAAATTTGTGGCAAATTAGCGACGAATTTTGCCATGAATAATTAGCGACAAAATTCACTTAGCTACTAATTTTGCCCAATTTTTCGTGACAAAATTCGTCGCTAAAACCAACTTTTTTTGTAGTGGAATTTTGCAACGAATTTTGCGATGGATAGTGTTTGTGGCAAATTTGCGACGGATAGTGTTTGTGGCTTATTTGTGACGAATTTTGCAACGACCTAGTATGTCACGCCCTGCACCCTACGGCATGCCACATCCCTACCGCAGTCGATTCAAGTGCGACGCGTCCCAGGACGCGTCGACCCAACACCCAATACAGAGATTAAAGCACACACCGAAGCAATATAAACGCCCGTACAATATTATAACACATGACCAAAGATAGCACACAACCAACAACATGAACAAATATGCACTTGCATTAACATCGAGGAAACATATATAATATTCATATACAACTTGAGCATCAAAAATGAAAAGCGGGTCAACGGCCACTACTAGACAAAAAGGGGTAAGTGGCCGGGGGTCAGTCTACTATTTAAGGTGGGGCTCCGGTCAAAAAAGTACTGGCCCTACTAATCTGAGGCTAAAGGTAAACCCTACAGTGCCCAGTCCGGGTCGGAATCAGAAGACTCCGAAGATGAAGAGCTATTGGGCATCTCCTCCTCAAAGTCTAATGAGTCCAATTCGAACTCAGTCTCTGCGGCCTCCTCCTCCGAGTCCATATCCTTAGGCTCAACCTCCGGTACGAGGTCCTCCTCGATCAGCTCCGGCTCCTGATCACCCGGCTCCATCGGCTCTGGAATAGCGTCCCAGTCAGTTGGCTCCAAGTTCATCGGATCGGGCTCATCTACCTCGTACTCTACGAGTACACCATCAGAGCTCGCACTCTCTTCAGTTGGGGTACCAGGGTCACTCACGACTCCGTCGGGGCACTGGGGGTCCCTCGCGCCTAGCTCGTTAAACGGGACATCAAAAGTTTGGAGAGGGTCGTGCTCTCCTAAACTATCCCTAAAGCACCAAGCTATATATTCGTGGGTCTGATAATATGTTTCCCCACATCCATTCATACTAAAGTATAATATCTAATATACGACTCCCGTTCCTCACGGGTGTACCGGCCCCTCGTCCGCCTATCTGATGCGGATCCTAAAACGCATCTTTGGAACTTCGGGCATCTCAAGGCTGGGGGTCTCAAAAATTGGGTTTAAACAACAGTGAGAATAAATCTCAGCGAGTAGGTTCCCTAAACCTAAACTAGGCTAACATGCACCTCCTGACGAGTACTAAACAACACACAGACCACTACATATTTGACTCAGGCCCTCGGGCCCAAATCCAAATTTACTTGACCTTGCAGGTTAGGCATTTTATATATGTAATCACAATAATGCCACATAATTCAATCACGGCACATATACGCATATCGCTTAGTCACGACGCATGTCATGCATATGCTCGTGCTCGCACTCATGCTCATGCTTCATCAATGCATTGTCATATACTTGCACTCTTGCACACTTGCCATTTATCAATTTCTCCTCCGACCCGCGTTAAACGCATCAGGTCTAACAGTTTGAGATCTATCTACGGCCCGCGTAAAATGCATCAGGCTCATGACCCACAATCCGCGTAAAACGCATCAAGCTAGTCATCTTCCGGTAATCCGGGCATCATCCCGCGTAACACACATCAAGATGGGTTCACTACCCCGCGTAAAGCGTCAGGGCTTTATGTGATCACATATTCACATACACCAGTTATTATCTGAACCCCGCGTTAAACGCATCAGGGCATCTTAGGTGATCACATGCTCATGTCACTCGGGCACACTCGTATATGTACATACCATGCTAATGCTCGAGATGCACACCCATGGCCACAACGTTCACACTTGGGCATTCATGAATTTCATAATGAGCATTCAATTGCACAACACTACTTATTCAATTCATAACACAATATGCTCAGTCTACATTTCAACATGCCCAACCAACATATTAGCACGACCATGAAAGCAATTCAAAGCACTCTTGCACGGTACACGATTCACACATATAAATCGCACAATTAGATCAACGTAAACCCGCGCAATCGAGGCCCGCCAAGCTACTCCATTCTTAGTCACACTAGGCACGTGACACAGCATCCCAAAATTAATCACTACCAAAGACAAATCAGCCACCTAATCTGCCAATCTAACATTCCCGGTAATTACACATTTGAATCCCCAAATTGATCGCGCCTTGTCCAATTCAAACTCGATATGGATAGCCCCCACATGGGTCACTCTAGGCCGATAAATTTCCTCAAAATACTCTATTAGGCTTCCCGAGACCTCACTCAAATCAGCCACCATGAGGACCATACTAGGCTACCCGAACCTAACCCAAACTCAGGCCAATTTGATCCAACACTTCCAGCCAACATATAGCACATTCTCGGCCACTAAACCTCGTTACAATGATCACGCTAAACCACCAAATCAGCCCCTAATGTCCTTCACACGTTAACTCCTAAACTACCCTAATTAACCCCTAAAACTCATCTAGAAATGCAATTTAGCCTAATTAGGATTTAGGGTCGACCTCACTTGAAATCCTAAACTTTAAACAAGGCTAAACAAGTAGCAAGGGTGGCTGGACAGCGGCGGGGCAGCGGTGGTGATGGGCGGCCTTCCCGACGGCGGCGGTCCTAGGCGAGGGAGGTTGATCATGTGGCTGAAAGGGGAGGGGGGAGGAGAGAGAGAGAGAGACGGTTGGATGGTGGTGAGGCATGGAGTGGCGCCCCCCGGCGGCGGCATCGGCCCGAAAAACGGGCGGCGGGCGTGAGGCCGGTGGGGGCTCGCAGGATGGGGATGGAGAGGGGGAGATGGGCTGGGGAGGAGGAATGGAAGGGAGGAGGAAATGAAGAGAGAGAGAGAGAGAGAGAGAGAGAGAGAGAGAGAGAGAGAGAGAGAGAGAGATATGCATATTGGGCTAGTGGGGTTGGTGACCAACCTTCAATATTGACAATTTTGCCCCTAATCCAAAAGCTAAGACTAAGTCTAGAATAAATACCTAGGGGCATAATTGACCAATACTTCTAACTTTATTGGGCTGAAACAACTAATATAAAACTCTAAAATATTTTCCCAAAATTCGGATCACTAAAAAGGCCTAAAGACAAAACGGTAATTTTCCGATCCCGGGTCAATTTTTCAATTTTCGACTCCACTGATCCCAAATATGAGTGGCCACACAAAAATGACGTCGTCCTTGTAAAATAGTCACGTACACCTACGAAATTCGACACCGAAGTCCGGACTTAATTTCACGATCGATTTAGCTCAATTTGCGATTTTAGCATATCTCACTAACGGACGGCTGTTCAGGGGTTACGCGTATCGACCTAGGGCTACTCAAGTCATGACGGTCTCGATTCCCAAGATAACACAAGGATTTATCACTAGTCTCAAGGGTCGCGGTCACCCGAAATAAGCTCGGGATCGTTCGCCGTGTGTACTCTCGGACAGCGAGCGTACTCTCGGTCATGCGGAATAACCCGCTGTCAGATCGTACGTCATCAGTCGAACCAAACCCGTCACTCTCCTTGGACCGGCCCATATTGGTATAAAATATTCCCTCGTCGTTCCTCGGAATCGGACTTGATTCACGATCGAGTTCTTGAGTCCACGCACCGTTTTCCTAGTTAGCCATTCTCTAATGATTAGTATCCCGAGAATGATTAGTTTCGGGCGAGACTCACTAAAATGAAATGAAAAATAATCATCTATTTTATTAATCCCGGAAGTGGGCGAATTCAGGACGTTACAACTCTTCCCCCCTTACAAAAATTTCGTCCTCGAAATTTACAATCCAAACCCAACTACTCAAACAAATGGGGGTGCTGACGTCGCATTACTTCCTCGCTTTCCCGAGTGGCTCCTTCTATCCCATGGTATTCCCAAATAATCTTGACTAACAGAATCGTCTTGTTTCTTAAAACTTGTTCCATCCTGTCCTCGATCCGCAATGGCTTCTCTACGTACGACACCCTGTCATCCACATCTATTACTTCATGATTCAGCCCGTGGGTCGGATCCGGTTCATATATCCTCAACATTGACACGTGGAAGACATTATGAACTTGCGATAGATTCGGCGGCAAGGCGAGACGATAAACTAACGTTCCAATCCTTTCCAAAATCTCAAACGGGCCTATATACCTTGGACTCAGCTTTCCTTTCTTGCCAAACCAAGACAGTCTTCTCATCAATGAGACCTTAAGAAACACGTGATCGCCAACCTAAAACTCCAACAGCCTATGCCTTCGATCCGCGTAACTTTTCTGACGGTTCTGAGCTATTCTTAGCCTTTTCCGGATAATCTTTACTGTTTTCACCGATCGCTGAACTAACTTTGAGCCCGTTATACTTCTTTCCCCCACTTTGTCCTAACACATCGTTGTTCTACACGCGCTCGTAAAGTAAAGTGCTTCAAACGGTGCCATTCCGATACTCTGCTGAAAGCTATAATTATAAGCAAATTCAACCAAATGCAACTGTTCTTCCCACTTGCCCTGAAAATCTAATACGTGACGCTCTCAAAGATATCCTCTAGAGTCCGAATAGTCCTCTCGGATCGCCATCCGTCTAAAGATGATAGGTCTGTCTTGAATTGTAACTTTGTTCCCATGGTCGATTGCAGACTTTTCCAAAAATTTACAGTAAACCGGGGATCACAGTCCGAAGTGATTGATAGCGGTACTCCATGAAGGCGAACAATCTGCCGCACATATAACTTTGCCAACCTTTCTAGCTCGAAGTCCTTTCGCACTGCCAGGAAGTGCGCTGACTTGGTCAATCTGTCTACTATTACCCAAATGGAGTCGTGTCCTCTCTGGCTTCTTGGCAGTCCCGTTACAAAATCCATTGTAATATGCTTCCATTTCCATTTTGAGATTTCCAACAATTGCAACATTCCACCAGGCTTACACTACTGTGCCTTCACTTGTTGGCACGTCAAACACTTGGCCACATGCTTAGTCACGTCCACTTTCATTCCGTTCCACAAATAGTACTATCGAAGATTCTGGTACATTTTCGTGATGCCCAGATGAATGTTATAATTGCTCTTATGAGCTTACGACAAAATCTCTTCCTTAAGTTCCAAATCATCGGGCACGCACAGACGTCCTCGAAACTTAAGAATTCTGTCTCGGACGCTTGGAAGTCCGGTTTCCTCTTAGTACTATCCATTTCCAGAATCTTCTGAATCTCAGGGTCCGTAGACTACAACGCCTTAATCTTGGCTTGCACTTCCGACTCAATCCTTAACGTCGCCATCAGACTGGAGAGGTGTCCTACCTCGAACTTAAATTCTGAGTCTCGCGCTCCTTCCAATAAAATCCATTCTTTGACTATCAATTGCGCGATGCTCGATTTCTTGCTCAAGGCATCCGCTACCCGGTTGGCCTTTCCGGGTTGATACAATATGTCACAATCATAATCCTTCAATAGTTCCATCCAATGCCTCTGCCTCATATTCAATTCCTTCTGCGAAAACAAGTACTTAAGACTTTGATGGTCCGTGTAGATCTGGAACCTTTCTCCACATAAGTAGTGCCTCCAAATCTTAAGTGCGAAAATAATTGCTGCCAGTTCCAAGTCGTGGATTAGGTAGTTCATCTCATGAGGCTTTAACTGCTGCGATGCATAAGCAACCACCCTTCCATGTTGCATTAGCACACATCTCAATCCTTTGAGTGAAGCATCACTATAAATCCCATACCCGTTCGGTCCTGAAGGAATCGTCAACACTGGCACTGTCATCAATCTCTACTTCAATTCCTGGAAACTCTCTTCGCACTTTTCTATCTATTGAAACTTTATTTCCTTCTTAAGTAACCTTGTTAATGGGGTGGCTATCACTGAGAATCTTTCTACAAATCTCCGATAATAACCTGCCAATCCTAAGAAACTCCGAACCTCAGTAACTGTCGTCGGTCTTGACCAATCCATTACTGCTTCAATCTTTGCCGAATCCACGGAGATTCCTTCTCCGGAAATTATATGCCCAAGAAATGCTACACGGTTTAGCCAAAACTCGCACTTGCTAAACTTAGCATACAAAGTCGTGCTCCCTTAATGTATGTAGAACCTTTTCCAAGTGTACCTCATGTTCCTCGGGACTCCTTGAATACACTAGAATATCATCGATGAAGACAATGACGAAATGGTCTAAGAATTCCTTGAATACCCGGTTCATTAAATCCATGAAAGTAGCAGGGGCATTAGTTAGTCCAAACGGCATCACCGTGAATTTATAGTGTCCATACCTCATCCTGAAAGTCGTCTTTGGAATATCCTCCTTTTGGATTCTTAACTGGTGATACCCCGTCCTCAGATCAATCTTAGAAAATACTGAGGCTCCTTGTAACTGATCGAACAGGTCGTCAATCCTTGGGAGAGGATACTTATTCTTGACTGTTACTTGATTCAGCTGACGGTAGTCGATACACAGTCTTAACAACCCATCCTTCTTCCTGACGAATAATACCGGCGCTCCCCATGGAGACGCACTCGATCGAGTAAAACCTTTATCTAGCAGTTCATGCATATGAACCTTCAATTCTTTCAATTTCGATAACGACATCCTATAAGGCAGCTTCGAGATTGGCTCAATCCCAAGCGCCAACTCGATAACAAATTCCACTTCTCTTTCTGGTGGAAATCCCGGTAATTCCTGAGGAAAGACATCGGAAAAGTTGCACACCATTGCTATATCCTCTAGCCACACTTCTTCCGCTGTCGAATCAACTACACTTGCCAAGTAACCTTGACAGCCCTCATCCAACAACTTAGTTGACTTTACTAACAAGACCCAAGGGATCGAGGTTCCTCCTCGACTCCCTACAAACTCAAATTTAGGGTATCCAGCCGGACTAAATTGGATCATCATGCTACTATAATCCATCACAGCATTCTGTTTAAATAGCCAATCCATACCCACAATCAAATCAAAATCGTATATTGGCAAAACTGCTAGGTTTATCCTGCTTTCTATGCCACCAATTACTATATCACAATTCGAGCATCCTAACGATATACATATCTTATCCATTAACGGCATAGTCACACACAATTGCACTTCTAACAAGAGAGGATTTAATCCAGCCATTTCAACAAACTGAGCAGATATAAATGAATGCGATGCTTCCGGATCAAATAATGCATACGCGACATGATTGCATAGAGAAACCGTACCTGTGACCATGCCTGGTGCATTCTTAATCTCCCTTCGCGCCATGATATACAACTGTCCTTGTGCCGGCGGCTTGTTCACATTAGCCGGTGGTGGATTCCCAGTCTGATTCCCAATTCGAGTTTGTTGTTGTATCAAGGGTCCGCGGGGCATTGCTGGGGACAGTTCCTGATCTAATGGTCCATACTCCCACATTTAAAGCAGGCCCCAAATCTGTTCTGCGGGTGATTTGGCTTTCTGATGTTCTTCCTGATCGGTGGGACAAATCGCCTGTTTCCTGCCATCGGTTTCTTCCCAAAACGGTAGTTGTCCCTAGCCGGGGCGAACTACGATCCAGATACGGCTACCTTATCTACTTGATCTCTCTCAATAGCCTAAGCCTTTTCATACAAATCCTCATAAGTTCTCAAGTTCACTAGTATCAGCTGATTGCGAATATCGACTTTCAGTTTATCCCGAAACATTCACGCCTTGTCCTCAGGGTGTTCCACCATCTTTGGTGCGAATCTCGATAGTCTCGCAAATTCTGTCTCGTATTGATCCACAGACATTGACCTTTGATGAAGTCTCATGAATTCTGTCAGTTTTCTTTCCTTGGCGCTCTCAGAAAAGAATTTTCCTAGAAAGTTCTCTGAAAACACGGCCCAAGTCTGGGCAGTTCCTTCGGGAAATACCCTTGCTTTGGTGGCCTTCCACCAATCATTGGCGTTGTCCTGCAGCTAATATACCGCCAATGTCACCTTTTCGTCCTCGGGGCACCCTAACACTTCGAAGGCCTTTTCTAGCTCCTCAACCTAATGGGGTGCGGCCTCAGGGTCACCCTTGCCGTTGAACTTTGGTGGCTTCAATTTCAAGAACTGCTCTACCAATTTGGACATCGGCCTGATCACATTCACTGGTCTCGGGATTGGATTCTCAACATTTCCCTGATTCCTATTATTCCCATTGGCCCCATTGACAGCAGCAACGGCAGCCTCAACAGCAGCAGCAATAGTGACATCTCTCTCTTGGGCTAGCCTACCTCCCAGAATTCCAGCTTCCTCAAGGGCCCTTAGGATTCCATTTACCCTCGGATCCTCGGCAACCCTTACTTGCGGTTCTATAGGGTCCTGCTCACGACCTCTACCTTTGCCTCTACCACGGCCTCGACCTCTACTTCTTCCTTGGCTACTCATCTTCCCCACTCACACGCTCACCTACCTGCTATAATTCCCGCATAGGAATTAGAGACATAAACCAAGCTAATCCAGTCTAGGGTCCTAAGCAGGGGACTTAACACAATAGCAATCAATCACTCAGCATGCGATTAGGCATAAATAGCACGAGACTTCAATCAAGAGAATACGCGTACTAACCTCGAGTCCTGCCGTACCTACACTTTACTGATCAATTCATACTACCAATTAATCAATACACAAACAGTCATGAGGTATACGTAGCACATGAGGTCTCCCTACTGGCTACCCAAGGTCATTGCTCTTCATCACTCCAGGCTCCGACCGAATTGGATCAAGCTGACCTTGCTCTGATACCAAATCAAACGGGGATATCACGCCCCGTACCCTACGGCACACCACATCCCTACCGCGGTCGATTCAAGTGCGACGTCCCAGAACGCGTCGCCGACCCAACTCCCAATATAGAGATTAAAGCGCACGCTAAAGCAACATAAACGCCCGTACAATATTATAACACATGACCAAAGATAGCATACAACCAACAACATGAACAAATATGCACTTGCATTAACATCGAGGAAACATATATAATATTCATATACAACTTGAGCATCAAAAATGAAAAGCGGGTCAACGGCCACTACTGGCAAAAAAAGGGTAAGTAGCCCGGGGGTCAATCTACTACTTAAGGTGGGGCTCCGGTCAAAAAGGTACTGGCCCTACTAATCTAAGGCTAAAGGTAAACCCTACGGTGCCCAGTCCGAGTCGGAATCAGAAGACTCTAAAGATAAAGAGCTATCGGGCATTTCCTCCTCAGAGTCTGATGAGTCCAGTTCGAACTTAGTTTCTGCGGCCTCCTCCTCCGAGTCCATATCCTTAGACTTGACCTCCGGTACGGGGTCCTCCTCAATTGGCTCCAGCTCCTCATCACTCGGCTCCATCGGCTCCGGAACAGCGTCCCAGTCAGTTGGCTCCAAGTCCATCGGATCAGGCTCATCTACCTCGTACTCTACGGGTACACCATTAGAGCTTGCACTCTCCTCAGTTGGGGTACCAGGGTCACTCACGACTCCGTCGGGGCACTGGGGGTCCCTCGCACCCAGCCCGTTAAACGGGACATCAAAAATTCGGAGAAGGCCGTGCTCTCTAAGACTATCTCTAAAGCACCAAGCTACATATTCGTGGGCCATCCTCATCCACTCTATTTGATGCGGAATCCCAAAACGTATCGGAACTTCGGGCATCTCAAGGCTGGGGGTCTCAAAAATTGGGTTTAAACAACAGTGAGAATAAATCTCAGCGAGTAGGTTCCCTAAACCTAAACTAGGCTAACATGCACCCTCGACGAGTACTAAACAATACATGAGACCACTACATATTTGACTCAGGCCCTTGGGCCCAAATCCAAATTTACTTGACCTTGTAGAGTAGGTATTTTATATATATAATCACAATGATGCCACATAATTCAATCACGCACATATACGCATATCGCTTAGTCACGACGTATGTCATGCATATGCTCGTGCTCGCACTCATGCTCGTGCTTCATCAATACATTGTCGTATACTTGCACTTTTGCACACTTGCCATTTATCAATTTCTCCTCCGACCCACGTTAAACGCATCAGGTCTAACAGTTTGAGATCTATCTCCGGCCCGCGTAAAATGCATCAGGCTCATGACCCACAACCCGCGTAAAACGCATCAAGCTGGTCATCTTCCGGTAATCCGGGCATCATCTCGCGTAACACGCATCAAGACGGATTCACTACCCCGCGTAAAACGCATCAGGGCTTTATGTGATCACATATTCACATACACCAGTTATTATCTGAACCCCGCGTTAAACGCATCAGGGCATCTTAGGTGATCACATGCTCATGTCACTCGGCCACACTCGTATATGTACATGCCATGCTAATGCTCGAGATGCACACCCATGGCCACAACGTTCACACTTGGGCATTCACGAATTTCATAATGAGCATTCAATTGCACAACACTACTTATTCAATTCATAACACAATATGCTCAGTCTACATTTCAAAGACAAATCAGCCACCTAATCCGCCAATCTAATATTCCCGGTAATTACACAATTGAATCCCCAAATTGATCGCGCCTTGTCCAATTCAAACCCGATATGGACAACCCCCACATGGGTCACTCTAGGCCGACAAATTTCCTCAAAATACTCTATTAGGCTTCCCGAGACCTCACTCAAATCACCCACCATGAGGACCATACTAGGCGCGCACTATATTCCACAATTGAACCCGAACCTAACCCGAACTCGGGCCGATTTGATCCAACACTTCCAGCCAACACACAGCACATTCTCAGCCGCTAAACCTCATTAAAATGATCACGCTAAACCACCAAATCAGCCGCAACATCAGCCCCTAATGTCCTTCGCACGTTAACCCCTAAACTACCCTAATTAACCCTTAAAACTCATCTAGAAATGCAATTTAGCCTAATTACTATTTATGGTAGAACTCACTTGAAATCCTAAGCTTTAAACAAGGCTGAACAAGCAGCAAGTGTGGCTGGACAGCGGCGGGGCAGCAGTGGCGACAGGCAGCCTTCCCGGCGGCGACTTGCGGATGGTGGCGGTCCTAGGCGGGGGAGGCTGATCACGTGGCTGAAAGGGGGGGGGAAGGAAGAGAGAAAGAGACGGTTGGATGGTGGTGAGGCGTGGGGCAGCGTCCCCGGCGGCGGCATCGGCTCCGGCGAATGGCGGTAACGTGAGGCCCGGTGGGGAGCTCACATGATGGAGTGGGAAGAGGGCTGGCCGGTGGCTTGGGGAGGAGGAAATGAAGGAGAGAGAGAAAGACAAGAGAGTATATGCATATTGGGCTAGTGGAGTTGGTGACCAACCTTCAATATTGACAATTTTGCTCCTAATCCAAAGGCTAAGACTAAGTTTAGAATAAACACCTAGAGGCATAATTGACCAATACTTCTAACATTATTGGGCTGAAATAACTAATATAAAACTCTGAAATATTTTCCCAAAATTCGGATCACTAAAAAGGCCTAGGGGCAAAACGGTAATTTTCCGGTCCCAGATCAATTTTTCAATTTTCGACTCCACTGATCCCAAATATGAGTGGCCACACAAAAATGACGTCGTCCTTGCAAAATAGTCGCGTACGCCCACGAAATTCGACACCGAAATCCAGATCCAATTCCATGATCAATTTAGCTCAATTTGCAATTTTAGCGTCTCTCACTAACGGGCGGCTATTTAGGGGTTACGCATATTGACCTAGGGCTGCTCGAGTCGTGACGGTCTCGATTCCTAAGAGAACACGAGAATTTATCGCTAGTCCCAGGGGTCGCGGTCGCCCGAAATAACCTCGGGATCGTTCGCTGCGCGTACTCTCGGTCGTGCGGAATCACCCGCTATCCGATCGTACGTCGTCGGTCGAATCAAACCCATTACTCTCCTTGAACCGGCCCATATCGATACAAAATATTCCCTCATCCCTTATCGGAATAGGACTCGATTCACGGTCGAGTTCTTGGGTCCATGCACCGTTTCCTAATTAGCCATTTCCTAATAGTCAGTATCCCGAGAATAATCAGTTCCTAGCGAGACTCACTAAAACGAAATGAGAAATAATCATTTATTTCATTAATCCCGGAAGTGGGCGAATTCAGGACGTTACATAGTAGAAACGGAATATTTTCCGTCGCTAAATTCGTCGCAAATTCGATTTGCGACGGATTTTTGCAAATTTTTCATCGCAAAATTCGTCGCAAAAATCATTTTTTTTTTTTAGTGTATTGAGACAAGTTCCATGGAAATTAATTCACGGTAAAATATAAAAAAGAATTCGATGAAAATAATAGTTTTATATATTATTAGTTATAAGTGAGAGGACCAAAATCAACTCTTAAGAAATTTTTTTTTATCAAAACATTAATTCTTTCCTTTTTCAATCAGTTTCGCATGTATTATGCTATTAAGACAGGCATACATGACTTACTTTTCCAAGTCTTTATTGAAATTGAAATGTAAATGGTATTCATAAGAATTCGTTGGGTTTGGAATTGGCGTTTCCATTTTCTGAGGGTCTCGTGATTGTTATCATGCTTTGGTGAAATTCAAGTCGATCTTTTGGTCCAGATTAAGAGATGAATCGGCAACTTTTAAAAGCTAAATAATCCATCAGTCCCCAACTCTCGAAATAACTTCTCATCCTGGAACATCCCCTATATGAAATAGGGAGTATAACCCAAAATCCACTAAACAAACTTCTAATCTGCCTAAATAACAACCAAGTAAACTCATAATCGGAAAAACTCTCTTCTCTCGGAAGAGCTTTCCTCTGCCCATCAGGTAGCGTGGTAAAGAAAACCCTAACCTCATAACCTCCAGCTCAACTCGCTTGTGAATGCTTCCCTCTACCCTTGAAGTAAGTTCAGTCGAGGTAAACCCTAAATGTTCCTCTAACTCTCCCCACTTCTGGCTCTTTCTCTTTGAGTCAATATCTGATTCTCGGCAACCCCATGAGTCGAAATCTACATACCCACCCACAACCCCTCAACTTGTTTTCTCAAAAAGATCCAAACACGCAAATCCAGCCCTCAGAACTCTAGCAGTAGTTGGAACACTTTGGTGAAGGCGAGAGATTCTGGTCTCGTCCAGTTCGGGGCCTCATAGCTGTGGAGGGGTTTGTTCACTCCAATGGAGTCGGATGATGACGCAAACCAGAGGCTCGCCCTGCTCTGCAAACGATTAGGAAGATTGTGGTCAGACAAAGTTACTAAGAACGTGGAAGGCATTCTGACATCAGCAAAAGGTAAGGATGGTAGACTGACGCTGATAGGGCAGCTTCTTAAAAATCCAAAAATCAACTTTCAAGCTCTCCAAAACACTATGAGGAGAGCGTGGAGGGTGGAAAGTGCTGTATTCACACCTTTAGAGCAGGGTATTTTTGCTATAACCTTTGATTCCCTAGCTGTGAGGAATAAAGTGATGGACCTTGGCCCTTGGTCTTTTATGAATAATCTATTGATCTTGAAACCATGGGAACCAAACACCTCTGCTTTGAGCTATAAATTTGATTCATGTGACTTCTGGGTTCATATTCGGGGCTCCCTTTCGAGTGGCTTTATGTGGAAGTTGTTCGCGAGATAGCTGGAAATATAGGCCAAGTACAAGAAGTTAAAATTGAAACAAGAGGAATGGTGTCTTATGGAAGGGCGCGAGTGACATTGGATCTCAACTTACCCCTACAGTTAGGCATGCTTGCTGATAATGGAGGAAAGAAAATCTGGCTGGATTTTAAATATGAGAGGCTTCCTTATTTTTGTTTCTCCTGTGGAAAAATAGGACATTATGCTTCAGAATGTGAGGAGTTGCCATTTAGTGTCGAAGATGTAAACTCAGAGGAGGACAGACTTTTCGGCCCTTGGCTCAAGGCTGAAGTAAGCAACAATAGTCCGTTTCGGAAGTTATTTCATGGCAAAGACTTAGCACAACCGATGGAAGAGGAGAGAATCCCGGACACACCAACCCACTCTGGACAAATAGTAATCTATGGAGAAGGCAGCTCGACCCACATCCAGCAAATTCCTCAATTAGAGGAGGATAACGCAAATCCTAAAATCACTGGAAGGAGTAGCCTAGAAGATCAAAGTGAGCAACAGGTTAAATTCCCCGTGTTCTTGGTTCGTGACCAAGGACTTCCCAAGGAACCAAACTCTATCATGGTTCAAGCTGGCCCAAACAAAAAGAAGTCAAGTGGCAAGAAAATGGGCTATGGTGGCTAGCCCTAATAAGCCACCGGAGCCATTATGAAAATCATAAGCTGGAACTGTTAGGGGTTAGGCTCACCTCTGACGGTCCAGTATTTGAGAGCCCTTGTGGCTCAGGAAAGGCCCGAACTACTTTTTCTTATGGAAACAAAAAACAGAGAAGAAAGGATCCAAGGGGTACGGAGAATGTTGAAGTTTGACGAATGCTTTGTTGTCAATCCAAAGGGAACAAGGGGCGGCTTAGCAATTTTGTGGAATGCTCATGCAGCACTATCAATCCTACACGCTTCGATGAAGTAATAGATATCGAATGTGAAGAGGAGACCTATAAAACGAAGATGAGAGCTACGTTTGTACATGCACCATCAACTTTCCAAGAAAGATCCAAGACATGGGATGAAATATATAGAATTAGCCAGAGCAACCAGTTGCCTTGGGTATGCTTGGGGGATTTCAATGAAATAATGTACCATTGGGAGAAGGTGGGCAAACGTTTGGCCGAGCACTCTAGACTTCATGCATTTAGGGAGTTCCTACACAACTGTGAACTAATGGACCTAGAAAGCAAGGGTTGTGCATATACCTGGTCTAACAATCGTGAAGGAGATGAGCTGGTTAAGGAAAGACTAGATAGAGCAGTCAGCACCATGAGATGGAGGTTACAGTTCCCTGAGGCAGAAGTGCATGCATTACCGACTGTTGGTTCTGATCACTGCCCGATCCTAATAACTATACAACGAGCCCGAAAGAGAGAAAAGAAGAGTTTCAGCTTTGAAGCATACTGGTTAGAGGACGAGGAATGCAGAGAGGTAATTAATAGGGCATGGTATTCTTCAGCGTCAAAACGAGGGCCTAGGGACAAGGATGAGAGAGGCTGCCTATTGTTGCCTTACAAAGCTGGAGCAAGGGGAAGTTTACCAATGGGCAGGGGAAAATAAAGATCCTAATGGAACAAATTCAGTCCATCACAAACCAGCCAACCGCAGGGAAGGAAAAAGTACAACTGCAAAAGTTGAGGAATGAGGTTCAAAGGCTATGGAGTCAGGAGGAAATGTATTGGGCTATGCGATCGAGGATCAACTGGCTAAAGTGGGGGGACCAAAACACCAAGTTCTTTCACGCCTCAACTATACAAAGGAGACAGAGAAACAAAATCTCAATGCTGAAGGATAGCTTAGGGAACTAGACCCGTGACCAAGAGCAAATAAAGACGATGTCCTATGACTTCTTTAGGGATCTGTATACATCAGTTGGTCAAAGACAATTCACCCCACTTCTTCAATATTGCTCATGTAGAGTCAAGGAGGAAACAAACGTCAGACTACTTGAGGAAGTTACTCTAGAGGAAGTCAAGCAAGCTACCTTCCAGCTTGGTTCTTCGAGGGCCCCAGGTCCGGATGGTTTGAATGGACAATTCTTTCAACATTACTGGGAAGATATAAAGCAGGAAGTAGTATCAGAGGTCAGGAATTTCTTTCTAAATGGCGTGCTTGATCCTCAGTTGAATAGAACACTTATCTCATTGGTGCCAAAAGTTAAAAACCCAGAGAAGCTGGAAGAGTTTAGACCCATCAGCCTATGCAACTTCGCATATAAGATCATTTCGAAGGTACTAGCAAATAGGCTGAAACCATGGCTCCCAGAGTTGATAGAAGTTGAACAGAGTGCCTTTGTAGGAGGACGGCAAATTCAGGATAATATTCTTGTTGTCCAGGAAGTCTTACACCAAATAAGGATTCAAAGCGAAAAACGAAAATTTCAAAGCGGTTTTAAAGCTGGACATGCAAAAGGCTTATGATCGGATTGAATGGGATTTCTTAAAGGCTTGTATGCTTACAATGGGGTTCGATGAAAAATGGGTAAATTTGATAATGCAATGCGTTACAACAACCTCACTGAGTGTGAAGCTTAATGGAGAACCCCTGCCCTACTTCCAACCTACAAGAGGAATAAGGCAAGGTGACCCCTTATCCCCATATCTTTTCATCCTGGTTGCAAATTTCCTGTCAATGATGATGAAAAAAGCTGTGCAAGACGGCACATTAAAAGGGATACAGCTGAATAGAAACTGCCCTATACTTTCTCACCTACTCTTCGCCGATGATTCAATCTTCTTTCTAGATGGGAAGATACAAGAATGCCAGAATCTAGCGAGCATCATAAACCAGTACTGCTTTGCTTCGGGACAAGCAGTCAACTTGAACAAGTCCGGAATATTCTTCAGCAAGGATTGCCCTAGTGATCTAAGAAGGAACATGGCTAGAGAACTAAGGGTCCCGGAGATTGAAAAAACAGGAAAGTACTTGGGAATCCCCTCTGATTGGGGAGCTTCCAAAAAGCAAATGTTTGCTTGGATCCGGCAAAGGTTAATATGAAGCTTGAAGGGTGGAAAGAAAATACTATGTCTAAAGCGGGGAAAGAAATCCTGATAAAAACTGTTGTCCAAGCATTACCACAATATGCCATGTCAATCTTCAAGATTCCAGTTTCAGTATGTCGGGCAATCGAACAAAAAATAATAACCTTCTGGTGGAAGAATCAAACCGCAACAAAGGGAGTTCATTGGAGGAAAGCCGAAATCCTAAAACAGAGAAAAGACAGGGGAGGCCTTGGGTTTAGGGATTTAATATCCTTTAACAAGGCAATGTTGGGAAAACAGGCTTGGAATCTAGCACAAAACCATCAAACTCTGTGTAGTCAGGTGTTAAAAGGTATCTACTACCCAACTAAATGCTTCTCGAAGGCAGAGAAGGGATCCAGACCATCGTGGGGATGGCGAGCATTCTTATGGGAAGAACATCAATTGAAGACTCAGAATGTGGTGGTGAGGGAACGGAGAACATCAATATCAAGGAGGACAAGTGGCTAAGAAGGGGAAGGATAGGGGATGGCGAATCCTAAGGATCCAAAATTGGTCATTTGAACCGATAAAACCGGGAAGATCACACATGGAAGGAATCAGTCCTGCGAAGAGTATTTGATGAAGAGGTAGTGCGAGAGATCCTCACGGTACAAATTAGACCGCAGATGAACGAAGATAAGCTGATCTGGACTGGCACGAGGGAAGGGGAGTACTGTTAAGAGCTGCTACAACATCATGCGCAAGAATGAAAACATGGAAACTCAGAGCGCATCCTCCTCATATCAACCCCCAACTCAGCTCTGGAACAGAATATGGAAAATGAAGACTCCACACAAAATCAGAAATTTCATATGGAGTGTGTGTCAGAATGCACTCCCGACGAAGGAAAACCTGTTCAGAAGGAAGATGGTACCTGATCCGAACTGCCCATACTGTGGAACTCATGCAGAGACGCTGGAACATCTGTTTCTTCTCTGCAGATGGACAAGGGAAGTCTGGGAAGCGCCTGCTCTGAACATACAGAATTCAAAATATCAAATTTCCAGAATAGATGACTGGATGCTGAAATTTTTACCTAGACACAAAAAGACTCTCCTGATTTCGAGCTAGTCTCGATCATTCTCTGGGAAATATGGAAAGCAAGGAACGGCCTAGTATTCAGAAATCAACTCCCGGACCCAGAAGCATTGATCGAGAGAGGACAACAAACGTACAGGAACTTCAGCAAATGGAACAACACAAATAGGAAAATTGAAGCCGAGAATTGGGATGACAACGAAGCCTGGATCCCTCCAGAAAGAGGAGAAATCAAAGCCAATATAGATGCCGCTTACCAACCCGGTTCATTCGAAGGATCGATTGACTGCGTGTGCCGCAACTCGTCTGGGATCATGATAGATGGATTCGTGAAGGATGTCCTCGTCTCCTCCGCCGAGCAAGCTGAGTGTTTAGCTTTGACAGAAACTCTCAACTTCCTCTTGTCTCAGGCGGGTGATAAAATAACTCTGGAGTCAGACTGCTTTTCCTTAGTCAACAGCGTGGAAGCTTCACAGAAATTGCCGTGGGAACAGAGGGCCCTCATCTACGAAGCACGCCAGCTGCTTCTTTCTTTCTCTAATATTAAACTCCAATATTGTAATAGAAATAGGAATAGGGTAGCCGACTGGGTAGCGAAGGCTTTCGGGAAAAAAAGCTCTCTCAACATTGGTTGACTAGCCCCCCGCAGACCCTCTCTGAACTTCTTTGTTTTGATACCCCGGTAGTGGGTTCCTCTGTCTCTATTTATTAATGAAAGCGTTTAGTTCTGACCAAAAAAACTCATAATCGGCCTCAAATATCCTCCCAAAAAGCATTAGCTAACTATATAGTTTAACTAATATTCAAAATAAGCGACAAATAACCTCAAAAAATAAAATAAAATAAAATATATAGACAACCCAACATCCTAGATGACTCGTAATCACCAAATACACAAAATTATCCCTAAATAGCTCATAATTGCCAAACACTAGCATCAAAGAAACCGTTATATAACTCCATCATCCTAATAACTCATATTGAGCAAAAAGTATTTGAAAACCATTTCTAATCCGGAAAAGAACCCCAACTGAGATATAAACCGCAAGCAATCATGAATAGCAACCAAATAAGTTCAACAAACAATCAAGTAATAAATCACTACAAAAAAACACGAAATTTGCGACGTATTAAATTTTCCGTCATAAAGTCCGTCAGAAATTTGCAACGGAAAATACATTCCGTGGCAAATTTTGTCATAAATTTGCGACGGAAAAATTTCATCGCAAATTTCCAACAAATAATAATATCACGTAAAATCTGTCACAAATTTGCAACAACAATGTCAGTCCGTCGCCAAATTTGCGGCGAAAAAACACCCGTCCGTCGCAAAATTGTACTTTAGTAACCCGTGACATTGCAATCACTATCTCTCTCTCGCTCTCTCTTGCTGTCTCTTGCTCTCTCTCGGTCTCTCGCTTTTCTCTCTCTTTCATATATCCGAAATCAGGAATCTCCGTGCATGCACGTATTAATCTCGGCGAAACTTTTGTACGGTAAGTGCAAAATTGCTAGCTTCATAACTATTAAATCATTGCATTACAATTTTTTTTTTTAATATATGTTTATGTTTATTTTTTTCCGTATCTGCATCACCGGTGTAATAACCGGCGACCGGCAACACCTCGCCGGCCTTCGGATGTGTAGAATGGCCCGCGCCGTTTTGGCGACGGAACCAGTTTTTCCGTCGCAAATTTGCGACGAATACAACAATCCGTCACAAATTTGCGGCGGAGAGAAAGCGGTTCCGTCGCAAATTTGCGACGGAACCGTTTATCCGTTGCAAATTTGCGACGGAACGCTCTCCGTTTCAAATTTGCGACGGATATGCAAATCCATCGCAAATTTGCGACGGAGATTGGTTTCCGTCGCAAAATTTGCGACGGAACCGTATTTCCGTCTCAAATTTGCGACGAACAGTATTTCAGTCGCAAAAATTTGCGGCGGAAAGCGTTCTCCGTCGCAAAATTTGCGGCGGAATATCGTCGCAAATTTTTGCGACGGAGAGCCGTTTTCCGTCGCAAATTTACGATTTAAACCGTATTCCGTTGCAAATTTGCGACGGACAGGTACAATTCGCCGCAAATTTTGCGACGGACAGACGTTCCCGTCAGAAATTTGCGATGGAACCATATTTCCGTCGCAAATTTTTGCGATGGAGAACCGTTTCGTCGGAAATATTGCGACGGATTCTAGTATCCGTCGCAAATTTACGACGGAATTTTCATTTATTCGTGACAAAGTTGCAAGGGATGAATTCCGTTTTCATCATACATTAAAAATTATTAAAAATATTGATTCTTATGTGATTAATCTTTTTTGGATTTGTGCCTAATTGAAGGTCTCGCAATCCAAGTAGACTTTGCAATTCTCATCAAATTCATCACTTTGTCCTACCAATATTTTAGTCAAATATTTAGGTAAGTCTTCTTTACATTGTAATTTTTTCTATTTTTGCAATTTCATATTAATTGTTGCGTGAATAACAAAAATTATAATTTCCAAAATTTTATAGTTTTAATTAAGAACAATAGATATGATATTTTGAATATTTTACCAGAATTTTATATTTTAATACAGACACAATGCAAAGAGAAAGGGCTTGGATGTATAATAAGAACTTACCTGGACGTCAAGGATTGACAGATGAGTTTCGTACTGGGTTGGAACTATTTTTAGAATTTGCTAGTAGTAAATATGAGTTTATGGATGGAAATAAGTTAAGGTGTCCGTGTAAAAAGTGCGGTAATGATAAATTTCTTGTGTGTGATCAAGTTAGAGAACACCTTACTAGATTTGGGTTTACTCCGAACTATTATAATTGGACGTCCCATGGTGAACCATTTATATCTGACGAAGGATATGGAAGAAGTGACCAATTTTCAGTTAGGGAAGAATGTGGCTATTATGAGCAATTGAACCCATACGAGAGGATGGTGATTGATGCAGCTAGTTATAATTTTGTCCCAAAATTAAATCATGCAAGTACTAGTTTTACTCCTACACGTGAACAAGTGGGTACTAGTCATGCTTCACAATTGGAAGATATAGGAGTAACGGGTTTTGAGGAGAATGTATATAATGAAACTTTTCAATCTAATCAGTTTTGGGATGTGTTGAAAGCAGCAGATGAACCTCTATGGGCAGGTTGTGAGGACCACACTAAGTTATCGGTGACAGCCCGACTATTAAATATCAAGGCAGAGCACAATGTGTCTGCAGATTGCTTCAACTCTTTTGTTGAAGTAATGCGTGAATCATTGCCTCGTGATAACAACATGCCAAGTGATTTTTATGATATGAAAAAACTGGTGGATAACTTAGGTCTTCCGGTTGTAAGAATTGATGTATGTAGTAGGGGTTGTATGATATATTGGAGAGATGATGTAAATGCAGAATCTTGCAAATTCTGTAGCCAACCTAGGTACAAGATTAACAGGAGGCCGGGTCGTAATCAGAAGCATAGACCATGCAAGCAAATATTTTATCTGCCATTAATCCCCAGATTGCAAAGGCTTTATGCGTCTAAAGCCACTGCTGAACACATGACTTGGCATGCAAATTATAAAACAGAAGAGGGTCTAATGTGTCATCCTTCAGATGCGGAGGCATGGCAACATTTTGATAGAACATACCCTGAGTTTGCAATGGAGCCTTGGAACATCAGGTTAGGTCTATGTGCCGATGGATTTGCTCCATTTGGGAAAACAGGAAAAAGTTATTCATGCTGGCCAGTTATCTTAACGCCGTACAATCTTCCACCTGGTATGTGCATGAAGACACCTTATATGTTTTTGACATTGATCGTGACAGGGCCGCAAAATCCGAAAAAGTTTATAGATATTTATATGCAACCATTGATTGAGGAGTTACAACGACTATGGGTTAAAATGTCCCGATGTATGACGTTTCTACCGATCAAACATTTGTAATGAAGGCTGCCCTTCTTTGGATGATAAATGACTTTCCAACTTACGGAATGTTATCCGGATGGAGTACAGCTGGGATCTTAGGATGTCCGATATGTTTGGAGAGGTTAAAGTCATTTAGATTAAAATATGGAAAGAAGCCTTGCTATTTTGACTGTTATGCAGACAATTTTTGCCGGCAAGTCATCCTTTCGAAGGAATAAGAAAGAGTTCATCAAGAATAGAATCGAAAGAACGCGGGTCCACCATTGAGGTTGACCAGTGATCAAATTTGAGAGCGTGTGCAGGACTTTCCAACCGTTGTTGAGAACCCGCACGACGACTTTTGCGTACGGAAGTTCGCATAAGTGGACAAAACGCAGTATATTTTGGGATCTACCATATTGGAAGGCGATCTTATTCATCATAATCTTGACGTCATGCACATAGAAAAGAATGTTTTCGACAATGTCATAAATACTGTGATGGATGTCGCCGGAAAAACAAAAGATAACTTGAACGCAAGAAAAGATATGAGAGATATTTGCGATCGGCCAATACTAGCTGTGGATGCAAGCAGCAGAGGACCAAAATCAAAAGCAGTTTATACATTGGATAAGGAGCAGAGGCGAGTTGTTTGTCAATGGTTGAAATCTGTGCGGTTTTCTGATGGATATGCTTCGAACCTCGGGAGATGTGTTGATTTGAATGAATGCAAGTTGACAGGTTTGAAGAGTCATGATTGTCACATTCTGATGGAAAGACTAATTCCAATAGCTTTGAAGGAAGTTCTACCGAACTTTGTATGGGGCGCCATTACAGAATTAAGCAATTTCCTCCATGATATTTGCTCGACAGTGTTAAAAGCATCGCACATGGAAAAACTAGAGAGAGATATTCCAATTATTCTTTGCAACTTAGAAAGTATATTTCCTCCAGCTTTTTTTTTGATTCGATGGAGCATCTGTTAGTTCACTTGCCTTATGAGGCCAAAGTTGCAGGTCCCGTCCAATTTCGATGGATGTATCCATTTGAGAGGTAATGTTTTTTTTTTAAATACAGTTCAAATTAATTTATCATATAATATGTTCCGATAAGCTTCTTTCTATTTCAACTAGATTCTTATATCATTTGAAGAAAAAAGTAAAGAATAAGGCACGTGTTGAAGCTTCAATTTGTAATGCATATATTGTTGAAGAAGTGACAACATTTGCATCATACTATTTTGAGCCGCACATTCAGTGCAAGAGTCGGAGAGCAGGCAGAAATGATGAGGGCCCCATTGATCCTAATTGCACGGCATTCTCTATTTTCAATTATCTGGGTCGACCAAGCGGCGCATGTCGGTTTCGTTACTTATCAGGCGAAGAATTTCATGCAGCCCATACTTATATTTTACTGAACTGCCCAGAAGTCGAGCCATACTTCAAGTAAGTGTAAATTTGCAAATATATGTTTTGCGTGTCAAATATTTGCTAATAATGATATGGTTTTTAATATTAGGATTTTCCAAACTTCAATGTCTGGACTACAACCAAATGAGTTTGACCATTTGTGCGATGAACAATTTGTAGCATAGTTCAAGACATATGTAAGTTGCCTATGGATCAAAACTAAGTTATTAAAATTATATACATCATTTAGTAAAATATATATTATTGACTTCGCATGTGTAACTTTAGGTTCACAGTAATTATGATGAATTTGGAGGGCAAGGATTGTTATATTATCTGTCATGGGGTCCACAATTAAAAGTTCGAAGTTGGCCAGCATATTTCATAAATGGATATAATTTTCATACTCAAGAATACGGAATGGGAAAATTCACAATGAATAGTGGTGTGTCTGTTCGGTCATCCAATGGTGACAGTTGGAAAGATGATTTTTATGGCTTGTTGGATGAAATCATAGAGATAGAGTACCTTGGACCATTAATGATGCGTGTTGTGTTATTTAAGTGCACATGGTTTGACCCCATCAAAGAAATGAAGGTGCATACTGAAGTTTAATTTGATTGAAATAAATCACAAGAAAAGGTATATGAAGTATGAACCATTTGTGTTGGCACAACAAGCAATTCAAGTATGTTATGCATCATATCCTAGTTTGAAACGTGACAAAGCTGATTAGTGGGCTGTATGTAAAATCAAAGCACGGAGGAAAATCGAGGAACACTGGAAGGATAGAGCCTACCAACAAGAGGAAGTGTGTAACACGGTTGAAATTGAGGAATATAACATACCAACTTTACGAGATCCGTGTGGAGCAATAATCGATGTGGATCCAACTGAAATTTGCGAATTAAATGTACAAGAATGTTATAAATATAATTTTCAAACAGATGACGAAGACGAGGGACGAAGACGAGGACGAGGACGAGGACGAAGACGAAGACGAAAACGAAGACGAAGACGAAGATTTAAGATTAAAATTTTGTCACAAAACACTACGGATGTGTAATTATTAATGCTACAAGTGCTATTTTGGTTGTTATCATTATTGTTCTTGTTATTATTGTTATTGTGCTTTTTTATTATTGTTATTGTCTATTATTCTTGCTATTTTAATTCATCGTCCGAAATTTTGTCCCTAAATGCCGACAAGTCAAATATTATTAACGACAAAGAACATTTCCGATATTCTAATTTCCATTGCAAAATTTGAGATGCCAAAATTTTGGACTGAAAAAAAAAGACGAGAAAATTTAGGACCCTAATCAATGAGACGCTAAATTTTTGACAAAAAAAGACGCTACAAATTTACAATGATTATTTAGTATGTGCAAAATTGCGACGGACTCAAAACCTGTCTATCGCAAATTTTCAATGGAATATACTGGTTCATCGCAAATTTTGCTATGGATTTTCTACCGTTTGAAATTTGCGACGGACTCAGATCTGTCTGTTGCAAATTTTGCTAGGGAATATTTACTGGTAGAAATTTGCGACGGACTCAGACCTGTCCGTGGCAAATTTTGCAAATTTTTATCCGTCGCAAAACTTAAACCTGATCGTCGCAAATTTGCGACGGACACGAACATGTCCGTCGCAAAATTTGCGACCGACACGAACATTTCCGTCGCAAAATAATTTGCGACGGACACGAACAAGTCCGTCGCAAAATTTGCGACGGACACGAACCTGTCCGTCGCAAAAATTTTTGACCGACAGGAACGCGTCTGTCACAAAATTTGCGACGGACAGGGTCGTGTCCGTCGCAAAATTTGCGACAGACGAAATCGTGTCCGACCGCAAATTCGAAAGGTGAATTTCAAACCGTGCGAAATTGAAATATTTGCGACGGAAGTACTTGTCCGTCGCAAATTTGCGACGGACACACCTTTGTCCGTCGCAAATTTGAGAGTGAATTTCAAACCGTGCAAAATTTGCGACGGACAAATTTAGTCCGTCGCAAATTTGACGAGGGAATTTTTCCCGCTCGAACTTTGCGACGGATTTTTAATTTCCGTCGCAATTTTTTTTTTTCGAAAATTTGCGACGGACATTCAAGGTCCGTAACAAATTTGGCGGCGGACATGCTAGGTCCGTCGCAAATTTTTTCGTGAAATTTTTGCGACGGAACAAAGTATGTCCATCGCAAATTTTACGAGGGAATTTTTCCCGCTTGAACTTTGCGACGGATTTTTAATTTCCGCCGCAATTTTTTTTTTTCGAAAATTTGCGACGGATATTCAAGGTCCGGCACAAATTTGCGATTTAACATGCTAGGTCCGTCGCAAATTTTTTTTTTTGCGACGGAGCAAAGTATGTCCGAAATTTTTGCGACGGACTTACCATGTCCGCCGCAAATTTGCGACGGACTTACCGTGTAGTCCGTCGCAAATTTTGGCGACGATTTTACTAGGGTCCGCCGCGTGCGTCGGCAAGCGATGTCCGTCACGCCGTCGCGGTCTCTCCCTCGCGCCCGCCCGCACCCCCCGCACATGTCGCCCGCCGTCGTCGGTCGGCCGTCGCCCCGCCCGCCCCCGCCCCACCCCGCCGTCTCCGTCGCCCTCATCACCTCGCCCCGCCCCGCCCCGCCCCGCCCCGCCCCGCCCCCTACGTCTCCCCTCGCCCCCGCCCCGCCCGTAGTCCTACGCCCCGCTCCGCCCGCCCGCCCCGCCCTCCCCCGCCCGCCTCCGTCGCCCTACGCCCAGCAAGCCGATCCTTCCTCATCTTGCGCCCCCGCCCCGCCCGTCTCCCTCGCCCACTTCCCGTCATGCCACCCCCGCTCCGCCCCGCCCCGCCCTCGCCCGCCCGCCCGCCCGTCGCCCTCGCCGCTGGCCAAGCTTCGCCCTTATTCTTTATAGTCACCACCGCCCGTCGTGACCCTTGCTTCGCCGCCCGGCAATGACCATCGCCGCCCAGCCAACGCCACCGCCGGCCGCCCTCACCTTCACCACGCCCGTGCCGGGACCGCCACTATCCATTCCGCCTATTTTTGTTGTCCTTGAGTTAAGTAAATCAACTCTCTAATTCCTAGTTAGTATAAGTAGGTAATTAGTCGAATTTGGTTAGAGATTATTTAGGATTACTTTTCATTGGCTAAATTACGAATCGATTTCACGATTGCATGAGGCTTTGATCGATAGTCATTGGTTAATTTGTTTATTATGTAGATGATTAAGTGTTAAATGACGATAGAATGATTGATTAAGCGTTTTCATAGAAAATGCTTGAAAATTAAATAATTTTATAAAAATCATTGAAAATTATGGAAAATTTAAAAACGGTATATCGACAACAAATATGAAATTTGACCGTAAAAGTTTTTTAAAATTTTTAACAAACTTAAATTTCATAATATCACAAAATTGGAGAAATTAATAGTGCCCACCCATTTTCAGTGAAATTGAGTTTTTTAATGTTCCGAGGAAAAAATTATTAAAAAATTTAAAATTTCCATAACCTGATAAAATGGCTTAACGTAAATGTGGTCACCCATTGTGAGGAAAAAAAATTTTTGTGAAGAAAAATTACAAAAATTTAAAATTTAAAAATGCACAGAATTGCCTAGAAAATATATGGCCATCAACTTGCAGTGAAATTTAAATTTCTTTAGATGGCAACAAAAATTAGAATTTACAAATTTCCAAAATTTCACGGAATGGCTTATAATACCTGTAGCCACCCACTTTTTTTAGTTATATTTAATTTTTTTAACGTGCCCTAAAAAAATTGTTAAAATAAAGAAGGACTAAAATTTGGGAATCTTTACCTAATAGTTTAGACTACCTGTGGCCACCCAATTTTAGTATGGAATTTTATTTTTCACGGAAAAAATTTTATATTAAAATCAATAATTTAAAAATTCTTAAAATTTTAAAATTTGCAAAACTTTACCGAATGTCTTAGAATATCGGTGGCTACCAACTTTTAGTGAATTTTTTTTTAGTTCCAAAAAAAAAATTTAACAATAATAATAATACTTTTTTTCTTACAAAACTTTACAGAATGACTTAGAATATTTGTGTACTTGACTTTCGATTGAAATTTAAATTTTTGTATGTGGTAAAAAAAAATTTAATGAAAATGCATGCGATTCATATAGTGATGTTTGATACACTGTGGCTACCCATATCGTGCTCATACATTAATGTTTCATATGAAAATGAATGGGATTCATAGTATATTTGTTTGTAGGAAATTGCACGTCATAAGCACTTGACATTGGCTCATTTCAAGGAACTTTTTCTCAGTCTTTCTATTAAAATGGTAAGCTTCGTCATGTCCATTATTATGTGTTTGTAATACGTGTCAATAGTTTTTTACATATTCGTATAACCTTCCTACTTATCAGTTTAAACGTGGAGGTCACATGTCTAGAAGACAAGGCTCTTCCTTATCCTCGCCCCCGTTCCTTTCCTCTACTCCCCGTCCCAAGCATCTAACCCTCAACCATAATATGGTCCGTCACAATATGACCACGTTGGCCCTTCCTCCCACGCTCAACAACATGTTATGGGACTTCACCACATGCCAACTGAACGTTCTCCAGTTCAATCTTCTGTAGCTCCCCTCCTTCCATTCCACCCCAAAGATTCGGTAGAAACAATCGAATATTGACGGAAACAGAGGTCAAGAAGATAACTGATTCTTCATATGCCCATTTGGAGATTCGTAAGTGCTTCATTTTTATTTTAGTATATGTCATATTTGGGGCTTTAGATATTGATGTTAACCGAATTATCCATGTTGCACAATATTCGTATGAATGCAGATTCACGGATGCTACGTGCATTGTGAGGGAATTGAACAAAATAGTAAGAAACTTCTGGATGGGAGAGTATATTAATTACAGAAGTGTTCCACAAGAAGTGAAAGAAATGTGGTGGAATGAGTTCAAGGTAAGTTTTACATATTTTATTTTCTCACCAATTAAGTTTGGTGTAGTATATTGATGGTCAAGAATGATGTAAAGGGACCGAACAGCTCTGTAGTTTTCAATACCTAAAAGACCAGATATTTTTCCCGACATGAACTTTACAAAATCTGTCTATATGTGTCGGTGCATGGTTATGGATATGTGATCATCATAATAATTTCCAATTTATGTTTTTATTCATTGCAGCGAAAGTTCACGTGGGACGAAGCGGAAGACAATAAAGTGAGAATAATTTTCGATAAGAAAATAAGTGATTTTATGCGAAATGTTATGAATAGAGCGAAGAGCAAGCAAGCAAAGTCGTCTTTTCTTTACAGCTGGCAATTGGGTGGCAATTAACACATTTTGGGTATCTGAACAGTCGGCAACTCTGTGGAGCAGAATAAGAAGAATCGATCTTCTAGTTCTAGTGATGGGTCAGCCACATATCTTTGGGGGTTCTATCAACATTGCGGAGCATCGCAAACGACTGGTAAGTCTGTTAAATGAGTTATAAGTTAATTTAATTCAATTACTCAAGTTTACATTTTGTAGGCACATGAATTGGGGACGGAACCGACATTTGCAGCTACATTTGAACGCACATTTCAAAAGAAAGACAAGACATGGACTGGCGATCGAGCAAAAGCTGTTAAGGTATGTAAGGTTATACTTTGGCTTATATGTAAACTATAATGCAAAACCGTGAATGCTTTTAATATTTATGTATATATATAGTGATTTTATTTTCATCTACATTGTTAATGTAGGAAAAATATGATGATCTTTTAATGAGCAGTGCTAGTGGTAGTGATGATTGTCCTGAGTCCCGGCCACCAGTTGATAATATGGCATTATGGATGGAGGCAACGGGTGGGGCGAAAAAAGGAAAAATATTTGGGCTGGGATCGTTGTCAAAGATGTACATGCGGAATAGTCCGGAAGTTCATCATCCCTTGGGACTGGTCGAAGGAAGGTACGAACAGAGGAGCAATGGACCCATGAAGTGGATCGTCTGAATACTTTATTGGTTAAGAAGGATGAACAAATATATGACTTGTAAGAACAAATGAGAATGGTTATGCAACACCTTAACCTCCAACGCAATGCCGAGCCTCCCTGCCTCCAGCCAATCCAATAGGTGATGACCAACACATTGATGCCGAGAATGCTGATGCTGATGATGATGATGATGATGATGATGATGATTTTCTCAGTCTCCCTAGGTAAAATTTTGAGTAAGCTTGCTTCATAATGCGGGTTTTCATAATTTCACTCATATTCATACGTAAGAACATTTATGTTCGTCTTGAAACGTATTTTTGTTATTTTACACCTAGTTCCACATCCATGCTTAAACGCTGTTTTTGTATTTTGGACTTATTTATGTATCGACATTTTCTCAAGTCTTGACAAAGGTGACTACTTTTGGTGTCGTGCCATCGTACCAAAGCCGCCTCTTCTTCTGTATGGTTTTTTTGCGTCTTCTATGGTTGTCCCGTCTCTTAGTTCATGTTTTGAATGTATTGTAAGATTGGATATCAAATAGCATCATGTCAGACTCTATAACTTTCCTTCTGTTATTTATTTCAATTATATGTCATTGTGGCTAATTTGTCAGAATTTATGGTTTGTTCGTTTTTCTGTTTCAATTATATGTCATTGTCTCCTTTGATTGATATGGACAATAATTTATGGCCGAAATGATGTAAAAATAACGACGAATATTTTAAGCCGAATTTTGCTATTATTAAATATTGTCGCTAAATTTCGATCAAATTTAAACTAATTTTCTGATGATTTTGTGACGAATTTTGCAAACTTAAAATTTGCGACGAATTTTGCGATGAAATTTGCAACGATTTTATGACGGAATTTTGCGACGGAATTTTAATTAATTTGCGACGGAATTTTGCGACGGACCGTGTCGGTCGCAAATTTGCGACGGAATTTGCGATGAATTTGCGACGGAATTTTGCAACGAATTTTTTGCGACGGAATTTGCGATTTAATTTGCAATGGAATTTTATTTAATTTGCGACGGATTTTTGCGGAATTTTGCAAATTTTGCAACGGACCTTGTCCGTCGCAAATTTGCGACGGAATATTTGCGACGGATTTTATTCGACGATTTTTATTCGTCGCAAATTTCTTGACGAAATTTGCGACAATTTTTTTCTGTCGCAAATTTGCGATTTAATTTGAGAATTTTCCGTCACAAAAATTTTGACGCCCGAGTAGCGACGGAATGTTTTTCGTCGTCGCAAAATCCATCACAAATCGAATTTGCGACGGATTTTTCCGAAATTTCCGTCAGAATTTCGTCAAAAAAAACAAGTTTTTTTTGTGGTGAATAGAAAACAACCCAGCCATCTTGTGCAATTATAAGAAATCAACCCAAGCCATCTTGGGCAAATTTTACGGGGCCAAATTGGTCAAAAATCGGACAAGGTCGGTCCTAGCCTACAAAACTGTTTTTAGTGAAGTCCCTAGTTTACATGCAATTTTCTTATAGTTCGAGGGCTTTTTTGCAAAAGTTTAAAACATGAAAGTTGTCAATAACTTAACGAGCAAGTTGTCTATTGAATTTGGCTGGCTTATGAATTGTCAAACTATTTTACCAGAATTTTTTAATCAAGCCGGTCAAAACTGGGTCGAATCCAGATTGTCGTCTCATTTTGCTCAAATTCAGGTTTTTTGGTTTCGAACCAGGTCAAATGGTCATCATGAACTTTGAACTGCATATCCTAAGCTTTCTATTAACACCTGAACCATTTCAATTGTACCCCATTTGATAGGTTAACTGAACCAAAATATAACCAGTCTACATTTGAGATTAAACTGAATAGGTGACCCTTCTTTGCTTCGCTTCCTCTTGTATGATTGGTTAAGAATCAAGGTAAAATGATCTAAATACATGTTTAATTTGATGCTTATGCATGTGACTGCTTGATAAATGTTAGGTGCGATGCATGCTCGATGGGTAGCTTATTGAAAATTGATTAGAACTGAGTTAGAGATTAATTGATTTTGACCATCGTTATGTGAATACAAATGGTGGCCAATTGTCATTAACCATTAATCAGTCTACATTTGTTGATTGTTTCATTTGAGTAATTGCATGTGAATTAATGAACGAGAAATGACACCACCAACGATGGCCATGCAAGGCGCTCCATGGAGGATGGCGGCCAAGGCTTAGGAAGTTGGTGGCAAAATGTCGTTGTCCTATCTGGTCTCAAATTTGTAATAGCTAGTTTAGTTTAACTAATAAACAAGATTAGCTTAGGTCTTAAATAAAAATTGTTTTAGTTAGAAAGACCACTCAAAATCCAAAAAGAATCAATTGGAGTCTTTAGCATAGCTTAGGCCACACATCCAATAATTAATAAGGGGTATATGGACCATTAGTGACTTTGAGGTTACTTGAAAAGGATTAACCACGCACTTCATATCCAATGGTCGAAATTGATGACCCGACCTTGGATGAGTGAAAAGGTAGATTTCTTGTGGCCTTGGACACACAAGGGACCAATTCCCTTATCTAGGATAGGTTTAGATTTTACGACTCACATTAGTCTCAATAGCAAGCTTCTGATGGCTCATGTCTCAAGGCTTAACAACAAAACCATGTCATATTCTTTGTCTGACATTGTATCGGGTTTGCACACGACGAGTTGCAGGTTTTCTTTTAATGCACTTAGAATAGCTCAGTCTTTCATTTCATTGGGTGTTTTACTTTATGCACCACTTTTTCAATACATTGTTTGTTAAATTTCTTTTCCTAGTCCAAGATAGGATTAGTTTAGAACTTAAATGGAAAATCACAAAAACATGTTACGTGATCATTCAAAATGGCATTGAGACATTTAGGATTAAAAAAAATGGTAAATCAAGATTGCATGACCACTTTGGATAAACAATTAACTAGTTATGTACTGAAAGGGCATTAAAAGAATCATGAATGTAAGCAAGTCCTTGTTCCTTGCATCTCTGGTTGTATAAAAATCGAGATGACCCACCTCTGTTTTGATTGGGTTTCTAACCAACCCCCCAAAAATGATTAGTGGCAACTCCTAGTAACAAGTAGGCTCATAATAAACAAAAATGGGTTAGTCTCAAATGTTGCGCGATGTATGTGGCTTGGGAGCGCCCGTGCCCTTAAATAATGAGCCTTTTGAGTGTTCCCTTTGGATGAATTATTCACATTCTTGGGTATCTCTAAACCCATCCCACGAGGGGTAGGTTGTGACATGCAATAGGTTTAGGATTAATTGGACAATTTCCTTGATGAAACTCTCCTTAATCTTCAGCTAAAAGTCCTTCAAGATGTAAATAACACATGCACGGCACTTGCACGACAAATGCACGGCTCTTGCACGACACATGCATGACACAAGGCAATTTCGTGAGGCCAGGGAAAAGAGAGTGTGAGAACTCCAAAAGGGATTTTGGTTCCGCAAGATACTTTGTAGATTTCTTAGTTCCAAAATGTTTTCCCCTCTTCTCCCTTTTCCTCTCATTCGTACTGGTCTCTGTCTGACTCAACAATTAAAAACCACATAGACCATAATATTTTCATTCAACTAGAGCTATATGCACTATCAAAATGAAATATTACATAGCATTGACCCTAAGGCAGCCTGAAAATATAATACTTTAACTCCTCTCTAATTTAGACCCGGATAATAAGGAAAATCGGTGTCGTTGAGCCACAAGGTTCCTTGAGTCAAAGACTCGACAGTGAACTCACTTGCCACTGGCAAGCTGTTAATAACTTTGCACTCGGGCCATTGTACTCGTTTGCTGATTTTAGAACCCAGGCCTCTGTTTATGTAATCTCCCTAAAAGAGTGCTTAACCAAAATGTGTCATTGAACTCCAACCAACCAAGGCGACCAGGTCGTTGATGTACGACTTTGGGATCACTGTCGTAGAGAACTTCCACAAACGGCCAAGGAATGTCTCAAACAACTACTCTACAGGGACAAGGTCTGATGTTTGCTGTCGAGGAGCAACATTTAGATATGATCGTTTAGGCTGTCTCTGGCTTGGGTAGTGAACACATTCTTTTGTTTCTCCCCCGGCCTGCATGCGTGTAATTCTGGAGAGCTACCACTGCATTCCAAACACAAAATCGACCATACCATATATATCGCAGTCATGATAAAACTGCGACCAATTTGCACATATAGCTCGTCTTCGTAACTAAAGAACCTGCAATGGAAGAACACCGACTTTTTGAAGCTACTCTGGAAAGCCACAGCCTTATGCTTGCTCGGCCCCACAAAATTCTCAATGGTAATCCCCTTAGCAAGAAATCCATCGCCCACGATAACTGCAAAGCGAGGAAATGACTTTTAATTTAAAGACATGTCCTTTTATGAATTGAACCATGTGGGTTTACATAATAGAGAGCTTCAGATGGAATAGAGAACGTGTTGCATGCTTCTGCAATCCTGGATGAGAAGACCCGGATCTTTTTGCCAATTTGATTTAAACTCAAATTGGTGTCTAACGACTACTTTCGATCTGGAATCCGCAGAGAAGCCTGGAGAAGTTCAGAGTAATTTTTCCTCTTTTGTGAAATCAAATCAGAGAGTCAGACACCCTGCAGAAGCAGAAGGCCCTAAGTCTGGAAAGCTTCTGCTTTGCCCACAGATTGCAGATTGGTTAAGCAGATAGGTTTATTGTGGCAAGAGAAGTTGGTCCAACGGCTCCTTTGGCCTTGAAAAAGGCTCCAATTGTTAGTTTGAAGATTGAAGGCAGATATAAACAGATGAAAGGGAGCTGAGAACTTTGGCGGAAAACAGAGCTTCTGTTTTAGCTCTGTTGATCATACTGTCAAGCTTTCTACCGTGAAAAACAGCTTGTTTTTTTTATTGTTATTCTCGGTGAAGGTTGAATTTCTTGTAATCTGAAAAGAGAGTGGATTATATAGTGTTAAGATGCTCGTCTTTGTTGAGTTATCTACTGAGCTTCGTACAGAAACAACACTATCTATGTACTTTAATATCTTTGAGATTACTAATGAATTTCAGCCTCATTGATGGTCGCTAGTCTAGGAAAGTGGATGCAGAGTAAGTGAAAGTCAGAATCACTATGTCTTGCAATATCTTTTATCTCTTTTACTCTTTCATTAACTGGTTGATCGAAGCAATTACATCGGCATAAATGTTTTTCATCGTACAAAAGCGCATTTGCAAATCTTTCATGAAAAAGGTTCTAATTTTTTTAGGACAACCATTTCAACCCCCTCTTGATAGTCATGTTAGCCATATTTTGGTATTTTTGGCATTAGAGCTTGGTCGCCCAATTTTTTAAAGTTTTATATTTTAATAGCATAAAATATTAGAGCTTGGTATTTAAAGTGTTAGATGGAGTCAGATAGATGAACATGAACATCCGACAAGGCAACTACGAGATGCACAAGATGAAAACATCACCCAAATGTGCACGAGCTATAGATACATCGTCAATGGTCTTGCCAGCCAAGGAAGACCTACAGCAACTAGGAAATTGTGAACACGGGTCATGGGTTTTCTCAATGAGCTAAAGGCAATGGTGGAGTCACCCTGAGAGACTGCAAAAATAGTGCTCACCAACCAACCATCATTATGATACCAATTGTTGTTAAGATTACGCTGGAGCTAACACGTCTTGCAATTTTATATCAAACACGAGAGAACGAAATCACCAGAAAAATCAATAAGGAACAATAAAGACAATATAGATTTTACATAGTTCGGTCCAAATTCGATACGAGTATCGATATCTACTCCATGGGGAAAGCTACCCACAAAGAAAGCCACTATGAATCCGGATAACTAGAGTTATAATCATTCAAGTGTTTCCAGCTCTAAATTACACTCCTAGCAAATGCACAAAGTGTTATATCACAATTTTTCACAAAGAACTCATTTAAAAAACTTAAAAGAGAGTCCTGACACTCCTCTTACTCGCTTTAACGGATAACTTTAATAAAATAGGTCAAAGAAGCTTTCTAACGCCCATGTTTTCGAGGTCAGTAAGATATTTGAGAGTTCGCTCGGAATGGATTGGGCACCCGCTCGACATATGAAATGGGGCAAAAGTACACCACAAGTGCCATAACTTGTGTCTGGCGATCACTTTGGTGCCATAACTTTTTCGGATCACTTTGGTGCCAACTTTTTAAAAAGCGATCATTTTAGTGCCAATGCGGACGTGGTTCGCCGGAAATCCGATGTGTGACCACGCTCGCCCGGAGAGATCCACGGCTCGCCGGAGAGATCCACGGCTTGCGGAAGGTCGATCGGCATTAAAAACGAAAAAGCAGCGCCCGTTTTAGCCTCTTGGCGTGTATTTTTAAAAAATATTATATTATATTATATTAAAAAGCGCAGCCCGCCGCCTCCGGACGGCGGGGGCGAGGCGAGGGGTCGCCGGCCGAGGCCGCCGCTGCTTACCACCGCCGGCCTTCCATGGTCGCGACGGGCGACCAGGGCGAGGGTCGCCACCATTGTCACCAGGGCCTCCCGCCACGCCGCAGGTTTTTTTTTTTTTTTTTTAATTTTAAATTTTAAAATTTTAATATAATATAATATAATATTTTTAAAAATACACGCCAAGCAGGCTAAAACGGCATATTATTTCCACGTACAAGTCATATTATTTTTTTTTTAATATAAATGCCAAGTTAGCGTTTTGACCGAATTTTGGCCAGAATTTTACCGGAGTCACTAAAGTGATCTATTTTCCTCCCGACTTGGCACCAAAGTGATCCGAAAAAAGTTATGGCACCAAAGTGATCGCTGACACAAGTTATGGCACTTGTAGTGTACTTTTGCCTATGAAATGGAGAGGCAAAACCAGGACTCTTGCCAATCGCCTGCCCGCCTGCTGCCTAGTAGCTACAAGCTACCGGGCGCATCTGACAGGGTGCCCGGGCAAGCTACCACCTCAAACCAAGGGGCACCTCCAAACACATCTCGGACCTATCTTAATCTCCAGGTTCGACAAAAACTCCAATTTTGGCAAGAAATGTGAGAGACAAATTCAACAACACATGCTTATTCCACTCTTAAATCATTAACAATCTAACAAATACCATCAAAAGGTTATTATCCCCAAGATTGTGTGAGCATGAACAACAATCATAACCTAACTCCCTTCCTTAGGACAGATCAATTTTAACCTGACAATCGAGTTTATAAATTGTGAAACGGGCCAAGCAGAGAACTTCAATCAAGCCGAAAGCAGAAAGGAAAGAAGAATTGCAATGAGCTGCGTAGAACTCCAAACAATCGAAACCCTTTGGTTCGAGAACACTCGAAGCTAAACAAGGAGAGAAGTTTTTAGTGCTCCTAAAGAACAATCCACCCGCTTACCACGGAGAAATTGTTTAGTAGTTTAAAATGACCATATCCTAGATACAACATGTTGGGTGGATAACGTTTTTTTTCGGTGAAGAGCAGTGAAATTCACGATATTTAGTGTTTGTTTATTGGTCTGGTGGAAATATGACAGTTTTCTTGGGCCACCTAAAAATCTCTCTTAAACATTTCATCCAAATGGGTAAGTTACCAGCTTAAGCAACATAAACTTAGGCTCCGTTCATTTTGCGGAAAATGTGATGTTTTATAGGAAGTCATTTTCTAGGAAAATGACAATATTTTTCGGTATTCAGTTGAAACCTGAAAATCAACTGTAAAATATTTTCTGCCATTCGGTATACAATTTGATCTTCTAGGGAAAATTACCAAAAAATTCGAAATTTTTATTTATTTATTTTTCTTTCCTTTTTTCCTTTTTTTTTTTTTTTTTTTCCTTCTTCCTTGGCCGGTCGCCGCCATGACAGCGGATAGCGGTCAATGATCGACCACAGGCGAGCTCGAGCCCTCACCTGATCTGGCCAGCCGCCAGACATTGGGGAGGCTCTAGCGACCTCAAGCTCGTCTGTGACCGGTCATCAACCTCCACCATGGCGGTGATCGGCAAAGAAGAAAAAAAAAAGAAAAGGAAAATTAAAAGGAAGAAGAAAAAAGAAAAAATAATTAATAATTGATTTTTTGAAAAAAAATAAAAATAAAAATAAAAGGAAAGTGTGCTATATGAAAGAAAGTGAGGTGAAAGAAGATGGAAAATGTTTTCCGCTTTCTGAAAAGCCCACTTTCTGAAAAGCGGAAAACATTTTCCTTACTTTTGAATGTGTTTTTTCCATTAGTGGAAAATATTTTTCATAACTAGTTTATTTTTCGTGAAATAAATGCCAGAAAATTTGGAAAATATTTTCTTGCAAGTTGTTTTTCTGTGAAACAAACGGAGCCTTATTGTCGAACGGATTAGTTCGAATTGCCGGTAAATTCTTATGCATTCATCTAGTGATCTTTCCGGAAATAACTATCATTGGATTGGTAAGCTTCCTTGGGCAGCACGAGGGACATAGCATGTATGAGATTGCAATCTAAGCAGAAATCACAATTTCTCACAAGGCCAATTGCCTAATATCGCTCATTCAGATAGCAGTAGATACTAGATAGAATAAAAATCTTTGCAATGAAATCTTATTGCCCTCTCTAATGCATAGTTATGAATAATCAACAAAGTGCAAGCCATGAGCAGCATTGATTAAAATAAAGCCATGTGCTTAGGCCATTCATTAGCAGCCCATCATTTTTAGCCGGTGTCCCATAACATGCCACTAGATTCAAATTACTCGAGAGACCTAATTTGGATTTTGGTGCTGGGAGGGACAACAGACAGGACAACATGTAACAATCATAAGCACGACATTTTCTTTTAACCTTTTTTAATGTTTTTCTTTTCTTATTTTGAGAGAAAATTAAGGGGAAAATGATGTGAAATTGTCAATTGTGTAGTATCGGAACCTTTCTCACAGTCTAACGTCTCTTTCCCTGTAAGAGCTGCGGGGACAATGCTTTGAAAAGATACATGTTCGAAATAAACCTCATGTAACGTCCTGAATTCGACCCACTTATGAGATTAATAAAATAGATGATTATTTCTCATTTCGTTTTAGTGAGTCTCACCCGGAACTGATCATTCTCGGGATACTGACCATTAAGGAATGGCTAACTAGGAAAACGGTGCTTGGACCCAAGAACTCGACCGTGAATCGAGTCTGATTCCGAAAAACGACAAGGGAATATTTTGTGCCGATATGGGCCGATCCAAGAAGAATGACGGGTTTGGTTCGACCGACGACGTATGATCGGATAGTAGGTGATTCCGCACGACCGAGAGCACGCACGGCGAATGATCCTGAACTTATTCCGGACGACCGCGACCCCTAGGACTAGCGATAAATCCTCATGTTCTCTGGGAAATCGAGACCAACACGACTTGGGTACCCCTAGGTCGATACGCGTAACCCCTAAATAGCCGCCTATTAGTGAGAGACGCTAAAATTGCAAATTGAGCTAAATTGATCGTGAAATTAAGTCCGGACTTCGGTGTCGGATTTTGTGGGCGTCGCAACTATTTTTGCAAAAACGACATCCTTTTTTATGTGGCCACTCATATTTGGGATCAGTAGAATCAAAATTGAAAAATTTGCCCCGGGATCGAAAAATTACAGTTTTGCCCCTAGGCCTAATTATGGTGTTCCGAATTTTGGGGTTAATTGGGGAATATTTTAGGGTTTTATATTGGTGTATTTCAGTCCAATAATGCTGGTTATGTTGGTCCATAATGCCCCCAAGATTTTTAGCAAGCCTTGATTTTAGCCCTTGGATTAGGGGCAAGATTGTCTTTATGGCAAAGTTGGTCACCAACTCCCACTAGCAATATCCATATACACTCTCTCTAGTCTCTCTCTCCTTCCATTTTCCTCCCATCACCAGCCGGCACCCCCCCCCCCCCCTCTCCATCTCGTGAGCTCCTCCTCCCGGCCGCGGGCGCGACACCACCGCCGGAGCGCTGCCATTGCCGCCACTGCCGCCGCCGGTGCTGCTTGCCGAAGCCGCTCGTCCTCGCCAGCCTCACCCCACCATCACCATTTCGTCCCCCTCTCTCTCCCGTGCTCTTTCTCTCGCCCATCTGCTTGGCGCTTTGTTCTATTCGGGCGCGGAACCGCCGCTGTTCAGCCGCCCTCGCCTCTTGATCAGCCCTGTTTAAAGCTTAGGAATCCAAGTGAGTACAATCCTAAACCCTAATTAGGCTAATTTACATTTCTAGATGAGTTTTAGAGGTTAAATTATGGTAATTTAGGGGTTAAATTGTGATGGGCGTTAGGGACTGATATGGTGGCTATTTTACGGGCTTAGTGTGATAATCTAATTGAGGTTTAGTGGCCCATATAGTGCTGTGCGGTGGCTGTGCATAGGCGCCTTGATTTGGGGCGAAAATGTGAATTTGGCAGGTGTGAATTGAGGACCGAGTGGTGGCTGTTTTCGTGGTGAATTTTTGTAGCTTAATGTGGTGATTCGGAAGAGAATTAAAGGCCTAAAGTGGACTATTCATGGCTGATTTAATGTGGATTGGATCCGAGCCCTATTTGATTAATCATGGCATTAGTGGAAATCGTCGAGTGTTTTGTGAGCGGACCATGAGGAGGTGGAATTGATCATGAATTTACATTAGTGTTTCGATGCCGTGTCAAGTACTTATATGCCATGACTTGAGGGGGGGCCTTGGGGGTCATGCACTTGTGGTTTTCATTGACCTAGTTTCGTGATTTTATGTACCAAGTTTGTGCCATGGTTGGATTGGGTGCCTTTATTAGTTGGGCTTGTGATATCTTGAATTGAGCTTGTTGCGTGGTGAATTAAATAAGTGTTGTTGTGCCATTGAATGCTCATTGCGAAATTCACGAATGTCGAGTGCGGATGTTGTGGCCATGAGTGTGCATCTCAAGCATTGGCATAACATGTGCATATACGAGTGTGCACAAATGACATGAGCATGTGATCACCTAAAATGCTCTGATGCGTTTTACGCAGGGTTCAGATAATAATTGATGATTGTAAATGTGTGATCACATAAAGTCCTGATGCGTTTTACGCGAGATATTGAACCCGTCCTGAGGCGTGTTACGCGGGATGATGCCCGGACTACCGAAAGATGACCAACCTGATGCGTTTTACGCAAGTTATGTGTCATGAGCCTGATGCGTTTTACACGGGCCAGAGATCGATCTCAAAGTGATGGACCTAATGCGTTTTACGCGGATCGAACCTGATGCGTTTTACGCGGGTCGGAGGAGAATTAATAAATTGCAAGTATGCAAGAGTGCAAGTGTGCGAAAATGCATTGATGAGACATGAGCATGGGTGTGAGCACGAGCATATACATGACATGCGTCGTGGCTGAGTGATGTGCGCATATGTGCCATGGTTAAGTTCTGTGTCATTATTGCAATTATATATAAAGTGCCTAACCTGCAGGGTCAATCGAGTATTGGGTTTGGGCCCGAGGGCCTAAGTCACTTACATTCTGATTTGCATGTTATTTAGTGCTCGTCAGGAGGTGCATGTTAGCCTAGTTTAGGTTTAGGGAACCTACTCGCTGAGATTTATTCTCACTGTTGTATAAACCCAATTCTTTAGACCCCCAACCTTGAGTTGGTGGATGCGCCACTTCGTTTTGGGATCCCGTATCGCATAAAGCGATCGGTACACCCCGTAGGGAACGGAGAGTCATATGTTAGGCACTACAATATAGTATGGGTCGATGAGGGCGGGCCACACTTCCGAGCCCATCCTTACCTAACTTGGTGTTTCCGGGACCAGTTCGGTACGCATGGACCCCTTTGGTCCTTCGACATCCTATTCGATATATATGGCCAGCTAGATCCGCGAGCCGCTGATGGAGAGGTCGTGAGCCCCGCTGTCACGTCCGAAGAGGATTCTAGTGCCCGGCCAGTCATCATCGAGATGGATACCAAGTCCGAGGGAGAGGAGCCGATGGACTGAGAGCTCGACGTCGAGCCAGAGCCGGTGCCTATGGAGCAAGAGATAGAGTCGAAGGAGAATTCCGGAGTAGAGTCAGCGGATACCGAATCCGAGCTGAAGTCGATGGATTTTGAGTCTGAGTCATCGGACGACTCGTCCGAATCCTCAAGATCTGACCCGGACTGGTTGCCTTAGAGTTTACCCCTGACCATAGTTAGGTAGGGCCGACACTTTTTGGATAGATGCCCTTCCTAGGTTTAGTGTTCTGACCATCCGAGCCATAAACCCTTTTTGATGTTAGTGGCCGTTGACCCATTTTTGGTTAGCGTAAAAGTCTGCATCGATGGATATTGTAAATCCTTGTTCATAATGCATGTGTATATTTTGATGGTTGTTGTTCTTTGCTACCCTTGGTTATGTGATTTTATATTGTACGGGTGCTTGTTACTTCCGCTGTGCATTGTTCTCTATTGTTTGGGTTTTGGGTCGGCGACATGGGACGTCGCACTAAATCGACCGTGGCAGGATGACGCGCGCTCGTAGGGTTCGGGGTGTGACACCTCATCAAGGGCAGAGCAGCCCGCTAACCCCGTTAGGAATCAAACCAGGCGAAGGAGAAAGTTTGGGGAAAGTAATCTACATGTAAAAGTTGACCCGTCCATAATTTGGCCGCGCCAACATGTTGCATCCGCTTACTGATCAAATAGATATAATCACGCACCTTGCAACCCGCTAAACTCGCCCTAGTCCTGCTAAGTTTCGGTTGGGCCAAAGTGCGAAATGGATGGGTCTAGGAAAGTCATTTCGGACCTTTTGATGTAGGTCCGGATAAAATTCATATAAAAAGTTAAAATTCTCTTAATTATGCTTGGTTCACATGCACTAGTTGCTGTAAATCGGATGTTTCTCAGATACACGACTGAAATTTACTCAGCTATATGACGCAAAGTATCTCAAAATCACAACAAAACGCTTCTGAGATAGATTTCGACTACCCGACTTGTTTCATGGTGACAATACATGATCTGAAGGGGTTAACTGATTTATCAATCTAATTAATTGAAAGGATCCCAATCTTTTCGATTAACGTGATAAAAAGCATACACGTGTTGATCACATGCCCACGAGGAAAAATATCTAGATGAAGGGCATATGTTTGTTTCAGTTTTAACTAAAAAAAAAAAAAAATGCTTTTTTTCCTCTTCTGTAACAAGTTAAAAACTTGTTCAATTAGATTATATTATGAAAAAATTTGGGGAAAACTTGTGTGCCAACATGTACATTTTATAAAAGTAAGTATTTCAAATTTCACAAAACGTCAAAATAAGATTTTGAGTAAATAAAAAGTAAAAAGTAAAATTCAATTTAGACAGACTGAATTATAGCCACCTGTTATGATATTTTTGTTGTTTCTTGACCTATGCAAGGAAACACATTTTTGAATTACTAACAGCACTCAAAACTTAGCACGTTATACATAGATGATACTTCGATTTACATTAGGACATGCTACATAATATCGAAAGAGATAGAGCCATAGTAATTATTAATTTATTTAATCTATAGTTTATAATATGTAGTGGCATATGGTGTTCGCTTCTTCTTGGCAAGTCATTTGGGTTTCATCAGTTGGGAATGAGCTTGAAGGGGGGCCTGACAAGAGCCGGTGCTGGATCGTACCTTCCATAGTCCTTGGTGTTCGCTCTTAGAAGCCTTCCATGGATGATGTTGGTCTCTGCTAAATCCTCTCCCGCTGTTGTTGAAGATGATGATGTTGTTTCTTTCCATGGTTCCTGCGGATAACCAATCAAAGCTGTGAGAGAAGTTCTAGAGTAGTCGTAAATTGAGAGACATCTTGTGTACAACTCTGCATGCATGTGCGCTAATTCCATATTTGACTCGCGGAATCACCGGCCTGCTACTCGAATGATAAACGGGCATTTTTTATGTGTATATGTGAGATTCACATTTTATTGTGTTTAGTCGCCATGGTTAGCACAGTTGATTGAGGCTAGGCCGAATACCTGAGCATAATCGATTCATGCAAACCGTATGTTGCAGGATCATCAGGGGCCTCATATTCAATCCCCACCAACTGCATACAAATTGTTATGAGTTGGGATCACTTGCATAGACCAAAGACCTGAACTTAACTAAATCGTGGGAATTGTAGAGTTTTCCATTAGCTTCCAAATAGCCGGACCTTTGCATCCATAACAGTGGATTGTTATCAAATTATGGTGTTTTTCTCATGGGAACCACGTCTTTTTAGGACTAATTTTCTTTATTCTTTTCTCGTCGTCAAGACCGACCAAAATGAAAATGAGCTCCCTTTCCTCCACTTTTAACCGCCCTACAATCTTAGTGACAACAATGATCAATGAAATGTTATCCTACAATCGAGTCTTCAGTGACACAAAATTCTTTCGTTAATTGGGGGTTGCAGTGACCAAAAGAAAAGAGTGCAGGAAAAACGAAGAATCAAATTTCAAGGTATTCCTTAGGGAAAACCAGAAAATAACTATAAGTAAATAAAACAAAAGATAATGAGCACAAACCTCTTGATCAATCTTTTCACTCACATCCGCCTCCTTAGCCAACTTGTCCATGGACTTGAAGGGTCGACCTGCCAACAACACACACCATGCTTCACACACATTCAGCATCATACACTAATTTGATGTACATTCTGAAGTCTGCTGCATTATGAGACATACTCTTTACTCTCTCGTGATTCCTTGGGATAGACCAATGAGATTATACAATCATATATAGAGTTCTGATGATAATGCGAAAAACAAAAAAAGCTGCAATTCCCACAGGATGATAAAAAGACCCACCTGCATGACAGGACGTGAAAAGTGATGCTGAGAAGAGGAGGAGGACGAAGAAGAAGAGACTGATTTTGATCTTCAGAAGCGTGACACCCATTCTCATGATCACCTTTCTTCTTTCCAAACTTAGTTCTTGGGCTATCAGAGAGAGAGAGAGAGAGAGAGAGCTAAAGCATGTAATGCTTCTGCATTAGCAAAAGGAGACCATTAAAGTGTTTCTACCAAATTAAGCACATTAAAGTTGGTTGGATTGGCTATGTATGGATAAACGGGAAACTTTTAATACTATCCGGCATGGAGGGCGCAAATTTATTTTTTCTTTCCTCCCTTATATGAGGTTTACAATTCAAAATCAAAAGGTGAAGCGCACCTTCTTTTCTCTTGTAGGGCATTATAAGTCTATGAAGTTAGTGGATTGATGATTTCGAGTTAAATTAGTGATAAAGCGTTGAGCGTGACCTCCAGTGGAAATTATCAAGGTAGCGCCTATGTTCGGACTAAACTTTTGCCCCTCACTTTAATGACGTGACGTTTAATCTTTAAATTTGGAGAGTTCCACTTCTAGGCATAGCCATTTTCAGGAAGTTTATTGCATATAGAAACTCTTGGGAGCATTAAATTTCCGGGTATAGAGACCGCCCTTTCCACATTACTACGTCATATGGGTTTCTACTTGCTCTCCTTTTCTCTAGCTATTCTGGTTAGAGGTGACAAATGGGAAGATCGAATTGGTTTCGGGTCGGGTTGTTTTATATTCGTATAGTTTTCTGGTTGGAGTCAGTTTTTGGGTTCTCCTCAGCTCAGAAACAGCCTTCACTTTCTTAGACTGGTTGGCTCCTGTTTAGATAATGCTCGATCAGTTATGGGCTTGCTCGAGTTTCAGACAGTTTCGATTTAAACCAGGTTTCTTGGGTTCGGTTTACTCGGGATTCCAGTTGATATCACATTCGCATCAGCTCAAGTTCGGTGAACCAATTTCAGATTACTCGGTATTCGGGCTTCCGTGGAAGCGTGTTGTTTGCATTCAGTTTAGATTGGGTTCGGATTATCAGCTTTTACAACCACCTTGGATTGGGTCGTCGGTCGGTTTAGGGATGAGTTTGGGTGGATTCCTCATGCACTCAAGAAATTTTGCTACCTTTAATTCTTGTTCTTGCTATGAGTCATGGTAATAGATGAAGCAGCTATTGTTGAGCATGAAATTTGTGGAGTAAATATCATTATTAGATAGGTCCATTGCAGTTACCTTTAGAGAAAGCAATTGATAACAAGAGTGACATTTTGGCATATCAAAAAGGAATTCGTTGTTTGAATTGTTAATGATTGAAAGTAGAAATTCATGAATCTCCCCAGAAAAGATATTAGTTATAATCATATGATTCGAATCATATCAAAACACCAAAAAATGGTAATGATGAAAGCTCTAGTCTGCATGGTGCTGGATAAAAGGGCAGAATTGTAATTATCGTACTCGATGATGTGTGTTCATAGGCTAAAATGTGATGCAGGTGAGAGGTCAAAGGACGTGATTTCTGATTAACATAACATCCGTGTCGTTTAGTTGTGCTGGAGAGGCAATAAAATACATATAAAAGTGAAAAGATAAAGTAAAGATGGTCTAAAAATTGCTTTTGTGGATGGCTAGTGCTCCCAATTATCCAAAACGACAAGTCGAAAGGACACCGGTGGAGAATAAAGAGAAGCATCTGGGCTCATTATATAATGAGAACGACCAAGATAATATTATCTGAGATGGGTCTTCTTTATGGAAGTGGTGTTAGCTAAGCACCAGTCTCCCTTCTTTTTCAAGTAGACAATGGCTTTCGCTTTTGCTTGTATTATTGGGCTGTCTCTTCATAGCGTTGAAAGCTTGTGTTCCTTTCCACAAGATTTGAAAGGTTAGTAGGTCCTTAAGAGTTACACATTGGTATCATGCTTGTGTAGGAGGTTGCGTTGGGTTCTCTTCGAAATCTGGAAGGGGCGAGGTCTGAGCAAGAAATGATGCCAAATGACATGTCGGGAATGCTGGGTCGACTTCTAAATCGTCGATGCGAAGAGATAGAATGAGAGGCCATCGCCCAATGGTCACGTGTCCCGTCAGGTTATGAACTGATATCGATTTTATTTAAAAATATTATTATTAATCAAAGGAGAATCTACCTCGCGAACTTTATTCCATATCTCAGATTTAGTGAGTAAAAACTCTCTAAAACATATGATCCCACTCCCTTACCAACTTGATTCAAATATCGAAACAAATGAAGGAGATTATCCAGAAGAAATTAGGTTTAAGCATTATAATGTCAGATACAAGTCTGAATTTCTACGATGCTCAACTTAGTATAGATGTAAAAGCTGGATTTTGTTTTTACATATTTTAGCATACAATTGTATAATTTGAAGAATATTGACACATGTAATTGCTATGAGCTACAGGTTTTCATAATTGCAATATGATAGACTATGCATAGACTTGATCAATAAACTCAGTATCGATTCAGTGAATAAGATAGCAAATCGACGTGCAAAAAACTGACATTTTTTTTATGAGCCTTGCATTGAATAGTATGAGAAGATTCAAACTGAAAGATTGATAGAAGATAATTCACTACTCCACCGCGGTCACTCCCCTTTTAATCTCCATCATCCTATCCACCGCATCTTCGACCTCCTCAACAACTCACTACCGCCTCTGCTGGCACCACCATCCATCTACGATATTGCTTCCACTGTTACTGCCACCTTCAGTTGAGATCGTGTTCACTATCACTACAACCTACCCTCACTCCATCTTAATCATCACCCACCACCACTCCCATAGTACTATAATATCTAGCACTACCACCTTCAGTCAATAGAAAATATACTCTCAATAAAGTTTTGAATGGTAAAGATTCAACTCTCCAAGACATGGTTGTCAAAAGCTAAAAGAACATTAGATGTTCAAGCATTGACTCACAAGTTTGAAATCAATGAGGGGTCCCCCTCTCTCACTCTCACTCTCTCTCTCTCTCTCTCTCAAAAACACACACAAACACACGCACCCATGTGTGGTAATCCAAAAAATGCATCAGTTCTGGTCCTAATGGTAATACAGGGAAGAATCCTAACAGCTAAAGAGACTGATGAGGAAAATGCCGGGGAAAACAAATGAAAAAGAAATGGGATAAAGAAGTGGAATATGAACTTCAAGGGTTTAATAAATGAATAAGACAACTGAAATTTTACACCTCATTTGTGGAGTCCTCTATGGGAATCCTACTGGGTGCAATCCCTCAGCGCTGGTGAATTTACAGTTCCAGAGAGATTAATCTGATGCGCGAATAAAGATACAAAATGCCGTTTGACAGTTGGTAAAGAAAAACAGTGAAGCAGCAGCACCATAATATACCGAAAGCATTCAAGTTGCAGAATCCACTAAAACAGGATGTGACAGCATTCGATGCCATGCAATTTCTCTTTTGCTCTTTTCTTCTTTCTTGTCTAAATCTTGTATATTTGCCCTTTTTTTTCCGAGCCTAAACCATAGCTTCACATAATCATCTCGAATATCATACCAAACCTTCAAATCTTCAGATTGCTTTAAAAATTAAAGGCCTAGCATGGCTTCTGTTGCAAGCAACCTAGGAATAAAATCTAAGAAAGAACTTTTATTCCCCATTGATGATGGAAAACACGGTTCGAAGCCACTACCTACCACCAATCACTTATTCCTCAATTCCCACAATTGACTGAGACAACCAACTTAATTAAGATATTGCGAACTCTTAGCAACAATAGTCCAATACTGATCTCCGATATCCAGTCACAAAACTAAGATACCACTGGCCCTACATCTGATTGAACAGTCACCATTACAGAGAAATTATGACCAGCACCAACAATTTTAAGTAAACGTCATGGAAAAATCATAAGAACTGGTGCGCTTAGAAGTCAAGAGACATGCTGCCATCATTTTTTCATGAAAAGTAATAATAACTGCCAAGCTACAATTATGTTCAATAGAAATGACTAGCTTTGAACACACTACTTATGCTAAATTCCAATCATGTCAGAAGGCCATGCTTGAAAAAAATACAATGACCAGAAGGCTTAAAGATCGTCTCCTACAAGAGAGAAGTTAAATACATACAACAAAGATGCAGGGTAAAAAGAACATTATGATTTTGAAGCTTCGTCTGCTTTGATGTCACCCTCATGTCGCAGGCTGTTCTCTCTACTGTAAGCAGACTTAGCACCCTGAGAAGTAAGGGACAAATTTAACCATACATCGAGACTGAAAAATGTCTTCTTGTAATCAAGTGCACAGTTTCTCCCAAAGTAAATGACACTCACTTGAAAGATTGTCCCGAGCTTCTTCAAAGCTTTAGCACGAAGCTTGAGAACATCCCTGGAAGTATTAGGGTCTTTAAGAACCTGAAACAACAAAATGAACTATTAGATTATTGTCCTTTTAAATGATACTTGTTGAGTCAGCTTATGTCATCCTACTGTTTATCAATACTGGAAAGTCATTGAAATTTCAAGTCTACTTTTGTCCAATCACACTCTAGAGAAAGCATGTGACATGTAAGAACACACCCCTCATTCCACCATCACCATGCAAGCATTCTGTCTGAGTCAGAACCACAACTTTTAATAAACATTGCAACTAACGTCTAGCTTGGTTCAAATAAATCAAAAACAAAATTATGCAAACTATCGAACATATAAAACAAATTGGCGGCAAATAGGAAGGAAACAATTTGAAATTTCAACAATGGTCCCTCCTCCACTCACTCAGTGGTCACCGAGGTACAGAGGGATGATCCACCTAAGCATACTATGACCTTTTGTTAATATGTCAAATTCAAGTTCTTAATATTTAGTTTTCTTGAGCAATGCAAGTTTGAAGTCAAAGAGTTCCAGCTTTTCACATATCTTCAGCCATGATTAGCTGGCCAAGGATGGTGTCACAAGCTTATATAGTTTGGAGTTACTAAAGATCTAGTACTCACTACTTGGCAGACATGCGATAATGTTGACTCTATATCAACCACATTAATTTGCCAGAGTGAATTGAGCATGGCATCCTTCTTGTCTTCAAGAGTTTTTAGAATAATCTCTTCTTTGTTTTCTTCTTCATTCAACTGTTTCAGCTCATCCTGTATTTGAATCAAAGACACAGCACCTGCACATTCAAGAAGACATGAGTTTGTTGACTGCAGTAGAAGATCTACAAGAAGTAAAGGACCATAAGGCTCGGAGATCATATCAGCATTCATCATTTCCCAAGATTGAGAGAGAAAATACCAGAAGCTGCCATCACTTGCGATTTTATTTGGTGCCCCTTATCTCGAACCCATTCTGCTAGAAAGGGGACCTTCATATATCGTTTATCCTTTCCAAGTTCTCTTGCAGCTTTTCGCGTGTAAACATAACCAATAGTATGAAGCATGGCTTCTCCAAAAGCTGTGGATGACAACAGTCAATGTCAATGCAATTATCATCAGTGAATTAAAACTAAAGCGAGCCTTCAATTGGGCCGAACAATTTCTCCTGATTCGATCATCAAAAGAAGAATGTGCAGAGAGACAGACAGACAGACAGAGAGACAGAGACAGAGAGAGAACTGGTGCGACACAACAAATTTCTCAAATAGTTTAGCCAAACAGAGGTGAAAAGAGAATTGCCAATCAACACCCAACGACTTTAGACTGTTTCTTTTATTTTTTGCTTGGCTTGTGATTATCCCCATTCTTCAACTAGCCATTAATTTACCTAGGAATGTTGAAGAGAGATGTGTTCTGTCCAATGAAAATAAACAAAGCAACATGCATCCTACTGGAGCTGCATCAGGAAAAAGATACTGAGGTATGTTGCTGTTTGGAATCATATCAAGTTCGTCCTCCAGCTATTTACATGTGTAAAAGACACTATCCAATGGAATCTTCAGGAGTCTTCACTTTATTATGGACTTGTTCTAGTTCCACTAATAGGAAAAAAATTGTTGCTTCTCACAAGTTAAACCTCAAACTACTGATACATGACAAAATTCAAATGACACACTGAACCTGATCGCTCTTTGACCTTCTCACTAAACAAGATAGATCTATATTCGAGTATCCGAGAACTTTCGCTGTTCTGGTACAACATGGACTCGAACTATCACATATTTACATCTGCCAGCTTGACACCATTTCGAGCAAATCCACTTTGAAGAGCAAATACAAATGTGCATACATTAGCCGGTCAATGTTGGAAGGGTAGTGCTTGATTAAAAGAATTTATTTTACACATGGCATTTACCGTAGCCAGATGTTGGCTAAACAGAGAGGCCAATGGAATAGATATTACACAATCTTCCTAGAAAGTTAAATTCCAATGCTTGATCTAGTCTGTCTAATTTGCCTTTGCTCTTTCTCAGAGTGGAGGTTAGATCCTGTGACAATGTATAAGAGATGATTTTGAATAGGTAAATGGTATCTGATGTCTTAAATTTTGAAATGACATTTCAGTGTTGCCCAATGCATTGTGAAACTCTTCTGCACACAATCACTATCAGATAATTACATGATGATTTATTGGTTATAGCTCAGCCTTTGGTCTATGCATTTTGTTCAAAAATTGGACAAAGCGATCCATGCAAGTATGCAACCAAAACCTCCCTCATGAGAGGTGATTCGATATATAAGCACACCCAAGAAGAAGAAGAGTTACCTGCTTTAGAGAGGCGTCTTGCTTCTGAATTTGCCCATTTCACAAACTCTTCTGTTTGACCTTCAACGAAAGGCTGAAGGCGATCCTTTAAAATATTTGTAAGTTTTTCTTCCCTTTCGTTTTGCAGCACCTGCACCATAGAAATGGAGAAATAGGTCAAATAACTTGCATATACTACAAGTACAGCGGGTGGGTGGGGTTTTGGAAGCATTAAAATATATATCAATGCAGTTTATCAGAGGAAGTGTTTATGTAGCAAAGATAGTACCTTAATTTTTTCCCGAACTTTCTGCTTACGGACTTCCGGATCCTGGGAATCTTCTTCAACTTCAACCCCAGCTAAAGAAGCCAATGCAAGTTGCCCAACATAATCTTCAAATAGGTCACTCCCAAAAAGCATCCCAAACACAGCTGAGGGGTCCACCATAGCGTCCCTGACAAACATAATATAGTTAAGAAATCTAATATTTGTTTTTGCTTTTTCTTTTTTTCCTTGTGAGAAATAAACGAGAAAGATATCAGAAGGAATCATGAAATTCCCTCTTCAAATGATCTGGCATAAATGGACATGGACTTCAAATGAATCTAGAGAAAAGTCAATATTGAAAGGAATGAAAACACTTACTCATCAGAGATTATCCAAACATGTAAAAAATTATTTAACTTATTGTATCAGCTGTCAATTTTTTGAGGCTAGTACTCAAAAGAGCTAGGAGGCATGCAATTTCAGCACTTTTAAACCCAAAATAACCAAGAGCTAAGAAATACACAAACCTATTTGTGACCACTATTTAATGGACACTTGCATTTCATTGAATTTATTTGTATACCCAAAGAAAACCGCTATCTCTGAAAATGCTAAATAGAATAATTGAGTCTAGCTATTTAATGGACTTCAGAATGTACTTTATCCAATGAAAAGCATGCGCAAGAAAATGAGGTGTTAAGAAAATTAAGTGCACTCTAAAGGTTGCTCAGGTGAAGAACTTACTGAGTAACTCCTGCCTTTCCATGCTTGTCATATGCCTCACGCTTCTCAGGATCACTCAGGACTTGATAGGCCTCCCCAAGCATCTTCACAAACGTTGAAGGCACAATGAATAAAACCAAATATATTTTCGTTTCAAAAAAGGTTAAGGCTAGATAATACACCGATCTCAGAAAAAGCTTCTGAGCTACATAACATGTGAAAATCTGTTGAGCTGAAAGCACAAAATCATATTCACGAGTAACATTCCTTTTCAATCTGTCCCCACTAAGATACTGATTGATTTTCAGATTATTCTACTTTGTAAACCGACTTTTCCCTTTGACACTGCTTGTTTGGGAACTCCAAACATTCAACTAGTCAATTGAAGAGATTGTCATCAAAGAAAAGCCGAAGTAACCCATCATCAATGTAAGTTGTAGTTTTGCATGCAAACTCATGGTGACTATACTTGTTCAGGAAAACACAAGAGACAATCAAACTGACCTGGAAATTCTCTGCTGCTTTTGGATCTCCAGGATTCTTATCTGGATGAACCAGCCGAGCCTGAAAGACGACACATAAACTAAATTCAAGTAAAGAAAATTGACAATTTCATCAAATTCACACAAATTTATTCCCAACCCTGGCCGTAGGTACAACCAACCAATTCTGATTTCACTTAAAGCAGCATTTCTTTCTTCTTAGCCCAATCACATTGGAAAGTCCATTACCTTCCATTTGAAGCTCATTCTCACCCAAAAAGGAAGAAAAAACAACCAGACACGCAGATGATCAATCACCTTGAGGTAATAAGCCTTCTTAATATCAGCCGCCGAAGCATCCACGCTCACGCCGAGGACGTCGTAATACGCCATGTCCTTCACCATCTCCCCTCTCCCTACCCAGAAAACAAAAACACGCACAAGCATCAGCGAAACCCATCAAGAAGAAGATGAACCTCGTGATCGCAGATCTCTCAGCCAAATCAGCCCACTCCACCCCTCACCCACACTTCCTCCCAGTACACGAAAGAAGCAAGAAATCCTCCCCATACCCATTTCAGTTCCACCCACATACCACAAACACACGCAAACATACAGTGAAAAACGAAAAGACAACCCCGAAACACAGAAGCTACAAAGGAAGAGGCTTACCGGGTTGAAGCCGAAACCGCGCAGAAACACGAACGGATCGAAGAAGAAGAAGAAGAACGAACCGGATCGATCGAGGGGCAACAGAGCTCGGCTACAGAGCAGATCCTGATCAGATTCGAAGAGTGCGGTGGAAATCAATGACGAAGCACTAAATATGCAGGTGATTGTCGGTCGGAAAGGAATATGGCAAGAGGGGATCGAAACGACGACGCGGCTAAGGAAAATAGAAGGGACGCGAGGAAGGATCCTGCGTATGTTGCTGCTGCTGCGTCGTTTTGTACAGCTGGTTAGTGAAGATTGCTTTCTTCTGGTTCTGCGAAGATGTCCGCCCGACGACGAAATAGTTTCCTTTTGGGATGATTGCGCAGACAATTAATCAACTTTGGTTCGATATTGGGACGTCCTGAAATACGCATATCCGATTAGTGATGTTAAAAAAAATTGAAATTAGTGATAGCAATGATTTATTTAAACAATTATTGAAACATTTATGAAAGTTCGGTAATATGCAATTGGCATATATTTGATCCTAAAATTATGGAAATTCATTTGACAACTGGTGGACTTCATTTTCGGTCATATGTACTTAATATACATGTTAAATGACATGATTAGGACTTCAAATATGTGACCGGTCACAACTTTTCTAAATGCCCTCTAGTTTATTCATTTTCCAGAGCAAATAACCATAACCTTACATGTAATGATTATGGCAAATTTTGGGTGACTAATTAATTTTCATGTAAAACCCCATGGAGTGTTCTACACTCAACTCTCTCTCTCATGCACCCTCATTTTTCTTAAACTCTCAAGAAACATTCTCTCTCTTTCTTCTTCCTCTCGGTGCCCGACCCTCTCTCCCTCTCTTCTCCATTTTTCTAATTTTCTCTCTCTCAAGAAACTCACGACCAGCAGCTCAAGAAGAGGAATCCGGTCCTAGCAATCTTAAGGCAAGGAGAAATTGCTATTTTCCACTCCATTTGATCTTCTCATCTCTTGGTTTTGTGGTGTTTCTAAGCTGTGGTTCGTTTTTGTTGTTGCATGTCTCTTGGCCGGCTCAAATTTGGGGAGAAATCGAGTCTTGATGGTTGTGAGCAAGCTGTTGGGTTGAGATTTTTGGAAATAAACTATTGCATGTTGGATTCTAGCACTCGTAGGCCTTTGCATGTGATAATCCGTAGGTTTTGATTTGTGTAATGAGCTCATTTTGTTGAATTCTAGTTGAGATTGCTTGTGCATGTGAGTTTTAACTTCTGATTTGGATAATTTTTTAACTAAATTTCGAATCGTTCAAGTTGGGGTTGATTTATGAGCTCTTGCAATGATTTCCAGATTTAAGACAGTTCGACCTTCACTGTTTGCCAATTTTATACGGCTCTTTGTGTTTTGAATATTACGAAACTTCCTTCATAAAAGTTGTGCAACACATCCTGGACTACAACATAATTTAATTTCTGATTTTTCTGAGTTAAAATGATTTGCACGATGGTCCGAGATATTACAGGTTTTTACATGTGCACTGCAGTACAAACTGCGACCTTTGTGCATTTCTGATTTTTTTATAAATTTTTCCAATTCTAATTTTGACATGCTTTCTCAAAAAATTTGTGAAGGACATCTGTGTTTAGAACATATAAAAATTTCAGAATTTTTTGAATAGTTTTGGTTTGTGAAACAATTATTTCTTGAAATTCATAAATTCTGTTCCAGTGAGTCTGATTTGCCTCACTTTAAGCGAATTACTGCAATTTGTGTGAATTGATTTGGACTTAGTGTCCCCATGAAAAATGTTAATTATGATCTTTCCTATAACACGTTAAGTTTTCATGATTTTTCGAAATTATTTGCTAAGGTAATGGCCTTGATTTCTAGCATTACTCAAAACTGTTTTGTTTTCACATATTGTTTGAAATTAATGACTTACTGCTTAAGGATGATTGAATCTTGATTTCTTGTATACTGATGATGGGAAATATACTCATTAGGCTTTCTAATGATGCTTGATTTGTTTTGATCCAATATCAAATGCTTGTTGAACTTTGGCCATCTTCGTGAACTTGAAAATCTGGAAATTGTTTGTGTTAAACTTGTGTAGTTAGCGAGACATGTATTATCCTGGTGTGGCATAGTACCATTTCGTGTGAAAGTTGTTTTAAATGAGATGAGTCACATAGTGTATGAATGTCATGTCACTACATACGTATGATATGCTTCAAATGCGTGAGAAAGAAAAGATGTTATGTGATACCCAAGGCTAGCAAACCTTGGAAGTCTTGGCTAGCAAACCAAGAACCTCAATGGTGCCAAGTAGGTGTCAAGATGCCCAAGACTAGCAAACCTTGGAGGCTTTGGCTAGCAAACCAAGATGCCCTAGAGTAGAGGGATACCTGTGGCTAGCAAACCGTGGAAGTATGGCTAGCAAACTGGAAGTGACCCGCACAGGTCGGCTAGCAAACTGGTTGGATCGTGAGATAGGGATAAACACGATGACATGACGAGTTGTGAAATGAGATGAGATGTGTGATGCATCTTGCTTGCTGGTATTGCATGTATAACCATGGCGTGAAAAGTGGTGAATTGGAATGTGTGATTTATGAAATATATGCTGGCATTGCATATATGGTCATAGAATGTTGCATTTGAATTGTAGTTTATACTCATCCTAGTATACTTGATGTCTCTCATGCTAGAAATGTCCTAGGAATCGAGCGTTAGACACATTGAATGGTTTATAAACTAGTTAGTTCTCTAGCACTCCTATTGTTTTTACGGATCATTAACTATGTCTGCCATTCCTGCGAACCCCATTTCTCGCTATGGTGCTCCTGTTGATTTTGAGGGTGAGTTGTATGAGTTCACTGATCTTGGCTTCCCGTCTGTGATGTTTGTGAGATATAGAGCAACTCTATGGGTGGACATTGGTTCACTAGCTGGCCATATACCATATTGCCTTGTTGCGATCTATGTGTCGGATGATGGTGGCAATGACGGCAATGACGACGGAGGAGATGGCGAGGAGTTGTCATTAGGGTGATGGTGTAGCTTGTATAGGAGGACGACTTTTGGTTCCCACGGTCGTAACTTTTTGGCGTGGACTGTGAGGTTGGGTGACGATTGGTAGTGACAGCCGTAAGGCGTCACGTAATGGTGGTTAGGGAGTAGTACTCCTTTTTTATTTTCCAAGGCTTGGTTCGTCTTTTGTTTATGTCATCGGATCACCCGATGTACTTAAATAAGACTAATAAAATGAATATGTGATATTCCCTACTTGATCTAGTGTTCCCCTTTGATTAGAAACATTATGTTTAATTCTACATAAATCATGTCATAAATGCTTAATAATGGTCACTATATTCCACTTGCGTGACATATAAAAGAATCTAAAGGATCGCCTTAGTAAGTGGCGTACTAGGACACTAGAGATATGCAGTGTGTTCCTAAAATTTTAATCTATTCAATATATAATCTCTGAACTCTATCCTAATGTGTATTGTCGTTACTGAATTTTTTATATATGTTCAATCTAATCCTTGAACTGTATAAAAATATTTAATGTTGTTCTTAAGTAAATTCAAGTTCAGGGATAATATTGAACATTTCTATATAGTTCAAGGAACAAATTAATTGTATTAAAAGTTTAGAGATCACATCGAGCAAAGTAGAAGTTTAGAGATGATATTACACATTATGGTAAAGTTCAAGGACCGTATTAAACAAATTAAAAATTTAGGGACGACATTGCACATTGGGTTAAAATTTAAAAATTATTTGTGTCATCTTCCTTTTCTTTTTCCTCACACCACATCCACCGCGTGGGACGTATCACGTGTGGAAGAATTAGTCTATCGTGAGGAAATCACCCCGATAATATGATTATCTGATTACATGATTGTCATCTTTCTATCGGTACAATAAATAGAATTTCTTGATAAGTGCTTCTGTATACTTGCCAAATAACTAAATAAATAAATTTCGCAATTATTAAGGCACGATTTTCTTTTTGTGTTTATTTTACATATTTGATCTTAACATTCATTACTAAAATAATCAATCTCATATTTAAACATCAAATAATATATCAATTATCACTTAGTTGCAAAAGGATTATCATTTGACATATCAAAGTGACTAGCGAGGCTGAAGAACTTTATCACTATTAGGAATATTGACAATACATAAATATACTTCTGACATTTGACAAAATTTTCATTATGCATATGTAAAGACTAAAAATTGGAGAAAATTAAATAAAAAGATTGATTCTCTTATTGGCAATTAAAAATTTGTGAAACTTTGTTAAAAAATTAGAAAAAAAATTACTTTACTTAAATTTACTTTGTTATACCTTTATGCTCGACTATTATCAATTAGCAACATGTTAGTAGATAAATATTATCTATCCTATTACATAAAGCAAAGAGAACTCCTACTTTTGAGGGATCTCATTCGTCCTCCGAATATGCTTAATGACTCATTTTACAAATATTATGTACATGGACAAAAGCATAAATTGATAATTTTGTTTTTATCACTCGAATGTTTTGGCATCAAAATTTAGAGATTTTCTACTATGCAACAACCATTTTAAGAAGATTTCAAATCTTGAAATTTTTTTCTCTTTCCACATATATATACACAATTTCTTTATGTTGTGTATTTTTTATAGCATGATTATGTTTACTGACACTTGACAAATGAAATGACGAATTAATTTAGAACTTAACTAATAGTTGTATCTAAAATGTGTCATGAAAGCTTTAATCCTTCCTCACATGTAATCGACTATTCAAGTCTAAACTCTAGGTTTTCATGCATATATACAAAGAAGGTTCATTTCAATTTAAGTGATTTTGGTGACTTTCTCTACTTTTCCCATCAATTTATTTTCTATATTTGTTGTTTATTTCTCCACTATTCTTTATTTTATTTTAATCGATTTTCATAAAAACCTTTCTTAATCATAATAAATTGGTACTCTTATGGTGTGCTTCTACCCTACGCCAAGTATTATTGCCTTAAATGAAAAACCTTTTGGCAACTATGACTAATAAGCGCCTGACTTATGGTTAGCGTCATGTACTTTTGCTAATTGATTTACTCTAAAGTTAAAATACTGGTGCATAAACGCAATAAAACAATATCTTATAAAAGAATATAACAATCCTAACTGATCTTTTGGAGTTGTTATACTGATAAGATCCAACTTTTAATTTAAGACATCGATTCTCAAATAAATTGTCATATATTATTAGTGTCTTGAACTATTATTTCATTTACTATAGGATAGTAACTAAACAAGAATATAACAATTCAAACCATTATCTCCGAGTGTTGAATTTCTCAAAACAAGGAGTGTGTAATATGAACTTAATTTAGCCATTGTAATTACCTTCATCAGTCCATTCTCAAAGTGTTACCTCGAAACTAAAAAAATTGATTTAATTTACTATTTTTATTTTTCTTTTGTTGATGGCATCTTTTGGAAGATGAACTGGTTTTCTACTAAATTGAATATCGGGATGTAGATGGCAGGTGGCCTGTCATGTGCCACTAGTGGTCAACAAAAGTATTCGTTCCATGATATTTTATAAAATTATATATATAAAAAGTTCAAATTATTGATAACGGCAATTTCATATTGTAAAACCGTCTAATTAAGTAAAAAAACCAATTGCTCGTGCTACAGTGGATTTTCGAAAAGTCTACAATGTCTTTATTTCATACTTAACTGATATGAAAGTAATTAGTTCTGTAGTGTTGGAAAGTATTGATGAACACTGGAGGTAAAAGAAAAGAAAAACTTCTGACAAAGCAAAATAGGTTATAAAGGAAAATTAAGGATAATTTTTATAAAAAATAAAGTCGGTGAAAAATAATGCATGTGGATATTTTTTTTTCCAAACCGCAGAGTTTCTAAGAATTGTTCTAAAAAATAAAGGGTTAATACTATAAAAAAAAACTCCAAATTATGCCCATCGTGACACAAATATCCCAAACTTCTTTTTTTTCTTGGTAAGGATCCCGAACTTCTTTTTGTGCCACTAAAAACCCCAACTTGCCCATTGTGACACAAAAACCCAAAACTTTTTTTGTGTCATAAAAAAACTTGAGTTATACCAATGTGACAAATATACCTTAGATAGAACTAAAATAGAGGGTATATATGTCATACATATATAAATTAGAATTTTTTCATGACAAAAAAAAATTGGGGTTATTTGGGTCACAGTGGGCAAGTTTAGAATTTTGGTGATACAAAAAAAAAGTTTGGCGTATTAGTGTCACAGTGGGTATAGTTTCGAATTTTTTGTGGTATTTGCCCAAAAATAAAATATTTGCAACTTAAAGAATCTTTGCCAAAGATGAAACAAAAAAAGGAACTTTCGAGTATGACTTGCATAAATGACTCAAATAAAATTTCAGGTGCTACAAAGCATGATAATTAATTTGGTATAGAAAGAATTACAGTTCCTAATTTGATCGTTTTCATGTAATAGATTCATGATAACTACGTTGAGTTTGAATTCGTATTAGGTTTCTTAATTCCCAACTTGTGACTCCATGAGGAAGCTTCACGTCATTTCTCTTCCATTTGTTAATGATATGTATGCTTGTAATTCGGGCAAAGCACATCAGTTTTGTTCAAACTTATTGATTTGTTACGGTTTACTGATATGGAAAAAAAATCTGGAATTGTTCGGTTATTGAGAACAAATTGAAATTGAACTATCGATGTTTCAGAATTGCTTGCATTGATTATGAGATTCATGATTTTTGTTCAATTAACCCTCTCAGATAAACCTGCTAATCTTGTAAGTGTGATTGGTTGAGAGAGAGTTTAGCGCCTATAATGTGTACGATGAAATTCCCAAGTTAGCAGCGTGCTTGGCTATTGATTGTTTGTTTATAGCATGTGTGCTTGGCTGCTGTTGATGATAGGTATGTATTCATAATTCACGTGGTATCGCTCCTTTATTATAGTTCGGATTATTTCTTATTCAACCATTTTTAAGCCATTTTTCTAGGTTTCGAAGTTGACTTTTGGAATGTGCAATGCGCAAGAAAGGTAGCGAGACTAGCCGAGTGGATACTCTAGGTATATTTGTTGACACCTATATTTCGACCGCTCATTTAATATTAATTTGCATAGAAAATTAGGAATTAATTTTTTAACTCCTAAACAAAAAATATAATTAGATGGCATTGCATATAGATATTATGAGCATTTCATTAATAGTTAATTGGGCCCATGTAATTTGCACACTTATCATACTGACGGCAGATAAACTTGAGCAAATGGTTTTGAGCTAAATTGAATCAAGCCCATAACCAAAATTGATATGTTTTGCCAATGTGATACTTCAAGAAAAAATCTCATGCATATTTTCGGCTAAATAGAAGACCAAGAAGGAAGGGGGGCTTTTTCTTTTGGAGAGTTTGACACGCGAGAAAAAACACACGTGAGATTGAGAGAAAGAGTTGGCTGTGTACGCGTGCTGCCGCTACGCCACACTGCCCCGCCACTGCATCCGTGACGCCCCGCCGCCACACCAGCGTCACCTAACGCCCACCGCCTCGCCGCTGCTACTGTCCCTGGCGAGCCATTCTCTTTGCTGCCACTTCTGGAGCTACCGTGGTTCCCGCTGCTCCTGCTGCTGCCAGTGATCTCTAGCGTCCCTTCCAGCGAAGGACCAACACCCACCAACTTCCCGACGTTGTTGGGACCTCCATCGATCAAGCCTTGGCTCTCGCTTGAGTTTTTATCGCGAGTCTTCCTTGTCCGAGTTCCGGCCAAGCCCAGCGAATTTCTGCTTGGTTGTGGCTGATCCTTATTTCGTCCAACGACCCTTGCCAAGTCTTTTGCAAGCTTTCTAGATGGTAACAGCAGATTTCGGGAGAACACCAGCCTCACCAACACTTCCGCTTGGTGCCTTCAATTTAGCCAACGCTGTGTTTGATTTTTTTACAGCTTTTTGGGCATTGGTTTGCCTTTTTCGGTGCAGTGACAAGCCTCCAAACTTGCTGGACGAATTCCCCACCGAGATTACACGCCATTGGATTTCTCTAGGGTCCCACCGTGAGTCCTCCGCCGTCACTGGGAGTCCGTGAACCACCATCGAGACGAGCCGCTTGTGATCCATCGCTAGTTCGATTAGCCACCATCCGCTAATCCCGAGACATTCAAACTTGAAAAGCAAATATTCGAATTAGGTAAAAAGCTCATCTAATTTGACTTTCGAGTATATTGTTTCCTGGTTTACAATATTACAATTTTGTGTGAATCTTTGAGTGATATTGCCGTATCCATGAAATTCCTGAGTAAACTTTAAATTAGGAATTATTTCCTAATTCCACAACGTGCATATGATTGACAATCCGATTTCATGCCCGAAATATGACTCGCGATCGCATGGAAAATCGTCAATCCGATCTCCCGCCCGAGATATGATTCGTGATTACGTGAAAAATTGGCCAATCCGATCCTCATACCCGGGATACGATTTGTCAATCTATTGTTTTTAAATTTAAATGGATGTCGGTAATATATTGTGATATGGTGTCGTTTGATTTTTTTTAAATAAAGAAAATCCAAAAATATGTTAGTTAGGATTTCAATTAGAAGTTTTGCATGTTTAGAGAACCCTAAATGTATCTAGAAGATAGGATAATTATTTAATTTAAATTGGGACTTAAGATAATTTATTTCCTAGTTTAAATTAGGTATTATTCTAATCCTAATAGATTATTTAGGTTATTTTTAGATTCCCGAATTTCCATGAAAGTCCCAAAAAAAGAATGAGTTACTTTAGGATAGATTGGAATAGATTGCATTCTTAATTTGAGTAATTTTTAATTTCTAATTTTAATCAAGAATACCAAAACAGAAGTTGTTAGATTGCATGTTATTTTAGGCATTTCTTATTCCGAATTTCATTGAAAAAATACCAAAAATAAATCATTTATCCGTCATTAAAATTAGGTCACGTCGTCGCATGACATATAGTTCGCATGCTAGGTTGCATTGATTGCGTGTCATCTTTTGCACGTCATTGCATATAGGTTAGTTTGCATTTTAATAAAGCGCAAACTCTAAAGAACACCCCGAGTGCCTTGTTTTGTTAATTAAAAATCATAGTAAGATTGTCTGTATGATTTTCTACCAACAATGCAGATGCTTGCATTGCATTGAAGTACGTCATTCTCCTAATCTTGCAATTTATTTATTGCTTTCTTGGGTGTTAAATTGATGGTTTGCACACCCGCATGAACACCTCATATGTTAGTAATTAGGTAATAAAATGGATCAAAACTGCCTGCATAAATATTTTTAAAAAGAAAAGGTACCGAAAGGGCGTTAGACTAGATCTAACGTAACCAAGTCCCCGAGCTTAGAATCTCTGGTTCGTAGAAATAAAACATATCTCCCTATGTTTTACTTAGGTTTCTAATCGACCTACCATAAATAGATTAGTGGCAACTCCAAGCATAAAAGCTTTTGCATGTTAAAAACTTAAACCCTAAGTTGCGAATTGGTAGGGCTTGGGAGGGCTTGAGTTAGGCTTAGTCTTAATAATCCATTAGCCTGAGAAAATTTAGGTCACGACAGCTTGGCGACTCCACTAGAGATTTGAGTTAAAACTTTTAATGGACTAAGGCCAAATTTTCTCTTTTTGAAAAAAAATATTTTTGTTTAGCAGCGAGGATTCCAGGTACGTCCCTAACGTTTAAGGTATTTAATATTTTTACAGAATGGGAGTTATAAGAGGTGGAGTGTTTGTTAATCATTTTCTTGCAGGGAGGTGTTGAGATTGGATGTGTTAATTTTGATATTGAAGCATTGTTTGCATATGATTTGTTGTGCATGCCTGTGCATTTTCACTACACTTTAGCACACACAACCTGTCGCCAGACCTAGGCCATATAGGATCACTTAGGATGGTATTGAGATGGATACCAGTCTGACCGTCCGCCCGCAGTACAAGTTGCCCATCTCAATCTCGAAATTTCTTTCTTAATGTCAAGAGATTACCACCCCGATCCGCATTCCCGCAACATGGGTCGGCTCTTTAACAATGTCGGAGTTACGAGGACTCGACTTAGTCCGCATGCCCACGGCTAGTCTGAGCATCCTCATGGCTCCACTTTGTTAAATCTGCTAGAGTAGAAATCGAGCCACACAGTATGCATATGTCTATGTGATTGCCACCCGGTTATTGGTAAAGTAAGTCCTTTGAACTTTTTCTTTGCAATTTATTTACTTTATCGTATTGTTTTGTCGGTCCATGACATTAGGTTGATCGCAAGTCTTTGTCAATCTACAATGGGAAATTCTAACATTCGACTTATTCTCCCTCCCAAGAAGGAACTCAACGCGTGGTGGGACAAGCTAGACTGAGCTAGTCATGAGTTCGTGGAATCAGCAATTGGCCGACTCCTCCCTCTGTTGCATCTCAACATTCATGGCGGCCTCATTCAAACACTTGCCCATTGTTGGTGTCCAGAGACGACTACTTTCATATCAGTAAGCATGAGCTCACTCCGACCTTAGAAGAATATAGCATTGTTATTGGAAAATCTATGGAATCAGAATTAATTAGTCCACCTATCGAAATAAATCCTGTCTCAATTTTATCTGATTTTATGAGAATCAAGGAAGAAAAGATAAGAAAAATTTTGAAAGGTCACCGCAATACTTACCCGTTTTCATTTCTTGACGAATGTTTTCAAAATGGCACTTCATTTCAAATGAGAAGAATTTTCCTATTAGCTTTCTTTTGATTTATACTTTTCCCTCACTGTAAGAATGCTATTAATCCTTTGATTACTAAGTTAGTGGGGCAAGTATGTGGGGGAATGAACTTTGTTAATGCCCTATTGGCAGAAACTTTTCTTTCCCTTTCTCGATTTAAAGAAAATTGTGACAAAATTTTTCATGCTTCTCCAGAGCTTTTGCAAATTTGGTTCTTATCTCACTTAAAAGGGTTTGATAGTTTAATGATTATACGTGAAGTTAGCAACTCTGATCACCCTATCATGAGATTTGAGAATAAACAAAAACATGCACCGGATTATCATTATTCCAATTGGCTGGCTTTATTTAAAAATCCAAAGTCCAAATGTTTCCTATGGCATGCTAAATGGTTCCAAGTTCGTGAGGCTAGACTCACATGTGGACGTGTTGGCCCAATCCCTTTACTGGGATTCACTGGAGCAATGGAATATTACCCGACTAGGCTGACTCGCCAGTATCAAGTGGTGCAAGAGCTTCCCCCAGCTTTGAACCAAGCTGATTCAATTCGAGTCGACTTCACTGACGGAGACCTCAACCATGAGGATAGCATTTCTTTAATCAAGTTGTTGTGGGATATGTGCCATCCACAAATGCTCATATGGCCCGAAAAAGAATTAGAGGGTAAAGAAAGAAAATATTATGCTACGGCTGAATACATTCGACGACACAAGATTCCAGATAATTTACTCCCGAAGATACCAATGGTGCTTGAGAAGATCACCAACCGTGTTGAGAAAAGATGTCTCAAGAGAAAAGTTGAGAAGTTACAAGAGCAAGTTACACACTTGGCCGAGGAGAATAAGCGATTACGTTTGGAAATCACATCCCAATTGTACATTGATCAAGCCAAATGAAATGGCTCGTGTCTTTTAAGATATTTTTCTTTCTAGATTCGTTGTTTAGGAAGTTAGGTCATTATTTTAGCATTTTTGTTTAGGGGATTTCAAGTTGTTACTTTCATAGTTTTTGTTCAAGAATTCGTTATGAATGAAGTTTTTTTATAAACCAAAGCGAGTAGACCAATGTCATGGATCGGCGTATGATTCTTCTTGACACTTATGTATGCCTGTTTTATCCTGTGGAAATCAGGTAATTACGGACCGATCACGATCGCCTATTATACGCCGGGCTGAGAACTAGAATGGCTGATCAAACTGACTTATGAGATCGTGTCGTTGGCATTGAGGACGCATGTCCTCGCTACAATGCAACAGATGTCCGCTGAGGTCAAAGCCCTTCAGCTGACTCCCATTCTTGCATCCCCCGAGGCATCAACCCCAAAGCATAAAGGTGGAAAGAATGCCGATAGTGAGGAAGATGACGATCTTCCCGATTTAGTAGATGATCCCGTCCAGATTATCATCAACAAGGATAAACTTAATAAACGGGTCAACAAGCTTGAAGAGAGAGTGAAGTAACTAGAAGGCTGACATGATTTACCCTCAATCGACTTGTCTCTTTACTCACAGATCCAAATCCCGAAAAAGTTCAAGATGCTAGATTTTGAGAAGTACAGTGGCACCTCCTGCCCAAAAGCCCACCTGGAGCTATACCACGTACAGATGACCTCGTACGTTGATAATGAACTCCCGATGATCCATGCATTTCAAGCAAGTTTGATGGGTCCTGCCTTGGACTAGCATCTCATGAAGAAGATAAATAGCCTCAAAACCTGGAAGAAAGTTAGTGAAGCATTTCTAAAACAGTACAGGTTCATGACGGACATCATTCCCACCTGCGAAGACCTCGAGCGTGCTCAGATAAAAACTGAGTCGTTCAAGGATTATACTATCAGATGGAGAAATATAGCCACTCAAGTTATCCCAGAACCCATAGACAGTGAATTGACGAGGATCTTCATTAAAACTCTTCCGTTCGAGTACTGTAATCGGATGGTAGCCATTCTGGCTGACAACTTCAATCAACTCATCCCAATAGGCGAACAGATTGAGATAGGGCTGAAAGATAGGTGGTTTGTGGAGCCGTATTCTTCGACCAAAAGATTTAGCATAAGAAAGGAGAAAGAACCGGCAGCTGAAGTCAATATGACGTATGCCCAGCCAAGTCGGAAGAATGTTAATGTCGCTCCAGCCAATCCAAATAGCAAAAACTCAACAACATAGCACGGGTCGTCAACCTTATCAGAGGAGGAACAATAAGAGGCAATTCACCCCTCTCCCCGGGTCATTGTTTCAAGTGCTGGTGATCCTCCGGAAAAAAAGTTTGCTTACCACTGAGCTAAAGCTACCCAACCCCAAGCAGTTCTATAACTACAATCCGTCCAAGAAATGTGATTATCATATGGGTGAAAATGGGGCATTCAACTGATGACTGTATCACTCTCAAGCATCGGATCCAGAACTTGCTTGACACAAAGGCATTTTCCTTCCAGCCCGCTAAGCTGAATGTTCAGAGCGACCCGCTCCCTGATCATGCGGGCAATGTAAATGCCATATTTAATTTCGACACTGGTCGAATCAAGAATATGAATGTGCGTACTATCGATGTTTATAATGAGTTAGTGAAAGCCGGTTATTACCCGAGTAATGAGGTACCCTAGCTATCATGAGAGAACGAATCTCAAGTATGGTAGAAGCTGGGATGATCGTTTATGCTGACCACACTGGCATCGTTTCCACTATCTCCGAAGTCGTTATTAATTGGGAGGAGGAGTTTGCGACATTGAACACCGGGAATGATAAGCTCGACCCTTTGCTTGAAGACATGACTACGCTCAAAGACGCGTCTAATGATGAAGAGATCGTAGAGAGCACGCTTAAAGCTGGTGAAGAAAAAGAGGTGATCGACACATTGAGGCAATTGAGCGGCAAGTTCGACTACTTTGTGAAATACTCGGTGCCCCCGAGCTTCTATGTTGACCCCTGTGACATTGTTCCAGATGGATGGGGAGGTATGGATGATCCAACACCTCTAGTGACAAAAGATCCTGATGATGTAATGAAGGGAATCACTACCTTGTTCGATAATTTCTTTATTAGAGCCATCAAGAAAGGACCATTGGAAGGAATGAGCACTGGCCCATAAGAGTAACACCTTTACTTTTTTCGCACACTCCCCTGCGTGGAAATTTTTACTGCTTTCTAGGACTTGTCCCGTCTCGGGAGCTGCTTTTTAGGATTTTTCATTTCTAGAACTCACCGTTGCAATTTCCATTCAATAAATGTAATTCATTTAGTGATAATCAATGAAATTACAAATTATTTTCATTTTTGAGTGTATGTTGAGATACATCAAATCAGCCCGGTGATGATATCCCACCGATAAAAGAAAAACATAGTCCAAGGAGAATTCTAAGGCCTGGGCTTCTTCATGCTTCCTCGTGATAAAACTTTTTTGAAAAGAATTTAAAAAAAAAAGAGTCACAAAAAAATCAAAAAAAGAAATAAAAAATACGCTATTTAACCCTATTTGTCCTTCTAAATCCTCTACTTTATGTTTCAGGGGCAATCTTGTGACATGTGAGGGTATAAGAATGGTCCAATCTGATGAATTATGTGAAGCCGAGCCTGATCTCGATGACACCGATGAACTCGAAGATTCCTTGGAAATGCTGCATGGCCTAGAACAACATGAAAGGTCCAAAGTTCTCACGTCAAACCAAACTGTCATTATTAACATGGGTGATGCAGAGGAAACCAGAGAAGTGAAGAGAGGGGCAAATCCCCCTTAGAGTGAGACGAAACGCCCAATCCAGTCGCCATATGAGTAGGTAAGTCTTCCAAACAAAAAGTGTGTCAAAGACACTTCAAGGTAAATGATCTAGTCCTGAGGAAGGTACTCCCAGTCTTTCTTGTTCCTGAAGGCAAATTCACCGTAAACTACATCGGTCCATACGTGGTTAAAAAGGTGCTCTCCAGATGTGCCTTGATTCTCGCAGAAATAAACGATCGTGAGTTTTTCATGCCTATTAATTCTGATGTTGTGAAGATGTATTGTCTCTGATAAGATCTAACATTTTTGCGGCAAAAGTTTTCAAGTATTTGGTTTCAATCAATTTAAAGATGAAATGTGCGCATTGGCTTTAAATCCTGCTTGACCATTTTGCCAGTCTGCATCATTGATTTCAAAAGGGAAATCTATTTGGATAATCTGATAACTCATGTAAAATGAATTGAATGTGTTGAATGAGATACATCGGGATGATGAAAGGCAAGCCCTATCCTATATACAGTCCCATGCACTAATCCCTAGTGAATTGAGTGAAAAATTCCACATCTACAAGGTAAAGGGTTATCTCGCAAAAGGTACGGCGACCGAAATGACAAGAGACAATTCATTTATCTATCCCAAACACAACAGTTTATCCATTGTTTCACCACTTTGAGCCTAAACGCTTGGAGAAATCCTTTCAAATTACCCCTGTCAAGAAACACCCCCCACATTGGGGCAAACCGGAGATAAATTAGTATTATAAGGTGAAAAATGAATAGAGATTGTCTTGCTCTCACTTGCATCAACCTTTGAGTATTGCTTTTTCAGATGAATTCACACGAAATTCAAGTGCCTTAGTATGACGAAGAGCATTTCTTTCTCTATCCTATACACACTTTATCCTTTACTAAGCCCAATTGAGCTTGCAAATTCTTTTCTTAAACCCGGTTGGTGATTATCCCCCGCACTGGGGCAAGGCAAAAGTCATCATTGTCTAAGCAACATATCCGGGAGCGTCGATAGAAGACAAAAATCCTTGAAAGTCCAAATGGCGAGTCATTCCATCAGAGTATAATTGGCCAATGTTTACATTGTAAACGACGTATGTCAAGTGTCAATAAAAAAAAGGGGGGGTAAGAAAAAGCAGTGTGCCTGGTAAAAGTAAGGCCAATGCCCAATGAAATATAGGTGTGTCAAAATCATCTCTAGTGGGATGTCATAGTCTTACAAATTTAGAGAAGTGGTGAATTCAAGCCCAATGAAGCATTTACTGAAATGACAATGCCTGAGGATGAAGAAGAAGACTAATGACAATGCTGAGATGATCACCAACTTATTCACTTCAATTATACACATTTTGAGCCTAATGATCCATTCATTTCTCAACCCATGAGCCTAGCCTACGTTACATCCCTTGCAAAGTCTCTTCATATTAGGGTACTTGAACTAACGTAGAGTTTTAGATGTTTATAAGCTTAGCTCGAAGAAGTGCGAGCAAGTCCATTTCTATCTCATTTTGTAGGGTTCTTGACTTGTAAACCCGAAGACAATTGCGGAGTATTTTCCTTCAATAGCCTCGACTCAAAAAGTCCCATTTTGCTAAGCCATTGACGAAGTCCACGTTACGGTCCTAGCAAAGACCTCTCATATTGGTAAAGTCGTACTTTTTACGAGAAAACTGGAACCCTTATCGACATGATGGTGAGATAGAGCGATTCTTATAAATCAGCCTTTTTCAATGAGAATGAGTGAAATCCCTTTTGGACCGGAAGTCCCTCATTTGACATTTCAAGACACCCACTTGTGAGTTCGGATTGTCTTTTAATGATTTCCCCCAATGAAATTTTGGTAATGCTGATTTGACAAAATCGTCATGCATGAAAACCAGTTGAATTCATAATGCATGAGTATATGTGTTCTTGATTGTCCATGAATGCATATTACATGTTCCCTAAAACCGTGTCTAACAGGAGATACGCCCTCAAGAGTCGGAGATATCACCAGGTCAATATATCTCTATCTCTTGGATGCCTGTGACTATCCAAGTATCCCTAACCTGTTTGAGCAATCGTCAAGCCCCATATTTGATCATTTTTTTGCAATCTCTAGATGCCTCTGACGATATTAAGGCATCTATTGATCAAGCCTTTTCAGGTACTTTTGATGATATCTAGGTACTTTGTTAAGGAATCTCCGAGCATTCGGGCTAGCCCCTTTGTTCACCAAATCGTTAAATACCTCTGACGATATCCAGGTATTTATCGATCAAGACCTTTCAAATATCTCAGATAATAACCAAATATTTCGTGAGGCACACCTTTTTCAAACAATTTGGAAAGTTCCTTCTTGAACACCTCTGACGATATCCAGGTGTTTAGCAGTTGACTTTTTCCGATTACCTTTGACGATATCCAGGTATTTCGTTAAAAGTATGAATGTATTCCAATTTCTTGACTTGCTTTTCAGGTACCTCATATGATAACTAGGCACCTTATTAAGCCCCCTTTCTAGCAAATTGGAGAAACCCCGCATTAGGCACCTCTGATGATATCGAGGTTCCTAATGAATAATTTTCTCGAGTACCTCTGATGATATCGAGGTATTTCGACAAAAGGTGGGATAAATTCCGTTTTGCTAGATTATCACTGGACGCCTCTAACGATATCCAAGCATTGAGCGGAAGGTCCATTTCGAGTATCTCAGGCGATATCCAGATTTTCGAAGTAGTCTTCCATTTTTGGATTTCTAGATATCTCAAATGATATCCAGGTGTCTATTGATCACCATCTTCGATTACCTCAGATGATATCCAGGTAATTCGAACTACCCTTCGTGAATTACAGGTCACCGAAGTCCATAAGCGTTCATCAGGCAATACCTTTGGGACTGAGCCCAAACATTTGCCAAACAACCTACAGAATCAGAGTCGTGCCTCAAATTACGCTATCACTCTTGTCAGGTAAATAACTCCAGGTATGTTTTATTCATATTCACATGCATCATGATATACTGCATTTTAAAATGGGACTCATAATCCCGACAAAAATATCATTCATTGCATCTGCATAGTCAAAATTTAGGTATCATTTAGTCTTTGAATGCAATCTCTTCGAGCTCACCTTCAAAAAGGGGCAGCTGTTGACACCTAAATTTCGACCGATCATTTAATATTAATCTGCATAGAAAATTAGAGATTAATTTTTTAACTCCTAAACAAAAAATATAATTAGATGGCATTGCATATAGATATTATGAGCATTTCATTAATAGTTAATTGGGCCCATATAATTTGCACACTTATTGGACTAACGGCGGATGGACTTGAGCAAACGGTTTTGAGCTAAATTGAATCAAACCCATAATCGAAGTTGATATGTTTTGCCCATGTGATACTTCAAGAAAAAATCTCCTGCATATTTTCAGCTAAATAGAAGACCAAGAAGGAAGGGGGGATTTTTCTTTTGGAGAGTTTGACATACGAGAAAAAACGCACGTGAGATTGAGAAAAAGAGTTGGCTGCGTACGTGTGCTGCCGCTACGCCACACTGCCCTGCCGCTGCATCCGCGACGCCCCGCCGCCGCACCCGCATCACCTAATGCCCACCGCCTCGCCACTGCTACTGTCCCTGGCGAGCCATTCTCTTTGCTGCCGCTTCTGGAGCTACCGTGGTTCCCCTGCTCCTGCTCCTGCCAGTGATCTCTAGCGTCCCTTTCAGCGAAGGACCAACACCCACCAACTTCCCGACGTTGTTGGGACCTCCATCGATCAAGCCTTGGCTCTCGCTTGAGTTTTTATCGCGAGTCTTCCTTGTCCGAGTTACGACCAAGCCCAGCGAATTTCTGCTTGGTTGTGGCTGATCCTTATTTCGTCCAACGACCCTTGCCGAGTCTTTTGCAAGCTTTCTAGATGGTAACGGCAGATTTCGGGAGAACACCAGCCTCGCCAACACTTCCGCTTGGTGCCTTCAATTTAGTCAACGCTGTGTTTGATTTTTTTTACAGCTTTTTGGGCATTGGTTTGCCTTTTTCGATGCAGTGACAAGCCTCCAAACTTGCTGGACGAATTCCCCACCGAGATTACACGCCATTGGATTTCTCTAGGGTCCCACCGTGAGTCCTCCGTCATCATTGGGAGTCCGTGAACCACCATCGAGACGAGCCGCTTGTGATCCATCGCCAGTCCGATTAGCCACTATCCGCTGATCCCGAGACATTCAAACTTGGAAAGCATATATTCGAATTAGGTAAAAAACTCATCTAATTTGACTTTCGAGTATATTGTTTCCTTGTTTACAATATTACAATTTTGTGTGAATCTGAGTGATATTGCCGTATCCATGAAATTCTCGAGTAAACTTTAAATTAAGAATTATTCCTAATTTCACAACGTGCATATGATTGACAATCCGATGTCATGCTAGAAATATGACTCGCGATCGCACGGAAAATCGTCAATCCGATCTCCCGCCCGAGATATGATTCGCGATTACGTGAAAAATTGGCCAATCCGATCCTCATGCTCGGGATACGATTTGTCAATCTATTGTTTTTAAATTTAAATGGATGTCGGTAATATATTGTGATATGGTGTCGTTTGTTTTTTTTTAAATAAAGAAAATCCAAAAATATGTTAGTTAGGATTTCAATTAGAAGTTTTGCATGTTTAGAGAACCCTAAATGTATCTAGAAGATAGGATAATTATTTAATTTGAATTGGGACTTAAGATAATTTATTTCCTAGTTTAAATTAGGTATTATTCTAATCCTAATAGATTATTTAGGTTATTTTTAGATTCCAAATTTCCATGAAAGTCCCAAAAAAAGAATGAGTTACTTTAGGATAGATTAGAATAGACTGCATTCTTAATTTGAGTAATTTTTAATTTCTAATTTTAATCAAGAATACCAAAACAGAAGTTGTTAGATTGCATGTTATTTTAGGCATTTTTTATTCCGAATTTAATTGAAAAAATACCAAAAATAAATCATTTGTAAGTCATTAGAACTAGGTCACGTCGTCGCATGACATATAGTTCGCATGCTAGGTTGCATTGATCGCATGTCATCTTTTGCACATCATTGCATATAGGTTAGTTTGCATTCTAATAAAGCGCGGACTCTAAAGAACACCCCGAGTGCCTTGTTTTGTTAATTAGAAATCATAGTAGGATTGTCTGTATGATTTTCTACCAACAATGCAGATACTTGCGTTGCATTAAAGTACGTCATTCTCCTAATCTTGGAATTTATTTATTGCTTTCTTTGGTGTTAAATTGGTGGTTTGCACACCCGTATGAACACCTCACATGTTAGTAATTAGGTAATAAAATGGATCCAAACTGCCTGCATAAATATTTTTGAAAAGAAAAGGTACCGAAATGGCGTTAGACTAGATCTAGCGTAACCAAGTCCCCGAACTTAGAATCTTTGGTTCGTAGAAATAAAACATATCTCCCTATATTTTAGTTAGGTTTCTAATCGACTTACCAGAAATAGATTAGTGGCGACTCCAAGCATAAAAACTTTTACATGTTAAAAACTTAAACCCTAAGTTGCGAATTGGTGGGGTTTGGGAGGGCTCGAGTTAGGCTTAGTCTTAATAATCCATTAGCCTGAGAAAATTTAGGTCACGACAACTTGGCGACTTCACTAGAGATTTGAGTTAAAACTTTTAATGGACTAAGGCCGAATTTTCTCTTTTTGAAAAAAAAAAATTTTGTTTGGCAGTGAGGATTCCAGTTACGCCCCTAACGTTTAAGGTGTTTAATATTTTTACAGAGTGGGAGTTATAAGAGGTGGAGTGTTTGTTAACCATTTTCTTGCAGGGAGGTGTTGAGATTGGATGTGTTAGTTTTGATATTGAAGCATTGTTTGCATATGATTTGTTGTGCATGCCTGTGCATTTTCACTACACTTTAGCACACACAACCTATCGCCAGACCTGGGCCGCATAGGATCACTTAGGATGGTATTGAGATGGATACCACTCCGACCGTCCGCCCACAGTACGAGTTGCACATCTCAATCTCGAAATTTGTTTCTTAATGTCAAGAGATTACCACCCCGATCCGCATTCCCATGACATGGGTCGGCTCTTTAACAATGTCGGAGTTACGAGGACCTGACTTAGTCCGCATGCCCACGGCTAGTCTGAGCATCCTCATGCTTCCACTTTGTTAAATCTGCTAGAGTAGAAATCGAGCCACGTAGCATGCGTATGTCTATGTGATTGTCACCCGGTTATTGGTAAAGTAAGTCCTTTGAACTTTTTCTTTGCAATTTATTTACTTTATCGTATTGTTTTGTCGGTCCATAACATTAGGTTGATCGCAAGTCTTTGTCAATATATAATGGGAAATTCTGGCATTCGACTTATTCTCCCTCCCAAAAAGGAACTCAATGCATGGTGAGACAAGCTAGACTGAGCTAGTCGTGAGTTCGTGGAATCAGCAATTGGCCGACTCCTCCCTCTGTTGCGTATCAACATTCATGGCGGCCTCATTCAAACACTTGCCCATTGTTGGTATTCAGAGACGACTACTTTCATATTAAGTAAACATGAGCTCACTCCGACCTTAGAAGAACATAACATTGCCATTGGAAAATCTATGGAATCAGAATTAATTAGTCCACCTATCGGAATAAATCCTATCTCGATTTTATCTGATATTCTGAGAATCAAGGAAGAAAAGATAAGAAAAATTTTGAAAGGTCACCGCAATACTTACCCGTTTTCATTTCTTGATAAATGTTTTCAAAATGGCACTTCATTTCAAATGAGAAGGATTTTCCTATTAGCTTTCTTTTGATTTACACTTTTCCCTCATTGTAAGAATGCTATTAATCCTTTGATTGCTAAGTTATTGGGGCAAGTATGTAGGGGAATGAACTTTGTTAATGCTCTCCTGGCAAAAACTTTTATTTCCCTTTCTCGATTTAAAGAAAATTGTGATAAAATCTTTTATGCTTCTCCAGAGCTTTTACAAATTTGGTTCTTATCTCACTTAAAAGGGTTTGGTAGTTTAATGATTATACATGAAGTTAGCAACTCTGATCACCCTATCATGAGATTATAGAATAAACAAAAACATGCACCGGATTATCATTATTCCAATTGGCTGGCTTTCTTTAAAAATCTGAAGTCCAAATATTTCATATGGCATGCTAAATGGTTCCAAGTTCGTGAGGCTAGACTCACATGTGGACGTGTTGGCCCAATCCCTTTACTGGGATTCACTGGAGCAATTAAATATTACCCGACTAGGCTAACTCGCCAGTATCAAGTGGTGCAAGAGCTTCCCCCAACTTTGAACCAAGCTGATTCAATTCGAGTCGACTTCACTGACGGAGACCTCAACCATGAGGATAGCATTTCTTTAATCAAGTCATTGTGGGATATGTGCCATCCACAAGTGCTCATATGGCCCGAAAAAGAACTAGAGGGTAAAGAAAGAAAATATTATGCTACGGCTGAATACATTCGACGACACAAGATTCCAGATAATTTACTCCCGAAGATACCAATGGTGCTTGAGAAGATCACCAACCGTGTTGAGAAAAGATGTCTCAAGAGAAAAGCTGATAAATTACAAGAGCAAGTTACACACTTGGCCGAGGAGAATAAGCGATTACATTTGGAAATCACATCCAATTGTATATTGATCAAGCCAAATGAAATGGCTCGTGTCTTTTAAGATATTTTTCTTTCTAAATTCGTTGTTTAGGAAGTTGGGTCATTATTTTAGCATTTTTGTTTAGGGGATTTCAAGTTGTTGCTTTCATAGTTTTTGTTCAAGAATTCGTTATGAATGAAGTTTTTTTTTATAAACCAAAGCGAGTAGACCAATGTCATAGATCGGCGTATGATTCTTCTTGACACTTATGTATGCCTGTTTTATCTGTGAAATCAGGTAATTACGAACTGATCACGATCGCCTATTCGTACGCGGTTGAGAACTAGAATGGCCGATCAAACTGACTTACGAGATCATGTCGTTGGCATTGAGGACCAAATGAAGCAAGTCCTCGCTGCAATGCAACAGATGTCCGCTGAGGTCAAAGCCCTTCGGCTGACTCCCATTCCTACATCCCCCCGAGGCATCAACCCTAAAACATAAAGGTGGAAAGAATGCCGATAGTGAGGAAGATGACGATCTTCCCGATTTAGTAGATGATCCCGTCCAAATTATCATCAACAAGGATAATACCTAATAAACGGGTCAACAAGCTTGAAGAGAGAGTGAAGTAATGGAAGGCTCACATGATTCACCCTTAATCGACTTGTCTCTTTACTCACAGATCCAAATCCCGAAAAAGTTCAAGATGCTAGATTTTGACAAGTACAATGACACCTCCTACCCAAAAGTCCACCTGGAGCTATACCACGTACAGATGACCTCGTACGTTGATAATGAACTCCCGATAATTCATGCATTTCAAGCAAGTTTGATGGGTCCTGCCTTGGACTGGCATCTCATGAAGAGGATAAATAGCCTCAAAACCTGAAAGAAAGTTAGTGAGGCATTTCTAAAACAGTACAGGTTCATAACGAACATCATTCCCACCCGCAAAGACCTCGAGCGTGCTCAGATGACAACTGAGTCGTTCAATTATACTATCAGATGGAGAAATATAGCCGCTCAAGTTATCCCAGAACCCATAGACAGTGAATTAAAGAGGATCTTCATTAAAACTCTTCCGTTCGAGTACTGTAATCGGATGGTAGCCATTCCGGCTGACAACTTCAATCAACTCATCCTAATAGGTGAACAAATTGAGATAGGGCTGAAAGATAGGTGGTTTGTGGAGCCGTATTCTTCGACCAAAAGATTTAGCACAAGAAAGGAGAAAGAACCGACAGCTGAAGTCAATATGACGTATGCCCAGCCAAATCAGAAGAATGTTAATGTCGCTCCAGCGATCCAAATAGCAAAAACCCAACAACATAGCACGAGTCGTCAACCTTCTCAGAGGAGGAACAATAAGAGGCAATTCACCCCCCTCCCCGGGTCGTTGTTTCAAGTGCTGGCGGTCCTCCGGAAGAAAAGTTTGCTTACCACTGAGCTAAAGCGACCCAACCCCGAGCAATTCTATAACTACGATCCGTCCAAGAAATGTGATTATCATATGGGTGAAATGGGGCATTCAACTGATGACTGTATCACTCTCAAGCATCGGATCCAGAACTTGCTTGAAACAAAGGCATTTTCCTTCCAGCCCGCTATGCTGAATGTTCAGAGCGACCCGCTCCCTGATCATGCGGGCAATGTAAATGCCATATTTAATTTCGACACTGGTCGAATCAAGAATATAAATGTGCGTACTACCGATGTTTATAATGAGTTAGTGAAAGCCGGTTATTACCCGAGTAATGAGGTCCCCTAGCTATCATGAGAGAAAGAATCTCAAGTATGGTAGAAGCAGGGATGATCGTTTATGCTGACCACACTAGCATCGTTTCCACTATCTCCGAAGTCGTTATTAATTGGGAGGAGTTTGCGACACTGAACACCGGGAATGACAAGCTCGATCCTTTGCTTGAAGACATGCCTCCGTTCGAAGACGCGTCCGATAATGAAGAGATCGTAGAGAGCACGCTTAAAGCCGATGAAGAAAAAGAGGTGATCGACACATTAAGGTAATTAAGCGGCAAGTTCGACTACTTTGTGAAATACTCGGTGCCCCTGAGTTTCTATGTTGACCCCTGTGATATTGTTCCAGATGGATGGGGAGGTATGGATAATCCAACACCTCTAGTGACAAAAGATCCTGATGATACAATGAAGAGAATCACTACCCTGTTCGATAATTTCTTTATTGGAGCCATCAAGAAAGGACCGTTGGAAGGAATGGGCACTGGCCCACAAGAGTAAGACCTTTACTTTTTTCGTACACTCCCCTGCGTGGAAATTTTTACTGCTTTCTAGGACTTACCTCGTCTTGGGAGCTACTTTTTAGGATTTTTCATTTCTAGAACTCACCGTTGCAATTTCCATTCAATAAATGTAATTCATTTGGTGATAATCAATGAAATTACAAATTATTTTCATTTTTGAGGGCATGTTGAGATACATCAAACCAGCCCGGTGATGATATCCAACCGATAAAAGAAAAACATAGTCCAAGGAGAATTCTGAGGCCTAGGCTTCTTCATGCTTCCTCGTGATAAAACTTTTCTGAAAAGAATTTGAAAAAAAGAGTCACAAAAAAATCAAAAAAAGAAATAAAAAAATACACTGTTTAGCCCTATTTGCCCTTCTGAATCCTCTGCTTTATGTTTTAGGGGTAATCTTGTGACATGCGAGGGTATAAGAATGGTTCAATCTGATGAATTATGTGAAGCCGAGCCTGATCTTGATGACATCGACGAACTCGAAGATTCCTTGGAAATGCTGCATGGCTTAGAACAACATGAAAGGTCCGACGTTCTCATGTCAAACCAAACTGTCATTATTAACATGGGTGATGCGGAGGAAACCAGAGAAGTGAAGAGAGGGGCAAATCCCCCTAAGAGTGAGACGGAACGCCCTATCCAATCGCCATATGAGTAGATAAGTCTTTCAAACAAAAAGTTTGTCAAAGACACTTCGAGGTAAATGATCTAGTCCTGAGGAAGGTACTCCCAGTCTTTCTTATTCCCGAAGGCAAATTCACTCCAAACTACATCAGTCCATACGTGGTTAAAAAGGTGCTCCCCAAAGGTGTCTTGATTCTCGCAGAAATAGACAGTCTTGAGTTTTTCACGCCTGTTAATTCTGATGCTATGAAGATGTATTGTCCCTAATAAGATCTAACATTTTTGCGGCAAAAGTTTTTAAGTATTTGGTTTCAATCAATTTAAAGATGGAATGTGTGCATTGACTTTAAATCCTGCTTGACCATTTTGCCAGTCTGCATCATTGATTTCAAAAGGGAAATCTATTTGGATAATTTGATAACTCATGTACAATGAATCGAATGTGTTGAATGAGGTACATCGGGATGATGAAAGGCAAGCCCTATCCTATATACAGTCCCATGCACTAATCCCCAGTGAATTGAGTGAAAAATTTCATGTCTCCAAGGTAAAGAGTTATCTCGCAAAAGGTACGGCGACCGAAATGACAAGAGGCAATTCATTTCTCTACCCCAAACACAACAGTTTATCCATTGTTTCACCACTTTGAGCCTAAACGCTTGGAGAAATCCTTTCAAATTATCCCTGTCAAGAAACACCCCACATTGGGGCAAACCGGAGATAAATCAAGTATTATAAGGTGAAAAATGAATAGAGATTATCTTGCTCTCACTTGCATCAATCTTTGAGTATTGCTTTTTTAGATAAATTCACACGAAATTCAAGTGCCTTAGTATGACGAAGAGCATTTCTTTCTCTATCCTATACACACTTTATCCTTTGCTAAGCCCAATTGAGCCTGTAAATTCGTTTCTGAAACCCGGTTGGTGATTATCCCCCCGCATTGGGGCAAGGCAAAAGTCATCATTGTCTAAGCAACATATCAAGAGCGTCGATAGAAGACAGAAATCCTTGAAAGTCCAAATGGCGAGTCATTCGGTCAGAGTATAATTGGCCAATGTTTACATTATAAACGAAGTATGTCAAGTGTCAATCAAAAAAAAAGGGGGGTAAGAAAAAGTAGTATACCTGGTAAAAGCAAAGCCAATGCCCAATGAAAAATAGGTGTGTCAAAATCATCTCTAGTGGGATAGTCATAGTCTTACAAATTTAGAGAAGTGGTGAATTCAAGCACAATGAAGCATTTACTGAAATGACAATGCCTGAGGATGAAGAAGAAGACTGGTGACAATGCTGAGATGATCACCAACTTATTCACTCCAATTATACACATTTTGAGCCTAATGATCCATTCATTTCTCAACCCATGAGCCTAGCCTACGTTACGTCCCTTCCAAAGTCTCTTCATATTAGGACACTTGAACTAATGTAGAGTTTTAGATGTTTATAAGCTTAGCTCGAAGAAGTGCGAGCAAGTTCATTTCTATCTCATTTTGTAGGGTTCTTGACTTGTAAACCCGGAGACAATTGCGGAGTATTTTCCTTCAATAGCCTCGACTCAAAAAGTCCCATTTTGCTAAGCCATTGACGAAGCCCACGTTACAGTCCTAGCAACGACCTCTCATATTGGTAAAGTCGTACTTTTTGCGAGAAAACTGGAACCCTTATCGACATGATGGTGAGATAGAGCGATTCTTATAAATCAGCCTTTTTCAATGAGAATGAGTGAAAACCCTTTTGGACCGGAAGTCCCTCATTTGACATTTTCAAGACGCCCACTTGTGAGTTCGGATTGTCTTATCATGATTTTCCCCGGGTAATGCTGATTTGAAAAAATCGTCATGCATGAAAACCAGTTGAATTCATAGTGCATGAGTATATGTGTTCTTGATTGTCCATGAATGCATATTACATGTTCCCTAAAATCGTGTCTAGCAGGAGATACGCCCTCAAGAGTCGGAGATATCACCAGGTCAGTATATCTCTATATCTTAGATGCCTGCGACTATTCAAGTATCCCTAACCTGTTTGAGCAATCGTCAAGCCCCATATTTGATCATTTTGTTGCGATCTCTAGACGCCTCTGACGATATTCAGGCATCTATTGATCAAGCCTTTTCGTGTACCTTTGATGATATCTAGGTACTTTGTTAAGGAATCTCCGAGCATTCGGGCTAGCCCCTTTGTTCACCAAATCGTTAAATACCTCTGACGATATCCAGGTATTTATCGATCAAGTCCTTTCAAATATCTCAGATAATAACCAAATATTTCGTGAGGCACACCTTTTTCAAACAATTTGGAAAGTTCCTTCTTGAACACCTCTGACGATATCCAGGTGTTTAGCAATTGACTTTTTCCGATTACCTCTGACGATATCCAGGTATTTCGTTAAAAGTAGGAATGTATTCCAATTTCTTGAATTGCTTTTCAGGTTCCTCAGATGATAACTAGGCACCTTATTAAGCCCCTTTTCTAGCAAATTGGAGAAAGCCCCGCATTAGGCACCTCTGATGACATCCAGGTTCCTAATGAATAATTTTATCGAGTACCTCTGATGATATCGAGGTATTTCAACAAAAGGTTGGATAAATTTCGTTTCGCTAGATTATCATTGGACGCCTCTGACGATATCCAGGCATTCAGCCTAAGGTCCGTTTTGAGTATCTCAGGCAATATCCAGATTTTCGAAGTAGTCTTCCATTTTTGGATTTCTAGATATCTCAAATGATATCCAGGTGTCTATTGATCACCATCTTCAATTACCTCAGATGATATCCAAGTAATTCGAACTACCCTTCGTGAATTACAGGTCACCGAAGTCCATAAGCGTTCATCAGGCAATACCTTTGGGACTGAGCCCAAACATTTGCCAAACAACCTACAGAATCAGAGTCATGCCTCGAATTACGCTATCACTCTTGTCAAGTAAATAACTCCAGGTATGTTTTATTCATATTAACATGCATCATGATATACTGCATTTTAAAATGGGACTCATAATCCCGACAAAAATATCATTCATTGCATCTGCATAGTCAAAATTTAGGTATAATTTAGTTTTTGAATGCAATCTCTTCGAGCTCACCTTCAAAGAGGGGCGGCTGTTGACACCTAAATTTCGACCGATCATTTAATATTAATTTGCATAGAAATTTAGTGATTAATTTTTTTAACTCCTAAACAAAAAATATAATTAGATGGCGTTGCATATAGATATTATGAGCATTTCATTAATAGTTAATTGAGCCCATATAATTTGCACACTTATCGGACTGACGGCGGATAGACTTGAGCAAATTGTTTTAAGCTAAATTGAATCGAGCCCATAATCAAAATTGATATGTTTTGCCCATGTGATACTTCAAGAAAAAATCTCCTGCATATTTTCGGATAAATAGAAGACCAAGAAGGAAGGGGGGGCTTTTTCTTTTGGAGAGTTTGACATACGAGAAAAAACACACGTGAGATTGAGAAAAAGAGTTGGCTACGTACGCATGTTGCTGCTATGCCACACCACCCCGCCGCTGCATCCACGACGCCCCGCCGCCGCACCCGTGTCACCTAACGCCCACCGCCTCGCCGCTGCTACTGTCCCTGGCGAGCCATTCTCTTTGCTGCCGCTTCTGGAGCTACCATGGTTCCCCCTGTTCCTGCTGCTGCCAGGGATCTCTAGCATCCCTTCCAGTGAAGGACCAACACCCACCAACTTCCCGACGTTGTTGGGACCTCCATCGATCAAGCCTTGGCTCTCGCTTGAGTTTTTATCGCGAGTCTTCCTTGTCCGAGTTCCGGCCAAGCCCAGCAAATTTCTGCTTGGTTGTGGCTGATCCTTATTTCGTCCAACGACCCTTGCCAAGTCTTTTGCAAGCTTTCTAGATGGTAACGGCAGATTTCGGGAGAACACCAGCCTCGCCAACACTTCCGCTTGGTGCCTTCAATTTAGTCAACGCTGTGTTTGATTTTTTTTACAGCTTTTTGGGCATTGGTTTGCCTTTTTCGGTGCAGTGACAAGCCTCCAAACTTGCTGGACGAATTCCCCACCGAGATTACACGCCATTGGATTTCTCTAGGGTCCCACCGTGAGTCCTCCGCCGTCACTGGGAGTCCGTGAACCACCATCGAGACGAGCCGCTTGTGATCCATCGCCAGTCGGATTAGCCACCATCCGCTGATCCCGAGACATTCAAACTTGAAAAGCAAATATTCAAATTAGGTAAAAAGCTCATCTAATTTGACTTTCGAGTATATTATTTCCTTGTTTACAATATTACAATTTTGTGTGAATCTTTGAGTGATATTGCCGTATCCATGAAATTCCCAAATAAACTTTAAATTAGGAATTATTTCCTAATTTCACAACGTGCATATGATTGACAATCCGATTTCATGCCCAAAATATGACTCGCGATCGCACGGAAAATCGTCAATCCGATCTCCCGCCCGAGATATGATTCGCGATTACGTGAAAAATCGGCCAATCCGATCCTTATGCTCGGGATACGATTTGTCAATCTATTTTTTTTTAAATTTAAATGGATGTCGGTAATATATTGTGATATGGTGTCGTTTGATTTTTTTTAAATAAAGAAAATCCAAAAATATGTTAATTAGGATTTCAATTATAAGTTTTGTATGTTTAGAGAACCCTAAATGTATCTTGAAGATAGGATAATTATTTAATTTGAATTGGGACTTAAGATAATTTATTTCCTAGTTTAAATTAGGTATTATTCTAATCCTAATAGATTATTTAGGTTATTTTTAGATTCCGAATTTCCATGAAAATCCCAAAAAAAGAATGAGTTACTTTAGGATAGATTAGAATAGACTGCATTCTTAATTTGAGTAATTTTTAATTTCTAATTTTAATCAAAAATACCAAAAAAGAAGTTGTTAGATTGCATGTTATTTTAGGCATTTTTTATTCCGAATTTCATTGAAAAAATACCAAAAATAAATCATTTGTCCGTCATTAGAATTAGGTCACGTCGTCGCATGACATATAGTTCGCATGCTAGGTTGCATTGATCACATGTCATCTTTTGCACATCATTGCATATAGGTTAGTTTACATTTTAATAAAACACAGACTTTAAAGAACACCCCGAGTGCCTTGTTTTGTTAATTAGAAATCATAGTAGGATTGTCTGTATGATTTTCTACCAACAATGCAGATACTTGCGTTGCATTGAGGTACGTCATTCTCCTAATCTTGGAATTTATTTATTGCTTTCTTTGGTGTTAAATTGATGGTTTGCACACCCGCATGAACACCTCACATGTTAGTGATTAGGTAATAAAACGAATCCAAACTGCTTGCATAAATATTTTTGAAAAGAAAAGGTACCGAAAGAGCGTTAGACTAGATCTAGCGTAACCAAGTCTTCGAGCTTAGAATCTCTGGTTCGTAGGAATAAAACATATATCCCTATATTTTATTTAGGTTTCTATTCGACCTACCACAAATAGATTAGTGGCGACTCCAAGCATGAAAACTTTTGCATGTTAAAAACTTAAACCCTAAGTTGCGAATTGATAGGGCTTGGGAGCGATCAAGTTAGACTTAGATTTAGTCTTAATAATCTGTTAGCCTGAGAAAATTTATGTCGCGACAATATTTCAAAGCTGTTCAAATCCACAAGAGATCTACATTCAATTTATGATGGGTCAGTTAGATAAGAGTTGACTTACTACTGCGAATCAAAGATTAAATAAGTTCAGTGACTAGATTATATTATCAGAAGTGACAATGCAGATATAACAGTAAGAATCAAATGGAAACAGCAGTATACCAATTCTCATGATTGTTTCCAGATTTATTTTACACGAGATGAAACATCAAATAATATACTTTCTTTTCTGTACCAATGATCGAAGGGACTGATGTAAGCTAATTTCCGCAGAACGACATCTGTTAACAAGCTTCTGCCTGACCTTTATAATTTATTTTTTTGCATTGGTTCCAAGATTTCACATTTCAACAGATAGATTTCAAATTCCAAAAAATGAGAAATCTGTATCCGAAAGTACATGTACCTGTCTCTAGATTTCACGTCTCAACTTTTGGTCATCAGAATCACACCGAGGACCTCCAGGAGTGATGGGGCAGCATTCAACCACGGGATAGACTCGCCATTCGACCCCCTGTGGGAGCAACATCTTCTTCACTGTCGGTCCACGTTTGCTAGCCGATGTTGGAGGTGTTAGCCACCTTCTGGGTCCCAAAGAGAGCGTATGTTTCGTATCTGTTCTTGTGACCATGGTCAGTTAAGCTTCATCAAGCTTTCGACCATGGATGTTCGAGCTTCATCGAGTTCAAGCCATGCTCAGTCAAACTTCTAGGCTTCTTCAAGCTCATGGCTATGGCCGCTCAAGCTTCTTCGAGCTTGCGGCCGTAGCTACTCGAGCCATGAACCCTCGAGCTTTTTCAAGCTCCCAGCCATGGCTGCCCATGTTTCATCAAGCTCAGCCGTGGTGGCTTCAGCTTCCGGCCTTTTTCAAGCTTGAGGCCATGGCCAATTGAGGATGCAAGCTTCAATTAGTGCAACTACAGTGAATAAACTTGCAATTAGTGCAACGTCAGGGAATAATTGCAACTATGGGGATTAACATGTTGGATCATTTCTGTCGGTCCTGGATGTTGACACTGTTGATAATTTGTTTGTAAAACAAATAAAAGGTGCATTGTCCTATAGCGAAAAGATACGAGTGAATAGACTAATATATAAGTGGAATGCGTCTGGCCTTTTCCTCTCTAGGGTTCTCTCCTCTCTCTCCCTTATATCTTCACATAACTTTTTCCTTCAACCTTCACGGAGGGGGAGGGTTTGAGCTAGATCTCTCCCTCCCCTCCCTTTTTCCTTTTTCTTTAGTTGATTTGGTTCTCTGTTATATTTTTCTTGCTTTCCATCAGTTTGGAGAAGCTTTTCTCTTCTGATCTAGTCTAAATCTAGAAATTTTTTCCTCCCGTTTCGAGGAGGTTTCTATCCCAAGCTGTTCTACATTTGGGGTCTTTTTGCGTATACGATTTTAGGGTTTTTCTTTCCTCAGGTTTCGTTGGTGTACAAGTCAAGTTTGAAGAAAATTAGAGGAGCTTTGTGAAGGTTTCGCTCTAAGGAGTGTCAAATATGTGCATGTTCAACCTTATTATTTGGCACGGCGATAGTGTTGGAGCACTGAACCTAGATGCAAACAGCCAAAAGGCAAAGCCATAGCAACATATGGAGATATCAGTGTGTACTCATTATCGAAAATGAGTTCGGTGATCTGTTGCCATTTTAGTTTGAAGAAGTCCCAGATCTACTCTTTGAATATGTGACCGATAACTTTGTTACGATGATTCATCTTTTTATCTATAACTTGCTTTGTTGTTTTTGTTTACAATTGGACTACGTAGCTCTATTGTATATCCATTGAAATGAATAAAATGTTTCTTTCCCCCCCCCCAAAAAAAAAGTGGACTAGACCCTATAGTATCTACATGTGGGTGCTTAAATAATTACACGATTAGTAGGTGCACCTAGCGCTTAGCAAGCTTTCGTACTCGTGGACCAATATGGGCACTAATCAGCGGTTATTTTTTTTAAAAAAATTTGAATTTATACTTTCAAAAGGATGCAACTTTTCAAAAAGATGAAAGGTTGTATCTAGAGATGGCCACGGGCCGGTTTTGTCCCGAAACGGAACCGGAACCGGCCCGGTCAAACCCGAGCCCGGCCCGTTGACCGGGCCCGATTCCGGTTCCCGAAATTTTGGAACCGGCCCGGAACCGCCTGTTCCGGGCCCGGTTCCAAAAAAAAAAAAAAAAAAAGCTTGCCGTGCACGTCTGCCGTAGGCCGGGCCCCCCTCCCACTCTCTTTCTCTTCTCTCTCTTTCTTTTGCAATCTTTGTGTGTCATGCCGTCTCTCTCTCTCTCTCTCTCTCTCTCTCTCTCTCTCTCTCTCTCTCTCTCTCTCTCTCTCTCTCTCTCTCTCTCTCTCTCTCTCTCTCTCTCTCTCTCTCTCTCTCTCTCTAGGTGCTCTCAATCCCCTCTCTCTCCATCGGCGGTGAGATGAAGAACATGAAACCCGCCGCTCCCTGCTTTGTTCGCCGTCGTCTCCGTCTCGCTCGGAGCGCTCTTGATCTCGGTCACCGGCGACAAAGTTGGCACTTACCTGCCGACCGATGACATCACCGTCGACTGCGGCTCCTCCGGCTCCTCTAGCTCCTCCAGCTAGTCTGCATTTGTCTCCTTCTCCTTCTCCTTTTCCTCCTTCTTCTTCTCCTCCGCCCACCCCCTAGCCCCTATCTTCCCAGATCTAACCCCCGCCACCTTCGCCGCCGTCACCCCCGCCCATGGCGCGCCCCGCTTGGCGCCGACACCCCTCCTCCTTCCCCACCATTTGCCCTGCTCCTCCTCCTCTTTTCTCCTCCACCCCCCCGTCTCCCCGGATCGACCCTCGCCCCTTTTGCCGCCGCCCCATGGAATAGCGCGCCAATGCCGGCGCCCCTTCTCCTCCCCTCCTCCCGACCCGGAGAGGAGGACCCTCCCTCCTCCTCCCCATCCCGTCCCGTCCCCTCCGGCCCCTCCTTCTCCCCCTCGCCGCTGCCCCCGTCTCCCACTTCATCTCCTCGCCACCTTGAACCCCGCCTCCGCCACCGTGGCCAAGGCCGCGAAGCCCGAGCGACAACCAATGGAGGACAAGGCCTGCAATTTTTATTTTATAATTATTTTATTAATTTTTAAATAAGGAACCGGCCGGAACCGGAATCGGCCAGGAACCGCCGATTCATACGTGGCCACGAACCGGAACCGCCGGTTCCTGAACCATGGCCATGTCTAGTTGTATCTATTCAAACATAATTTTTCACTATTATAAATTCAAAGTTTCTGTTTCAATACTTTTCACTTTTCACTTTTCAATTTTCTTTTCTTTCTTAAAATTCATCATTTATTCTTCAATTGTTTCCTTTTGAAAATCCTTGGAGAGGTACCAAAGTTTCTATCTGGTTTTCTTATTTTGAGGGTTTGTTGTATTTAGAGGATTTTTGCCAATAATCATTAGTAAATTTGTGGGGCAAATAATTCCTTAAAACTGGTGCATTCACACCTCAAGGTCTTATTTCATTCTTCCCAAAAAAAATTTTCTAATAGAGACTAATTGCCACATCTTTAATGACTGCTCAAGTTAATTCTCGGTCAATCTTTGGATGTCCATTAACTCTATGTTGATGATCATGGAGCTTCATTAAGCTTCACCAATGAGATAATTTCTCATTGACTTAATAATGTTATTTTTTTTAATCTTTTTTCTTTCAAAACTTTAAAGGTTTTTGCTGATGTGGTGCTTGGCAGATGCCACAACTGTGCCACGCATCTTATAAAAGTGATAAAAAAGGCCACACATCAGCATTTTCGATTAGCAAAATCGGACGGATCTAACATATGGACTTGATCACACTAATTTGACAAGTTATATTTGATTGTTTGTTCTGAAAGTTTTAGGACTTAATTATATTTTCGCAATAAAGTTTAGGACTTTTGATGTACTTATTCCTTTCTTTTTCCTAAACACGTCATTCATTGCTAGCCATATCTTGAGCTTGATAATGTCATACATTACCAATGTCGTCGCCATGTTCATCACCTCACACACAAGGGCAAAGCCATAAGACAGTAACGTCATTGAATGAATCCTAGGTACAAAAGGGATTGTCCTTAAGATGAAGAAAGACAGTTCTCTCCTGCGACCCTCATGCACAGTCATCTTTGGATAGAAGAAGAAGAGAGAGATGGCAAGTTGCAACAAAGTAGGAGTGCGTTTCTTATAGGGAAAGTATTTTCCAGAAATTTATTTTCCGGACTTTTATCCTTTTGGTTCATCAAAAATAATTAGTCAACCGAAAACTCTTTCCGGTCAAGGAAAATATTCATGTATAAAATTAGGAAAGTGAATTACCTCATCTGAAAATGTGAAATCCCTTTTCAGAATTGCTCATCTTGAATTTGTTAATATTTTAAAATATAAAAAAAATGAATGTTTTTAGTTTCACATCATATTCTCCACACCAAACAATGGAAAACATTTTCTAATTGATTTTCAGGTTTTAGCCAAACACCAGAAAATGAAGTCATTTCATGAAAAATATTATCTAAAAATGGTTCATTTTCCGTGAAACAAACGCACTTTAAGTTTCAAGTCTGTTCACGAAGATCAAATGATTTGGAGAACTTGTTCAAGAAAGCCGCGATAGTCATTTGATTGGTTTAAACCTGCATAAAGTTTACACTATTAGCGGATGAAGCCAAATAATACTATTAAGGGTTTTTTTGTCTTTTCTATTAAATTTGCTTTTAGGTTAAAAGCTATACTTTATATATCAGCTATTGACAAACGCTAGCCATCAAGCGCTGATAAGAAAATAGAGAGAAAATAAAAGAAAGAAGAAAAAGTGACTTTTTCTTTGTGAGTGTTCTCAATTTCTTTATGCCTCGATCTTGAGAATATTCCCACTTTCTTCAAAGTCTAGTGGATTCACAAAGTGCCTCTGCACAGAGATGTAGCCCAGGTTTGAGTGAACTTCGATAATAAATTATCTAGTGTGTTCTTTGATTATGTTCTTTTTATTATTATATTACGCTAGTAATGATTATTTGCTTGAGTTATTTTCATGGAATCGGTGTGCGATTCCCAATATACACGAGTCCTTAACCCTTTGATTCTTCGAGGAGGACCCCTTTCATTTCATTACCCTTGACGTGATCGTCATTACATCTCTTCAAAAAAAAACCTTTCTAGTTAAGCCATCCTTTCATAATCGGAAGTTTTTCCGAATGCGTTTGTTGTCGCGACCGTTCCAGAAAGAAGACCGGCTACGAGCGCTAAGATATTGCGAGCCTTTGATCTAATGAGGAAGATTTGCCCCCTTCGTTCACTGAAACCATGAGACTTACCTACATTGCATACGTTAGAAAAAGACCATTCCAATTATGGACGGCCTTGGACCCAAAAAAAAATATTTGATGGACGGTCATTGGGCCTGAGAAAATCTGATTAAGTTACAATTTGATCGTGGATTTCAAGCCCATGTTACATCCCTTTCAAAAGACCATTTAGATCTAAGGAACCACATGTGTTACTCGTATGCATGACATAAACTTTTTTTTTATCGTTTACAAAAATGTTATGGGTATAAATTGTTATTGACAATAAAATATTTTTCCTTGACCAACTATTTCAAGTGATACAAATAATCATTTTTAAGAAAATATCTTTCAAATCATTCGAATAAAAAAAAAATCTTAGTCTTTGCCTCTTCTCTTTCCGTATGCAAGCATGAAACTTGAAGCTAGATCTTGTCAATCACGGCGGAGCTCAACGTCAAGATGTACAATAAGCACAAGAACAAGAAGAAGGTGTTGAAACAAGAAAACAAAAAAAAAGTAGAAATGTTGGTGTCCATTTTGAGGCATGTAAGTCCCTTTCTTAAAGGTGATTATTGCCCCCAAAAAAGATACTATAAGCAAATCACCTCTTCAGATATAAGGGAAAAACTTCTAAAACTCTCCTAGTAGGAGACGTGAAAGTCAGCATAATTGAAGTTGTGTCATCTGCACGAGGGATGGCCCAATCAATGAAATTTTGGCACGCTATAGAGCACCTCCGACAATTTCCAAAAAAAATTCGTTGGAAATTTCAGCGAATTTTCAAACAATTATAATTTTAGGGCAATTATTTTTTATTGTGTACGATTTTTCGTTGGAAAATTCGTTGGAAATTTCAAACGAATTTTCCAACAATTTCAATTTTCGGGCAATTATTTATTGTGTATGATTTTCGTTGGAAAAGTCATTGAAATTTCAACGAAAAAAATTCGTTGGAAATTTCAACAATTTTCCAACAATTATAATTTTCGGGCAATTATTTTTATTGTGTCAGACGATTTTTTGTTGGAAAATTCGTTGGAAAGTTCAATTTTGTTGGAAATTTCCAACGAATTTTCCAAAGCAATTTTAATTTTAAGACAATTATTTATTGAGAACGATTTTGGTTGGAAAATTGTTGGAAATTTCAACAATTTTCCAAGCAATTTCAAACCGGGCAATTATTTTTTAGTATGTACAATTTTTAGGTGGGAAAATTCGTTTACAAAATTTCAACGAAAAAATTAGTATTTGAAATTTGCAAAATTTTTCGTACAAACCGGTGCAATTTCCGACCAATTATTTTAATGTTTACAATGCAATTTTCCATAAAATTCGTGGGAAATTTTCCACAATTTTACCATAGAATTTCTAGTTTTCTTATTCAAATCCACAATCATTGACTCACTCTCCTCTCTCTCTCTCTCTCTCTCTCTCTCTCTCTCTCTCTCTCTCTCTCTCCTCTCTCTCCTTAGCTTCTCCCACTCCCCTCTTCCTCTCCGCCTCCCCTCAACCTCCTCCCGGCTGCCCCCCCCTTCTCCTCCGGCTCGGCCCCGGCCGACCCTCGTCTCCCCTCCCGTAGCCGCCGCCATCGAGCCGCCCCAGCCCCCGGCCACACCGTCACGCCCCAAGCGCCACAGGCCGCCCCGCGCCACCAGCGGCGCCCCGGCGCCCGCCCCGCGGCGCCCAAGCGCCACTGCGGCGCCCGGCGCCGCCCCCCGCGGCGCCCCAGGGACACCATGGACCGCCCCAGGCCCGACGCCACCAAGCTTTGTTGTCGGGCGACGGCGAGAGCTCGCCGATCTGGGCGAAGCTCGCCTCCGCCCGGCCATGGCGAGGGCGAGCTCGCCATGGCCGGCGGAGCTGCGCCCCTCGCCGGCCATGGCGAGGGGCCGAGCTCGCCATGGCGGCGAGGCTCGAGCTCTCGACCCTCGCCCGGCGTGACATTTAGGTTAGCCCTCGCCCGTAGGGCGATTTGGAAAAAAAAAAAAATCGTTGAAAAAAAATTTCAACGATTTTCATCAAAAAAAAAATTGTAATTTTTCCAAGCGAAAAGTTTTCATTGGAAAAAAAAATTTCCACGATTTTCATCAAAAAAAAAAATTGTAATTTTTCCAACGAAAAGTTTTTCGTTGAAAAAATTTTCACAATTTTCGAACAAAAAAAATTTGTAATTTTTCCAACGAAAAATTTTTCGTTGGAAAAAAATTTTCACTATTTTTTGACCAAAAAAAATTTTATAATTTTTCCAACGAATTTATACGAGTTTTGTAGTGACTGAAACCATGAGACTTACCTACATTGCATACGTTAGAAAAAGACCATTCCAATTATGGACGGCCTTGGACCCAAAAAAAATATTTGATGGACGGTCATTGGGCCTGAGAAAATCTGATTAAGTTACAATTTGATCGTGGATTTCAAGCCCATGTTACATCCCTTTCAAAAGACCATTTAGATCTAAGGAACCACATGTGTTACTCGTATGCATGACATAAACTTTTTTTTTATCGTTTACAAAAATGTTATGGGTATAAATTGTTATTGACAATAAAATATTTTTCCTTGACCAACTATTTCAAGTGATACAAATAATCATTTTTAAGAAAATATCTTTCAAATCATTCGTTTTCCGTAAAGCAAACAGAATCTTAGTCTTTGCCTCTTCTCTCTCCGTATGCGAGCATGAAACTTGAAGCTAGATCTTGTCAATCACGGCGGAGCTCAACGTCAAGATGTACAATAAGCACAAGAACAAGAAGAAGGTGTTGAAACAAGAAAAAAAAAAAAAAAAGTAGAAATGTTGGTGTCCATTTTGAGGCATGTAAGTCCCTTTCTTAAAGGTGATTATTGCCCCCAAAAAAGATACTATAAGCAAATCACCTCTTCAGATATAAGGGAAAAACTTCTAAAACTCTCCTAGTAGGAGACGTGAAAGTCAGCATAATTGAAGTTGTGTCATCTGCACGAGGGATGGCCCAATCAATGCTCTTTGGCACGCTATAGAGCACCGCATACTAAAGCAACATCCATTATTCGTGCTCTACCATATGAAAGTCTTCAAATTCCTAACTAGGGAACTTACATTAAATATCCGAAAATTACCAAAAAAAGTCTTAAATCTATTACATTTATGGCAATTCAGTTGTAAATTTTTTTTTGCCCAATTGAGTCCTCTAAACATTTTGAATTTGTGTCAATTCAGTCTATCCGATCAATTTTGGCCAGAAATCGCTGACATAGATGTTGACCATCTTACATGGCACGACCAACGCTAACATGGATATTTTTAAATAATATTTTTTTCTTTTTTTCCCTTCTTTTTCTTCCCTTCTTCCTCCGACCGGTCGCCGAGGTTTGGCAACCGGCTAGAGGTGAGGACCGGCGAGCTCAACCTCAGCGCCGACTGCGCCACATTGGACATCCCATGTTCATGTCAGCGATTTCTGATTAAAATTAGCTGAGTGGACTAAATTGGTATAAATATAAAAGATTTAAGACTTAATTGGCCCAAAAAAAAAAAAAGGTTACGACTTTTTTAAGAATTCTCTCATGCACTAAAGCAACATCCATTATACGTGCTCCACACCATATGAGGCCTTCAAATTCCTAACGAGGGAACTTATTATTTATTATTACAGACACTAAAACCAGCACCAACGGAAGGTCCTAATGGTGGTAGGCGCCGGAGGCATGGTGGTGATTGTGACTGTAGATCGAGCGCAAACGATGTCATCAATCAGGAGAAGTCCAGTTACGACAAACCTTGTCCTATAGACATATATACTTAATTAGAAGCTAATTGTGGGCGCGCATGCGTGTATTTGCCCCCAAAGGTCACAACTACAGAAGGGCCCCTCCATGGTTCTCGAGGTTTGGCACTTTGGGATTCGTAGATATAAAAAATGAACGGGAAATGTCATTTGATCACTTATTGGTAGTACTAAAGTGATCGCGACCGGGAACAAATTGCGCGCGTTTGCGTTTGCGAATGTTTTACGTTTCGAGGGTACACTTCTTCGCTTGTGTTGGGATGGTTAGTCAACCGTGACAGGTAAAACAATTGACAATGAGTGTGTTTGGGAATACTTTTTGGAAAGGCCTCTGTAAAAATGCAAAGGACTTGACATGGAAAAGTTTTTCAAAATGTAAATAGCGTTTGTTAAAGTATAATTTAAAAATACATTGAGAAGCGATTTTAACTCAAATACTGTTTGGAAAAAACTACATTTTATAAAGAAGTTTTGCTAATATTTTTTTTAAAAAAAATTCTCAAACTTTTGCTGACGAAAATTAGCTACTAGCAAGCCAAATCAGTTGCCGACGGTAGCCGCTAGCAAGCCTCGCTTGAGGTTGCACAACCTCAAGCATCGCCTTAGGTCACGCAACACCAGGCGACCGTTGCACAATCTCAGGTGAGGCTGCCCGATGCCAGACCAGCTTGCTGACAGGCAAATCTGGCATCATCAGCCCCTTGCCAACGGCTTAAACCCTCGCTGGTGATACATTTAAAAAAAGTACTTGCATTCCGGAAACTCAAAGCACCTCCTAATCTACTTTGAGCTAAAGTTCTTTAGAAGCTTTTGTAAATGTAATTGCATTTTTCCAAAGGGTTAATACCATGAAAAACCCCAAACTGGTACACTTGTAACAAATTTACCCCAAACTATTTTTTTAACCACAAAAAACCCTAAACTGGTACACCCGTGACATTTTTACCCCGAACTATTTTTTTTACCATAAAAAACCCCACACTGGTATACCTGTGACAAGTTTACCCTCGAACTAATTTTTTTGCCACCAAAAACCTCAAACTGGTACACCTGTGACAAATTTACCCTATATTAGTTTCCGTTAAATTTTAATATCAAATTGCTAAGTTTAATGACATGTAGTAATTGAGATGTGTGCCGATTTTAGGTTTTGCCCCTCTATTTGTCACAAGTTTACCAATTTGTGATTTTTTGTAATATTAATATAATTTAACGAACACTAATAGAGGGTAATTTGTCACAAATATACCAGTTTTGGGTTTTTAGTGGTCAAAAAATTAGTCGGGGGTAAAATTGTCACAAATGTATCAGTGTGGGGTTTTTAGTGGTCAAAGAAATAGTTCGGGGTAAAATTGTCACAAATGTACCAGTTTTGGATTTTTTGTTGTCAAAAAAATAGTTCGGAGTAAAATTGTCACAGGTATACCAATTTAGGATTTTTCGTGGTATTAACCATTTTCCAAAACTCTCTAAAACATTGTACTTGTATTTGTCCGCTTTGGAAGGTGGTTTCCCAAACGCACCTAATGCTGAAGGAAAGAAAGCGGGGGTGAGTGAGAGTATTCAAAGAGAACATGAGGACATGAAGCGACCACATTGGATTGCGACATAAGCATGAATGACAGATTATTGTCGTGTTGCAATCGGCTTCGGCAACCTTGATGGTTGAAAGATTGTGACAATCAAGGACAAACAATAGATTGAAACCTGACAGAGAATCCCTAGTTATATTGCTCGTTTGTTGTTTGTATTTGACAATTGGAAGGACATTAGGTATTTTGGAATCCAAAGAAAAGAAGAGCCTCCATTTCCCTTGTGATTATCAAAGTTGGAGCCCACTTGCCATGTCCCCCCTTGGCCTTTTCTTTTTCACATGACAATGTCCAATTAATCATTGTAATCTTCTTAGGTTATACATAAAAATGTTGTAGGTATATTAAAGTTGATTGATTAATATAATATGTTATAAGGGAAAATATTTATAAAAAAAAGACCTCAATCTTCTTTTCATGATCACTAACACGAAAAATACAAATTTGCACATTCACTTCCACAATATTGTGCATCTATCTTCAATATTGCCATTTTCCTTTTTTCAGAAATACTCTTACTCAACTTTTCCCGTCTTCTTCTTTACCCAAAAAAAAAAAAAAAAACTTTTCCCGTCTTCTTTATATTAAATGATGTGACGGTGGCGGACCGTGAATGAGTCTTCAAAATAAATGGCTTGTATTCGACCTTCAATAAAACTTATCATATCAAGGGAGTAAATTGATTTTAACGAAAACAATTATTCTACAATAATATATTTCATACATCATTCCGATCTTTTGTCTCGTGAAAACAAAAAACTATTTGCCCTTCATCGACAAGTTAAAGCCTTGCGCACCACGAAGATGCTTGGGTGTGTTATGTCGGGTGCGTGCCTCTTGTGCTCCTCATGGGGGTTGTTAACCCTCGGATATAAAAAGAAATTAAAGCAAGAATGACAAATACTCTAATTTTAAAGTTGAGAGGAAAAAAATATTAATGCTTACTTTTAAAAAAAAGTATTTTTGGTGAAAGAGAGGTCAAGTATTTTGACTTTTTATCTGGTGGAGGTTGTGATGGCGTGTGTGAAAATGTCTAAGTGCTAACCTGGGTGTTCTGAGACGTCTCAAAGGCCTAGGGAGATAAATCACATCGCTAGCGTTCTTGCGTTTACACAAGCTTTTAGAGTTTCTCCCCTTACCTCGTTCACGAGCGTTCGGTTGAATATAAACCATTAAAAAAAGTTTAATATCACGAAAAATTCCAAATTAATATATTTATAATAAATTTACTCTAAAGTAATTTTTTAATCATAAAAAACTTAAAACTGATACAACTATGACAAATTTACTATTCATTAGTTTCCGTTAAATTTTACCATCAAATTGTAAAGTTGGATAACACATAACAGTTTACTGATGTACCAGTTTGGGATTTTACCTCTCTGTTTGTCACAGATTTACCAATGTGAGATTTTTTGTGGTATTAATCCAATTTTACAAAGGGTAAATTTATCACAAGTATACCAATTCAGGATTTTTTTATGGTTAAAAATTAGTTTAGGGTAAATTTGTCACAGATGTACCAGTCTTGAATTTTTTGTGGTAAAAAAATTAATTTGTGATAAATTTATCACAGATGTACAAATTTAAAATTTTTTATGGTATTGACCCTTACAAAATGATCATAATTATGTTGATTTCACGTTGATTTCATTACATCTGATTGTCTAAGTTCGGTTTACTACATATATGTATTGGATTTACTCCACAATTTCTCCAAATCTCATGTAGTTTTTATCATAAATGCGATTCAATCGGAATGCCGACTAAAGGGGTGTAACATTCCGAATTTTTGATCCATTTTGGGGTTTATAAAATGCATAATTTGTCAGGGCGCTTATGGTAAAATCTCGCCCGGGAACTGATCACTCCCGGTTATTATTTTAAATTAGAGATTTCGCTAAAATCGCACTCGATCGAATTTGGTCATTAATTATACCCTAAACTTGGCAGTCAATTTCCGGGAGTTTCAAGACGCAATAAATTGGACGGTGTCAATATTAAAGTTGCCGGTATCGAGATTGTCAGGATTAATGGAAAAGTTAGAGTTTTTGGACCAGGTGCGAATTTGGACTAGTAGACCCCTCGTAAAAATTTAGTCTCAATAATTTGGCCTTTGTCCCTTTTCATGTGCGAGGCCTATTCAGGAGCGATGGGCAATTTTCGGTTTTTCATTTGGGACACCGGATCGCGTTAAATATTTGAATTAGTATAAATTTTTCTTAAATTTTTCTCTCTCTCTCTCTCTCTTCTCTCTCGCGCCCCCCGCCCCGCCCCTCTGGGGTCCGTCCCCCCCCCCCTGACCTGTCCCTCTTCTTCTCTTCTTCTTCTCTCTCTCCTCTCCTCTCCCCTCCCTTCTTCTTGGTGAGTTCGACCCTAAACCCTAATTAGGATTATTTGCATTGTTAGACAAGTTTAGGGGTTAATTTGGGGGTTAAATTGTGGAATTGATTAGGGACTTTGATTGTGGTCGATTTGGTGGATTATTCTGATTAATTAATGGAGGATTAGTGGCCCGAGAGGCGCAATGAATGGGCTGGTCGGTTTGGACTAAATCGGGCCGAGTTCGGGATTGTTTGGATTTAATCTGTGAATTATAATGCGCACTGTGTTTGATTTTGTGATGGTCAATTAGAACAATATTTGGGGAGTATGATGGAGTAATTTGATGATTCTAATTGGCCTAGAATTTGTGGTATAGTGACCGGACACGATTGGGCTGGATTGGATTGATTTGGGCAAGGAGTGATTATTTTGAGGTTTAATTGCGCAATTATCGGGAATGATTGATTTGTTTAGTTGACTGGCTATTTGAGCCTCGGATGTGGTTAAATTGATGATGCTATGTCGCATGTCTAGTGGGGCTAAGAATGGATTAGCTTGGCGGGCTTCGAGCGTATAAGTCTCATACTGATCCAATTGGGTGATTTATATGCATAAATTACGTGTTGAATTTGTGTCATGATTGTGCTGGATGATGTGATTTATTGGGCTCGTGATTAATTGAACCGGATGACAATCGTGAACTTTGTGAGTGCCCAAGTGTGGGTCATATGGCCGTGGTTGTGTATCATGAGCATTGGCATGGCATGAGCATTTATAAGTGTGCCCGAGTGACATGTGCATTGTGATCACCTAAATTGTCCTGATGCGTCTAACGCGGGGTTCAGATAAAATTGAGGTTTGTGAATGTGTGATCACAATAAACCCTGATGCGTGTTACGCGAGGTAGTGAACCCGTCCTGAGGCGTATTATGCGGGACGATGCCCGGATTACCGGAAGATGTCCGGCCTGATGCGTTTTACACGAGCTGTGTGGCATGAGCCTGCGGGCTAGAGATCGATCTCGAAGTGATGGACCTGATGCGTTTTACGCGGGTCGGAGCTGATGCGTTTAACGCGGGTCGGAGGAGGAATTGAGAAATGGCTGAGTGCTAGTGTGCAAGTGTACGATAATGCATTGATGAGGCATGAGCATGAGTGCGAGCACTAGCATATGCATAACATGCGTTGTGACATAGAAATGCACTTGTATGTGCTGTGATTAAATTCTGTCGCGTGGCTGTTTCTGTTGATTTGACGCCTAACCTGCAGGGTCTAGTGAGATTAGATTTAGGCCCGAGGGCCTGAGTCAGTTATGTGTGCATTTTGTGTTGTTTAGTACTTGTCAGGAGGTGCATGTTAGCCTAGTTTAGGTTTAGGGAATTACTCGCTGAGATTTATTCTCATGGTTGTTGTAAAACCGACATTTTCAGATCCCCGGCCTTGAGGATGACAGGTGTCCTGATGCATTTTTGGGAGAAGCCCCCGGCTAGTTGTAGGGCCTGAGCCCGAGCCACTTATCCCCTTTTGTTAGTAGTGGCCTGGAACTGCTTTTGATTTTTGGTATTCGGGCTGTACTTGGATTTTGTAAATGAATTCCAGTATTAGTACAAGTGTTGATTTTGGTGGATACCCTTGGTTATGTATTCATATTTGTACAGGTGATTTTAATTGCTTCCGCTTGTGCTTTATATCTCTGTATTGGGTTTGGGGTCGGCGACGCGTCCTGAGATGTCGCACACGAATCGACCTCTGCGAGGGACGTGGCGTACCAAGAAGTGCGGGGGCGTGACAAGGGGTGATGAACTTTGCTGCAAAGAACATTCATGCACCACTATGATTATCTCGGCAACAACATCTCTCATCCGTCTATTAATGATTTGAAAAATATTTTCCTAAAAATAATTACTTGTATTGCTTGAAATAATTTGTCAATGAAAAATGTTTTTATTTTCTATAATAACTCATGTTTAAAAATTATTGTTCACAATAAAAATATTTCTTGTTGAGGCACACAAATGATACACTCCACCATTAATTGCGTCTTCGAGCTCCACCATGGTGGCCATGGAGGTCCCCAGCCTCATTCAACCACATTCCTAAGGTTGCACAAGGCGGCAACAATGGAGTTTTCAGCCTTCACGATCACAAGTCGTGACCTTCGCACATAATATGTGTGTGTGTGAGAGAGAAAGGCAACAGTAGACCTCGTGGCGGCGATAGTCACGCGATAAGGCTGCAATGGGTGGGTGGCTAATCTATGCGGCCAGAATTGTTTTAAGTTTATTTGTTTCAATCGGTTTTTTTGTCATGAAAAAGAATCATCGCCTACGTGCAATTTCGCGTCAACAAGAGGTAAATTATAAGTCTTCTGATCTATCTCGATTGATTTATACTTTCTACTTTTTTCTTTTATCAAAATTCTGCCGAAGTATTCTAATTTTTTTTAATATCCGAAACATTTGAAACATTCACAAAATGGAAATACTAACATGTAGATTTTTTTCATAACAATTTAAAAAACATTATAAATTTCAATAGAAAAAATAAAAACGTTAAATTTTATGAAATAAAAAAAAAAAGTACTAAATATTTTTACTTAAGCGAAAACATACAAATTTAAGACTCTATTTGTCTCGCGAAAAATGAATGATTTGGAAAATATTTTCTTAAAAGTAAATAGCTCGTGTCGCTTAAAATGATTAGTTAATGAAAAATGTTTTCATTATCGACAACAATGTATGTCTGAACATTTTCGTATACGATAATAATATTTTTCGTTTATTCATTTTGTAAACAATACAAATAATTATTTTTTAAAAAAACATATTGTGTAAAACATTCATTTTCCGTTAAAAGCCTAAATAATTTGTTCAACTTTACTTCAAAGTATTTTTTTTTTCTCGAAATTGCTCGCTTAGGCAATGATTCCACAAATGGTAAATCCATTAACAATTCGAAAACTAGCGTGTTTGTTTGCGTTCGCGAGATCGTGGTTTCTCGATCAGCGTGAAAGCAGATCCTGCGCATGATCATCGTGCGCCGCGAGGACTTGACGCTGAAAGCGATGCTGGCACGTGGGTCTTTGTCCTTTGCGCCCCAAAAGCTCCCGTGGGATCGTTCGTGCAATTAACTTCCTCCACCGACACTTAGGATCTTTACAAAAAAATCAAAAAGAATTAGAAAAAATTATTCCCAATGGACAAGCTAATCAGAATCAGATTCGAACTTCCAATTAACTAAGTCCCACAGATTCGATTTTAAACAAATAATTCTGAAAAATCTTGTGGAAGCGTGTCCGTGAAGCACCTATAAAAGTACTCAAACATAGAATATGGCTAATATTACCAATAAAAAAATTAACCTAATACATTTGTGTTACATTTATCCCGAATTAATTTTTGCATCCCAAGAAATCTCAAACTAGACACTCGTGCCGTATCTATCACAAACTAATCTTCTTGTCACAAAAAAATCCAAATTATTGAAATCTTAGATCGGGAGATCCCTTGCTAAACCATAAGAGCTTCCTCAAGTTTCAAAATATGCTAAAATATTTAATTTTTTATGATATAAAAATTCGTTACAAAAATTAGTTTTTGTAGATGTGGTAGGAATTTGTTAGTTTGGGATTTTTGTGGCACGAAATTAGGTTGGAGTATATGTAGCACAAGTGTACAAGTTTGAGATTTTTTAAGGTATTTGCCTTATAGAATAGGATTAATACTACAAAAAATCCTAAACTAATACACATATGACAAATTCACACCAAACAAATTTTGTGACCACCAACAATCCCAAATTGATACACCTGTGATAAATTTATCTCTAAATGGTGCATTCATGATAAATTTATCCTTCGTTCGATTCTGTTGATAGGATTAACACCACGAAAAATCACAAACTTATATACCTATGACAAATGGAGGGTAAACCCCAAATTGGTACACCGATCAACTTTCAAGTGTCATCCAACTCAGCAATTTGACTTTAAAATTTAACAGAAACTAACAGAAGATAAATTTATCACAAGTGTATCAGTTTAGGATTTTTTATAGTAAAAAAATTAGTTTTGGATAAATTTATTACAAGTATACTAGTTTAGGGCTTTTAGAATATTGTGAGGTTTTTTTTTTTTTGCACATATTTTCACAAAAATACATTGTATTAAAGTTTTTTTTTATCGAAACTATATTAAAGTTGATTGACCAAATTATCCTCGAAGTACAAAACAAATTAAAAAGAAAATTATAAGCCCATTCTCAGTCCACCTCACGTTTCTGTATCCCATGGAATCCACACTTGTGCATATAAAATCTACTAAAGTTATACTAGAAACACTCCAAAAAAGCATAATTAACTCTCAATAATGTTGTCCTATTCATTTTTTGAATCAACTCATTTCCCCTAAATCCCTAGTATTTTTTCTAATCTATTACTATGTTTTTAAGATTCCAATGAACAAACGAGTTAAATGTTAAACTTAATTTCTCTCTAAGCATTCTTCTTTTTATGGGTGTTTGCTCTTTTCGGTAGAATAAATGGAATTTCGTTTTATTTCTGGTTTAAAGAATACAAAAGAAAAACTTTTGAAGTAAACGAAGATAGAAATGTGGCAATCCTGCGTGGGGGCACTCCAAACTTAATCCTCCTCCAACTAACTTATTTCTATTTTTGTCTCCTCGGGTACGAGGTTTTTGTGTTCAGCTCCTCTTTTGTAATTATTTGCTGAAAAGTTATACTACTTACCTTACCAAAAAAAAAAAAAAAAAAAAAAGAAATGTGGCAATCAATCATTTTCCAACTTGCATTAAGAAAAAGTTACTATGGATATTAACTCATGCTTGACTTAATTTATGGTTTAGAGGATAATTTCGTTGGGTAACTAGAAAGGCTGTGTGTTAGCCAAAAACGGAGCGAAAATAATATTGGTTGAACAAAACAAGAGAATTGATCGACATAACAAGAGAATAGTCAAATCACTGAAAATTGTAAACTTTTTCCAATTGGATGCATGACAATACTCTAAGGCATGCACGTGATAACAAAATTTTAGAAGAAAATAGAGAAATATACTTCGATTTTCATTTGACATAACAAAAATATTTAGGTGTGTAGTTATTTATATGAGTAACTACATCCTACGTTATACTTATGAATACTTCGTTGCTTTTTAAAAGTCAAACTACCCAGATCGATGATGATTAGATGTGACATGTAGAAGATGCAACAAATAGAGTGTGGGATCTGCACGCTTTCTCTCGAAGGTCCCTCCGCTTCAATGAACACATGCTTACTTGAGCACGCAATGGTCCCTTGGGGCAAAGCTGCGTTGAGTGGGGACTTCTTTTCTCTACGATGAGTCTAATGATGAGGGCAAGGAGGGGAAAAAAGTATCAAAAAATCTTAAACCTATTTCAATGATATTAATTCAGACTAAAACCTTTTAATTGAGCCGATTTTCTAATTTAGTCCTAAACCTTCACATTGGTACCCAGGACTTTCACTTTCAAAGTATTTGCATTTCCCAAATATTCGGCAAATTTAGGTAGGGCAAGGAGGGGAAAAAAGTAAAAAATTAAACCTATTTCAATGATATTAATTCAGACTAAAACCTTTTAATTGAGCCGATTTTCTAATTTAGTCCTAAACCTTCACATTAAGCCTTAGCATAAACGTTTGTCGCTTTACTAAGACAACCAAGATCGACGTGAACATTTTTTTTTAATAATTTTTTTCCTTTTTTATTTCTTTCCCTTTTCTTTTTGCTGGTGGTGCTGGCCATTGGCAGAAAAAGAAGGGAAAGAAAAAATAACAAAAAGATTTGAAAAAATAATTTAAAAAATTATAAAAAAAAATGTCAACGATAGCACCGACTGTGCCACGTAAGATCATCGGCATTCACATTAGGCAAATTTCAACCTATATGAGTCGTATGAATTAAATTGGTACTATTGTGAAAAGATTTAGAACTAAAGTGGCCTAATTGAAAGGTTTATGACTACATTTGTATTAATGCAATAGTTTTAGGACTTTTTTATTACTTTTCCTGAGCAAGAGTAAATATCATATCAGCTAAAACTAGACATACACAACAAATTCGTGCATCATTAGTTTTTGTATTAGTGAAGGATAAATATTACTATGATTGAGATTCAATGATGGCTGCGTTTCATTGTAAAAGAAGCATTTTCCTTCCATCACTAGGGTCTTTTTCAATACACAATTGCGAGAACTACGGGTTAAATTGGATAATATCTTGTGATTGGACGTAGCTAAATCTTGTGCATCAATGAAATGAAATCAATCATTTTGCATTTTTCTCTCTTTAGTAAAGGGTGATGGACAATCCATCCACAAAATATTTTTAATTAAGCAAGCTAGATTCAAGCTATTGTATCCATGGTTCAACGCAATATTGGATGGATGCGAGATAGATCCAACTTGTTAATATCTTGTTTTTTCAGGTTCCGATGAAGTGAACCCGTAAGAGTAGCACAGTTAGTTGAGATGTACGCGGATTTTCAACTCAAGAATTGAAATCGTATGTTCAGATCCTATTAACTACGAGCAAATTGCTTTGGGTCTAAATTATCTGCATGAAACAAAGGCATGCACTTAATCAATTCATAAGATTTGTAGAATGTTCAATGGATCTTCAAATAGCTGAGCTACACTTATGCACATGGATGGGAATTGTTATGAACTGCCCCAAGTTCTCATTAAGAAAATCTTGGAAAAGAAATTACCCAATTAATCCTAAACCTATCGTATGATGTCAATTAAGTCATAAAATTTTAAATTTTATCAATTTTGTCCCCGAAAAATTTCAATATAGTCATTTCGGTCAATTTTCATCGAAAATCGCTGACACGGTCGTATAATTATTTCCGACCATCTTATGTGACACACCTCTACGTTAACTATTTTCGGCGAAAATTGATTGAAAAGACTATGTATGACTAAATTGGTAAAATTGTAACTATTCAAACAATTTCCCCAAAAAAATCCCACTTATAATTAAGTGATCGAAAGCAATACGCAAATGGAAGTTGAGACTTCACGACATCACATGCTAAGTAGTGGAAAATCATGTTGGCGATTGCTAATATATTCAAATTAATTAGTGCCAGTCTATCAGATCATGGACAGCTCATAGCTCCAAATATAAAAAAGTCTAGTTTTTCAAGCATGCCAAATCGATACAAATGAAAGAGTCGAAAGAGTACGTCATTGAGAGAGATAGACTCCATTGTATAATTTTTTAAGGAAAATGACACAAATAATATCTGAATTTTAATTAAATATATAATGTGGTTCATAAACTTTTAATTTGTTCAATGTAGTCACTAAACTTTAATTCAATATGCAATGTGGTCCATGAACTTTTTAATTTGTTCAATATTATTCATGAACTTTTTGTGCATATTTAATTTAATCCCCAAACTATATGAAAATTTTTAATTTAGTTATTCCATCAATTCAAGTTCAAGGACTACACCAAACATATTCATATGATTCATGGACTATATTGAACAAATACAAAAAGTTCAGTGACCACATTAAATAAATTAAAAGTTTATGGACCACATTGAATATTATTCTAAAGTTCAGGAACTACGTTGAACAAATTAAAAGTTCAAGAACCAAATTGAATATTGAGTCAAAGTTCAAGGATTATTTGTATCATTATCCCATCTTTTTAAGCATCCAAAATTCTCCACGAGACATTTACCTCTGCCCTTAATGTTTTGTTCCCCGGGTTTTCTCATAGTACACGAAATGATCAGTAATTTATTTCCCTTCAAAAATGTAAAAATAGTGTATATTTACTTTTCCTTTTAGCAATATCTATCACGAGGTATTTTGGCCAAAAAATTCATATTATCACGCAGTACTCTTGAACTTTCAGACTAAAAATTTAAAACTTATTAGTATCGATCGTGCCACGTAGGATGCTCCATGTCCATGTCAGCTATTTTTTGTCAAAATTGGTTGAATGGACTATATTGATAAATTGTCAAAAGGTTTAGGACTTAATCGATATGATTAAAATGCTTATAATTAAATTGGTATAAATATAATAGGTTTAAATTTTTTTTGGGTACTTTTCTCCGAAGTGGAAAGAAACGGTAGATAGACAAAACAGAGAGAAAATTCAACTTTTCACATTTGCAAAGTGAAGAAAAAATGGATGATGGGATATAAAGGCAAATATTTTGACATGGACCCATCAAGTATGATCATCCACGTATGCGAAGACAATATGAATGGAGACCGCCGCTATAGCGTCCATTGTACAAATTGCTATTCAATCATAAATGATTTACCCCTTTTTCATGACGTCACAAACTCAAATTATATCATGAGCGAAATTATAGCTTCTTATGCTTTAGATATTTGCCATCTCACGTGGAAATTTTTTTTGACTTCTCGCATGCTGGGTGGACCAAATAATTATACAATTTAAAAAAATATTTCATAACATGTGTGGAACCCTTACGATAGTACTTACCGAAAATGGCTACTAGATCTCCTTTTCCCACCTTTTACTTATAAAAAGGAATCGCATGGTATTTACGTACAATAATTTCAAGTTAGAGGGGTAATTTTGTATTTTCCTTCTCTCCTCAAATAAGACAAGATGCATTTCTCTTTCATTACTTCATTGCACCATCGAAGTTTATTTTGTATTCCATTTTCAATCACTTTATTTTCTTCTACCCTACAGTTTCTCTTTAACTTGAGCTAATTGATTAAGATGTAAGTGTCACGGACCAAATTTTCCTATATCCTTATGAAATGAAGAGTGAATCTCTATGGCATCGGGGTGAAGAGTGAATAATGTAGAAGATATGATACAATTGATTTGTATGAGTGGCATTAAGGTATTTGTACTAGGAATGAAATGATTACCTTGTTAGAGGACCTCTAAAGGCGAAGTTGGCCTCCCCTTGTACAAATTGGTCGGAAGCTGATGGCGCTTTCCTAATAAGGTCATGGCAAGCCGAAACCAGTCGTTATATAGAAGTATTTTGTATGTCTTACTTGAGGGACTGGATGTCCGAGTTAAACTTGGGGTGATACGATTATATTTGAGAATGCAATTTGTCATGTTGATCTTAGGAGCAATCGTTAGAAGGAGTATTCTCAACTTATTAGGCGTCGCATGGGCTATTCCATGGCTAAAAAACTATTGCTCGTGACACATGCATACTGATATGTGTTGTCATTTGGGTGAAGAAAAGACAATTTTGTTATATTGGAACTTTCTCTCTGGGTGTAAGCTCTCAACATGTATAGCTTTCCGTTTTGGCTAATAATGATTGGTCCAGAATTTTTCATACTCCCGATTACTTTATCATAGATAATTTTCCTTATTCTATTCAAGTCGAATAATTATCAAAATAAGGATTCGTACCGTGACATCATGTGGTTAGTAGGAATACACATATTGTCCCTAGTCGGATCTCAAAAACAACTATTGCATTATTTGGCTCAAAAGAATAGCCAAAATTGTTGAATCTAATGGACGAATATTTAGTTATCACAATCAATTACTTTATTTTATATTGTTAAATTATTCAAAATGACACTCCAATTAAATTAGAATATTATGTTCACATTGTGTATTATCATTTTTTCATTCCTACTGAATTTTAATTACATATTTAAATAATTATAATTGGCAATTTTATTCGTAATCGTGTCACAAAATATTTAGTTTGTCTATGGCCTTGCTTCGATGAAACAATGCAAATCACAACGAAAAGTCACATGACTATACCTTCACAATGTTATCCGTTTCTTTTTTATAATTTTTACTTGAAAAACATAGAAATTACAATGTAAGGAACTTATTATCATTTATTTTTCACAACTTATAATTAAATTCAGATAAATCATTTATCGTTGGTGAATCCATTATGGAAAATAAGAACGTAACGATTCATGCTATGATTCGTAATACCATATGTGTTTTTACTTTTATAAATTGGATGGACATAAATAAAGCTGAGCTTTGACAATTATGGTGCAAATGATAACCATTATATTTTCCTTTTTTTTTTATTTTTTTTATTCCCAAGAACAAGTTTAGAACATAAATCTGTTTCATAAAATAATTTCATTTTTTTTATTTTTGGGATAAATTTTGGGTCAGAAATATATTTGAAACAGTAATGATAAGTTAAAATTTTCTACTTTTCTATTTTTGGAACAAAAACAGAAATAATATTTCTCTTTTATTGCTCATCATTGCCGCCTACCGTCGCTCACTCACCTCCGGCCACTACCAATGCCACCGCTTGCCGGCCGCCTGTCCCACACCACCCTCTTGCTCGCCTCTGGCCGCTCAGCCGCCTATCCCCGGCCGTTGTAGCTAGCTACCGCTTGCCCGCCACTACTTGCCGCCTATTGATCGTCCACCACTGCTGCCCGCCACCTGCCGACCATTCACCGCTTGCCGATTGGGAATAGAAATTTTAGAATAGCCTATCAAATGAATTTTTATTTCGGAAATAAAAATTTTGTATCGTTATCAAATGTCACTTTTTGTTCAGAAATTTGTCCGGAAAAAAGAAATAAATTTTTTAATTTTTAATTAAAAAAGAGTCAGAAAATAAAAATGTTGTCATTCGCATCATTCGAGATTACTGATTTGGCAATATAACTGATAAAATACAATTGTCTAAACAAAGTATTGCTTGTGGGTCCTCGGCTGGACCTGAGCAAATGAGCAGTTAAGGACTCCCTTCACCTCTCTCCAACCTCACATGTCCCATCAGCTTTGGCAGCAACCTTTTCTGCCATTAGATTCCAAAGCCCTCTGTTTTTTTTTAACGTTCATTAATTTCTATTATTTCATTACTTTTTTCCCTTTTTTTATTTTAAAATGATTTTATTTTTTCTTTGCTAGAATTTAAAATGATTTTCTTGATATTCCTTTATTCTGACTTGTTGGTTCATCTTGCCCTATAAATCCCAACCCCCAACCGCTGGAGGGCCTCTCCCTTCTCGTTTCTTTTCTCTCCTCCATAGCAATCTTTATAGGCATCTTTCCTGGTTCCCCATAGATCTTATATTTCTGTTCTCTTTTTTGTTGCCACCGCTTCCATAGCTTTGTGGCAAAGCTATCTTCCTCTCTGGTTCTCTCCTCTTTCGGTTGATGATTCTGATTTCTCAAATCAAAGAAAGGAAAATCAAGACTTTATCCCACTGCTTTAATTACTCCTCTGCTCTATTTCTCTGGCAAAGTCCTCTCCTAGTCCTTAATGTGGCTTTGGGTTTTTTTGAGGCTCCTGGTTCCCATGCCAAACCTTTCAACCTCCCCCAGCAACTTGGGTGTTTTTGATCAAGAAATCTATCTTCATGCTCATCACCCACTTCTTCATGTTTGAGACTCATGTCTCCAATTCTCAGTGAGATCCTTCTCTGTGGGTATATAATCTCCTCTTCATTTAGGCGCAGGACCCACCTTGTTCAATCCTTCTCGGTTGTCTTCCTCTACTGGCTCTACTATGTCTCATGATTCAACTCTCGATTCCTGCTAATATATGTAATAGCTACCTTTTCTGAATAAATCTGAAGCTGAATATCATCTGGGTCTTTCTTTAGTTTTATATTCTCCCCCCACTTAATTGCTCTGAAAAGAGAGAGAAGAAATTTCTGCACAAAGCACAAGATTTTCACAAAACACTGGAGTTTGTATCTGCATCGATGGCATCTCCTTGTGGGACGTCTTCAGGGTCGTCCCTGGTTCGGAACTCGGTCTCCGAGGAGGAATTGCAGGTTGTCATGGACCAGAGGAAGAGGAAGAGGATGATCTCGAACCGCGAGTCGGCGCGGCGATCCCGGATGAGGAAGCAGAAGCACCTGGACGATCTGAGGGCTCAGGCCGCTCAGCTGAGCAAGGAGAACCACCAGATCGGGACCAACATCAACATCACCACACAGCATTACTTGGGCATTCAGGCTGAGAACTCTGTGCTGAGAGCCCAGGTGGGTGAGCTTAGCCACAGGTTGGAGTCACTGGATGAGATCATCAGTTTCTTGAATGCGAACAATCGAGTCTTTGAATCTGGGGTTGCCTACAACGGCCCAATCGAGCCTATTGACGAGTTCCTGAACTCGAACCCATTTAGTCTTGGCTTTAGCAATCAAGCTATCATGGCTTCTTCAGAGATTTTTCAGTGCTGATTTTGTCTATGTGCAGGGGTTATTTTGGGTTTGGGCGATAAAGTATGTTTTAGTATATCAGCATAAGTAAGTGTACTTTCTCGTAATGTAAGTGCTCTCTCAGTCATATAATGATTTTGTCTCTACTGTGTTGATCATATTAAGTTAGAAATCCATGGAATTGAATTAGAGATGCATATTTTTAACTTGATATAAATATTAATGAGGTAAAGGAATGGGGTCCAAAACTAAGAACCTGTGATACTACTGTAGAATAATGGTAGAATTGCACAGGAAGTCCTAATCTTGTGTACGTAAGGCAATTATATCCTAAATCATTAAATTGGTTCGATTAATTCGTAAGCCTTATTCCAAAGGTATAATCTTCGATAAACAGTAGTTAAAGTGTCTAAGAATTTGTGAAAAAGTACTTATATGACATTCTTAAATGGCATTTTTGAACATAATTTTTAAGATTTAATTACATTTTTTGCTAAAGATTGAGGATTAATTTTTTTTTTGGTCAAAATTGACGATTAATTGAATCAATTGAATCAATTGAAAATTTTGTGACTCATTCCTTTGTTTTTTTTTTTTGGTAAAGTTAGGACTTGAATTAACCAATACAAAAGTTTAGCACTCAATTACATTCTCCACATAAAATTTAGGAGTTGTGGCGCAATTTTTCCGTACAATAACACTCTGCACAAGCAACTTTCATAGTACATTTGGTTTGCAAAATGGAGTAAGACTTGGAAAGGATAACTATTCTATTTCTTCAAAAACAAAACAAAATAATAAAAGCAGTTACGTAGCTATATTTTAATTAAGATAATCACACAAATAGTTCATGAACTTTGATCCAATTTATAATGTTGTATCTGACCTTTTAATTTTCAATATTATCCTTGAACTTTAGCTCGATGTGTAATATCATTCCCACACTTTTGATTTATTTAATATGGTCTATGAACTTTTCATAAATGTTCAATATAGTCACTAAACTATATGATAATATCAAATATTATCCTTCCATCAAATTTAAGTTAACGGAATTTGCTGCTTTGGCTTCCCAATTCAATAAGTTTGAATAACGTTACATGTGAAATATCCACTTAAAAATATTCCATTCAAGGGGAAAGAACACTATAAGTGGTCCAACTTTCATATGGCATTCACTTTAGTGCCAAAACTTTTTGACGGATTATTTCAGTGTTATTTTTGTAAAAACGATCACTTAAGTGCCGACTCCGATTCGGAATATCAAAAATCCGACTTGGAATATCAAAAATCCGACTTGGCATTAGTTTATTATAAATTGGCTGATGTGGCTCGCTCGAGAATGTTAATTAGCAAAAAATGACATTGTTGGTTGTTTTTCACTAATTGACAAATTGGGGCTAAATTAGGGCAAAGAAGCAAACCCTAACTTTATCCATTGAAATTGCTAGTATAACTGCATATGATAATTTGCAAAAGAGTGAGAGAGAGCCCCAAAAATAGAGAAAAGTGTAAAAAAAGTCCTAAACGTTTTGTATTTGTGCTAATTTAGTCTTAAACCTTTTTTTGATGTCAATTCAGTCCTAAACCTTTTGCATTGGTATCAATTCAATCCTAAACCTTTTTTTTTGTGTCAATTCAGTCCTAAACCTTTTGTATTTGTGCCAATTCAGTCTTCCGATTAAGACTTAATTGGCACCAATGCAAAAAGTTAGGACTGAATTAAGATTTAGGACTGAATTGGTGCAAAAAAAAAAGAAGGTTTAGGACTAAATTAGTACAAATACAAAAATTTTAAGACTTTTTTGACATTCCCCCAAAAAAAAAAAAAAAAAAAAAAAGCAAATCAGATGACACAGAGAGGGAAGACGTGGGCTAGTGTGATTTTGGAAAAATCTTCCTCCAAGTGAGGATGATGTTGCAGTAATCTTTTTAGATGCTTAAAAAAGCTAAGAAATTGCATTCCACGCTCGTCTCTGTCCTTGAGAATTGAGTGATTGGTGTTCTAGTTCAAGGTGATTCTTGAAACGGGGCAAGCAGAGAGGCATTATGTAAAGCTTCCCGTGGTTATTGAACATGGGCTTGTTGGGCACGTATATCGCCCATCGGCTGCATCACGGTCTCAAGATCTAGGTCCAGCAAGGATGTGGATTCAATCGATGTGCATTACTGGACTTGTCTTCATATTCACCGCAAAGCCTTATCTTCAATCCTCCACTCATGGTCTCATCTTCACTGCAAGACCTCCTCTTCCTCTTCCAAGCTCGAAGAATGGGTCCCTTCTTTGTCTATGCTTCGGATTTCCTCGTCTCGTGCTATGGTGATTGAAAATTGGAGCATCATGAAGGCGAACCATAGGCTGAGATAACGCTCTGTTTCTCCATCGTGAAAATAGAAATTTGGTCTTTTAGCTCCACAGAGAGAGAGAGAGAGAGAGAGAGAGAGAGAGAGAATTTTGCCCAAAGAAAGCTACATTGTGGTGTTCAATTTGCTCGGTTGGACGAAAGATTTTCCACGTCAGACTTCAATTTCTTTTAAAAAAGTCACATTGGAGCCAAAAAAAATTTTTTAAAAGCCATAGAGGACAAATCGCCATAATTTGTCACTCGAGACACTTAAGTAATTGTTTTTTCACTTATGTGACATTTAAATGATCGCTCAAAAAATTTGGCACTAAAATAAGCGTTGTACGCAAATTATAGCATTTCTAGTATTCACTTTCCTTTGACTCAAATTAGGATATGATAATCCCTATTATCAAATAATGTGGATTATTGTTTTTCCAAATTAAACAAATTAGAAGGATTGTCATATTCTACTTTGAGTTGAATATTTTACATGGATAATCAATGTGTAACATTTTTTTGTCTATAATTAGAAGCCAAATTAGCAAATCTCGTTAAATTTAATTAATGAAAGAACAACATTGAATATTTTTATATAGTCCAGGGCTAAATTGAATATGTACTAAAAATTCAGGAACCATATTGAATAAATTAAAAGTTAAGGGACGACATTGCGTATTAAACTGGAATTTAGGAACCATAATGAACAAATTAAAAGTTGGACGATATTGCATATTAAGCAAAAATTCATGGCCCATTGTGTCATTTTTCCATTTTGGTTTGGCTCAAAAGATGGAATAACTATTTTAGGACTTTGTCGTCTTTGTTTGACTCATTAAAAGTTGCACGAGAAATAGTCTACGATTAACTTCATAATGCCCATAATAGTATTTTACCAATTCTATTGGGAGCGACTTTTACTTTGCATAAATTTTGCGGCTCTCGTTAGTTGACTTTTATTTTACGCTAAACGTTTGAAATATTTTTAGAGTTATAATAGATATTGACATTTGGAGAATATGAATTCTTTCAATTATTTTTCTAAAACGCAAAGTACTTTCCGCATTATGGAATTTTTGGACAAAATATGAGGAATAGAAAAGGGGTACTTCTATAAGCCAAAACAAACGCCGGAGGCCATTTGTTTTGGCTTTTTATAAGCAGAAAATTTATAAATTGACTTTTCTATCAATACTTAAAATGTAATTTAATCTCTTTATAATTATAAAATCCCAGGTAAATATACATATTAATGTTTGCATGTTTTAAAAGAGTTGATACGTTCCACTCTAAACAAAAGTAAAAGGTTGGAAAGAGCGCCAGGGCAAAAAGATGGGAAGGAACAATTGGGATTAAAAAATTTTGAAAAAATTGAAAGTTGAACGATATTTTATATTACGTACAAGTGGCTGTACTAGACTTGTCAACAATATGTAATTCAACTAGCTGAACCGTTTAAACTAATTGATTTGCTTTGTAAGTATTATTTAAATAAATAAGATAATTAAAAAAAATACTGTTCTTGGACAAAGATGTTATTGTATACACCTGACACAGGAGGTCCCGAGTTCGAGTTTTGCATATGAAGTAGTGTAGTATATGATTAAAAGTAAATATAATGTTAAAGAGATGAGAGTTCTTATATATTTCTTGATTAATAGCCACATTAGAAAAATTTTCTTGATTTTTTAATTTTTTTTGGGATTAATACAATGAAAAACTATAAACTGGATTTACCCAAAAAAAAAAACTATAAACTGGTACACCTGTAATAATTTTACTTCAAACTAATTTTTTGACCACTAAAAATTTCAAACTGGTACACCTACGAAAAATTTACCTTGAACTATTTTTTTGATCACCAAAAACCTTACACTGGTACACTTGTGACAATTTTACCCCAAATTATATTTTTGACCACTAAAAACTCAAAACCGGTACACCTATGCTAATTTCATCTCTAACTAATTTTTTGACCACTAAAAACCTCAAACTAGTACCATCTGTGACAAATTTATCTCTGTTGGTTTCCATTAAATTGAATTAATCTTACGAAAAATCATAAATTGATAAACTTGTGACAAATAAAGGGGTAAAACCCAAATTTGGTATACCCGTCAACTACCATGTATCATTAAACTTAGCAATTTGATGGTAAAATTTAATAGAATCTAATAAAGGGTAAATTTGTCACAGGTGTATCAGTTTGGGATTTTTAATGATAAAAAAATTAGTTTGGGGTAAAATTATCATAGATATATCAGTGTGGAGTTTTTGGTGGTAAAAATAATAGTTCAGGGTAAAATTGTCACAAATGTACAAGTTTGGAGTTTTTTATGGTAAAAAAAATAGTTTAGGGTAAATTTATCACAAGTGTATCAGTTTGGAGTTTTTTGTGGTATTAACCCCTTTTTTATGTGAAATGTAAGTATCATTCACAAGTTGACATACAGAAGCTTAGGGACATTCCCTCGCATTACAAATAGGACTATGATCATGAAAAAATGGAGTGTGGGAGTCTCCATATATTAGCCAATATTACATTTACCCTAGAAGGTTCGAAAGTTTTGTACTGTGAAGTTCGCCCTCTGACAAGTTTATGAACTTTAGCCAAGATGATGGGGGCATCATATGACTTGTGTTGGAAACGTCTATAATTATGCTTTATCCAAATGCAATAAATGGTTGCTAGGAAAGATACCTTGAGAAGTCTAGCCACCAAATCCTTGCATTTGGTAACACTTATCATCCATTTGAGTTCTTTATTCCATCCTTCTATAGAGGTAAGATTCCGTATTGTGCAAAGATAGTATGCCAAATGCTTTTAGTCCAGGTGCACTGGAAGAATAGATGCTCTCTGCTTTCGATATCAAATAGACAGAAATTGCAATGGCTATCTACTTCAGGCTTTCAACGTGATACAATCTCTGCTATGCGTAGTCTGTCCCTACATGCTAGCTAGCCAATAAAGTTGTGCTTGTTGATATTGTCTTTCCAGATCAATTGGCACCATTCCACAGTCGGTCTCACCCTCCAGGTTTCATCGTATATCTCTTAGTAACAATATATTGGCTTAGATATGACTGAAGCTAAAGTTGGTCATAATTGATGGATACAATGCCAACTCCATGCCATTGTACCCTTGATTTCAAGCTGTATAATTGGATTTCCTCTACATTTTGCACTGTGAATCCATTTACTCTACAGGGGAGATGACGAACAATTTATGAGGTTCCAAAGCATGCGGCCAAGCAAAACTTTATTCCATAATTTAAGATCAAGCAACCCTAGTCCTCCTTCCTCTTTTGGCAAGCAAACAACATCCCAAGCAACATTGTGAGATTCGTGGCCTTCTTTATTTTATTATTTTTAGAATGCATCATTTTTAATACTTTATATTTCTTGCCAATTTAATATATTGATATGGTATAGTATAGTGTCCAACCTTTTTCCCTATTAATTTCTATTTATTTAGTCGAGGGCACACTGACATTTGAAACTTGAGATAAATCTTAAGAAGACAATATAAAAAGAGCATATATATTGTGTGCAAAGAGAAATTGTGAAAATAAATTAAATTTGTAAAGAAAAAATATTATCCAATTTTTTTAATCTATTTCTTCCAAACAATTTCTATTGTCGTAAAAGAAAAGATGAGATAGTTATTACTACTTGATAATTGTTTAGAATTCAAATTTAGAAGGTAAACGATTAATAAATTATTTTGCAACCATCTTGATTATCGGAAATTATGATTTTAGCTACCTATATTGTTACATCGTATTCTAAACATATGCACGAGTTTTTCATACAACGTTTATGTAAAAGTTTGAGGTTGAAATAGCCAAAGGGTTTGCTTGATTAATAGCAGATGTTATCTGTTATCCTATAAAAGTCATGAGCACGACATATCTTTTAACAAATTAAATCCAAAAGTTAGATTCAATCACGAACTTTTCACGACAAGTCCTTAAAAAGGCTGTTGCAAATATAATGACATGATGTTGAGCGAGGGCTAAAATTACCATTCAAAAGTAAATTGAATTTTAATAATTCACATCACGATTCTTTAAATATTCAGCACTTTCCTAAGTTAAACTTAAATCTTTCTTGTTTCACAAAAAAAGTTGAATTCATCTCTCACGCTATATAAAATATTTAGAAAATTAATAATGTGCTTCATTTTTTATTTTGTTCACATGCAAAGCATGCTCTCTTTTTGCTAGTGTTAAAGAAAAATAAATAAATAGGCGCAAGAGGCTGCAAGGTATTGTGGCGCCTTACCTGGAATCGGGGTCCAGGAGGAGACGTACGACACGGGAGATTCCAAAAAAGGGAATCGAAAATTTTGTTTCAAAAACAACCTAAATTCAATCGAGTCGCCACCAGTCACTTCAAGGAAAATTAGGCTAATTGGACACTTATGTTTAGGAGTGAAGCAACCGACAGTTTTCATTTAGGCTTTGAAAACTGACAGCTTCATTTCCAGCCATTGGGTGAAACCGCCACATCATTAGGGGAATAGGGAGAGGGGACAACGACTCGATTCCGCAGTGTCGTGTGCGATCCGTGTTTTTTTTTTTTTTTCAAAATATGAAATACATGAATACGTTCCAGACAAATTCATCAAACGAATGATAAATACAATTCATATCAAACACCATTCAAGATATGAAATTGTGCCAATTCAGTCATTGTCGCGCCACGCGCTCGCGTGCCTTTCTGATGGAGGTATTTTCTACACAGGCCTCTCCCTAGCCATACCTCACGTGACAGCAGGGTTTGTTTGATCTAAATTTAAACTCCGAGTCGCCACTAGTCATTTTACGGTAGGTTGATTATAAACTTAATTGTGGTACGGGAGAAGTACCGCAATTTTATGAACCAAAGATTCTGGATAAGGGACTTGATTACATTAATGATCCCAAATTGAGACCATTAATGCCCTTTCGATTCTTAAGAACGATATGGCATGTCTAGCGTATCACACGGATCCCTAAGATCACTTCACTAATCTAATCATGGACAAACAATTATGCATTCAAGAATCAAATACACATCCAATGGCAAATCAATCACAGCAATCCTAATTTGGTTACTAAAAGTGAAAATCTACCTAAACCCTAACAAAACTCTAATAGTTTGTTCATTTCATTTTTTAGGGGTTTAGGATTTTTTCTAGGGGTTTTAGCCTTAAATTTGGAATTTTCCAAATTCTGCCGCTTAGGCATTTTGAAAAATCCAAATTTTACTTTTCATGACTGGCCATAATGATTTTTAATCATTCTGTAGATTTTTAAAATTTTTAATTTGTTTTTTTAAATTTTTTTAGTGTCATTTGGACACTTCAAAAATTCAAATTTCATTTTTTATAGCTGTTCATGATGATTTTGGACCTTATTGTGAATTTTCAAAATTTTTTAAATTTTTGGAAAAAAATTTTAAACCGAGAAATGATTTTTTTTATGATTTTTTGGAAATTTTTGGTGAATTTTCCAATTTTTCTATTTTTTATTGACTTTTCAAAAATTTTCAAATTTTTATTTGTCTTTTCCGAATTTTCGAAATTTTTATGGATTTTCTGAAAATTTTTGTATTTTTTTTAATTTCCTGCAATTTTTCTGATTTTTATGAATTTTCTGCAAAATTTTCGAATTTTCTAAAAAAAATCTAATTTTTATGATTTTTTTTAAATTTTTTTAGGATTTTTTTTTTTTTTTTAGATTTTTTTGATTTTTTAATATATTTTTTCTTTTGATTTTTTGATTTTTGATTTTTGATTTTTGATTTTTGATTTTTGATTTTTGATTTTGATTTTGATTTTTGAATTTTCCCACCAAGGAGAATGAACTAGAATTTGGACCGGTTTGGACCGGTTCTACCGAGACCAAAATCGGCCGACGCTAGCACAACGCCAATGTCGGTTTTCCTCTCCGACGGGCACGATTTGCCAAAACGGCACCGTTTAGCCCAAATTCATTGGGACATTTTGGTGAACATTTGGTGTGCAACATTTTTAAGCTTTTGTTCTCAAGACCCCGGTTCGAGCTCACCGACGGCGAGTCTTCGGCGACCTTTTGGTCGGTCTGATTATACCATTAGCAAGCCTGCATGTTCTATTTTCCATCTGGCCTAATTCGGTCACCATCGGACCTTCGCGGCCAGGGAAAAATCGGCCCAAAAAAAACCTACTCGCACAGTTTAAATTCTCATTTTTCAGAACTCAAATCCTAACACTAGCCGCCCTAGCCGTCTAAATCGAGTCTAACAATCATCAAAACATCAATCAAGGTTAGGAAGACTAACCAGAATGGCCTTATGGCCACGGCGATGCTTGAGGTTCCGGCGAGGTCGACGGAGCTCCGGCGAGGGGTTTACATGGGGGCCGACTCGGTTTATGCATTTTTAATACCCAAAAACACAATCAAATCACACAAAATTGATTAGAAACTAATAATAGACATGAATATGCGAAGATTCATCAATGAAATAACTTAAAAATGCATATTGAAACAAAAAAGAATTCTGGAAAATTTTCATAAAGTTGATTGTGAACGATTTTTACCTGGTTTGTCCGTTGACTAAATGAATTTGTCGAAGTAATCCACACCCCGGAGATCGTTCCTTGGCACTTCCTCTTCCTCCGGTGACTTCAGCTTCGCCGATGTTGGAACAGATCTAATCAAGCCGGAACACACCTGGTTTCAAGCCTTCCCGATCAGGTTTCTCGGCTTGGCACGGCGAGGGGAGGTCACGGCCAACTCGTGATTCGCCGGCGCCCGCCATCTAGGGCGGCGCCGATCACTCATGGGGAACCTCTGACCCTCTCTCTTTCTAGATTTCGCACGATTCGCTCTCTTTCTCTCTCTTGGAAATTTTGTCGAACACCTTCTCTACCACGTTCTTTCGTTTTTTTTGGTTTTGTTTATCCAAATTCCCGCCCAAAATTCGGTTAGAACCGAATCATAATCGGTTTGGGTTGTTAAATGATGCCAGCTGGACATTTTCCAGCTGGCCTAATCGATTTCCATGTGTCAAATTATTAGGAGCGATCGGCAAAGTTTCGGGTTTTAAGAAAATTTTTTAGGTTTCATGAAGTTAAATGAAACGGGTGGGAAGACAACATCATGTAGTGGCTCGGGTCGGGTTGACCCATCCGACCCGGCAGTTCTTATTTTGATCAAAAATATAAATTGGACCTTCTTTTGACCGAATTTTTCAAATTAAACCTCAAAATTGCATTCCCTAGCATGTTTCAAACCCAAACATATAATTTTTCCCAATTTTGATTTTAATTGTACCCAAAATTTTCTTATTTTTATATCCGGGTTAATAGGGTTTTGTTCAATTCGAGATCTTAATGACCTAATTAGGGAAAATTGATGCTAAAATTGCATTACCCACCCCTGATTAACCCTAGAAATGATAGTCTCATATTTCAAAAATTTCATTTTAGGCACAATTCCCAATTTAGGTTCAAAATTCCCAATTTTCAATTAATTTTTGGGTATTTTCTTATTTTTACACCAAATTGTGAAATTGAACTGACCATGATGCAATTAAAGGTCCCAGAATCAATTGTTGTGAAGACACTATGACTTAAAAATGTCTAGTAAAAATTTAATTTCATTTTTTGTTCAATTTGGGTTTAATTTTTCCCAATTTTGGCAAAAACGTACACCCAATTGAGATTTTCTAAAATTGGAAGTGTATTTATGAAATTGGATTAAAAATAAGATTATTGACTATTTTTATGGAATTTTCTGATTCCATTTACTAGTTTTCTTGATTTTCTTGTTTATTTTGACTAAAAGAAATTCAGAAAAAATGCAGAAAAATGATAAAAACTTAGTTTTTAGCTTAGAAATAGGTTTCTAGGCTTGGCCAAGATTCCTAGACTTAATTTGGAAATTTTTAAAATTATGACAAAAATGAGCTAAAAATTAGGTGTCAACTGCCATAGACTTATTGTATACAAACAAAAAAAAAGTCGTAAACCTATTATATTTATGCCAATTTCTATCCTAAATCTCTTAATTGTATCCAAATTAGCTGGAAGGACTTATTGGCAAAATGTAGAAAGGTTTAAAACTCAAATGACACAATTAAAAGATTTAGGATTGGATTATCAAAAGTATAACAGGTTTATAACTTTTTTTGATAATTTTCCCTTCAAGATACAGGCATGGATTTAATGTCGAAAGTACATTCTCAAAGGAAAGACGAATCCGATTACGTCAAACACAAAATCATTCAGTATACCTCGTGTATGCATGCCGATAAAAATACTTTCAAATGCAACAGCAATGAAACCATTACCTAATCAAAACAACATGCAATTCAATCAGCGTGATTCCACAACGGCAAGTGGTTTCACTTAGTATATAACTTTCAATCAGCGTGTGATTCAACTAGGGTTCCTAACAGTGCTCAAATAAGTGTCCTAATCATTAAGTGCGCAAGAAAAGTCAATAGAGCAGCATGGAAGTTCAAGCCACATGCAATCAAAGTTCAATTTAACCAACGTTCTATTCAATCAAAATTCTTTTCATCTTAACCAGCGTATAAATCGGTCGACATTGCAATTTGAATAGGCCTAGCATTACAATTCGAATTAATCGAGATATTCACTCAACATTTTAAATTCAGTCAATTAATCAGCATGCTATGCATTCGGGACTTTAATTCAAATCAAATCAATCATAGCGCTAATTCAATCAAACATGCAATCATATTCCAAGAAGGGTTAACATCACGAAAAACCCCAAACTGGTACACTTATAACAAATTTATTCCAAACTAATTTTTTTGACCATAAAAAATCACAAACTGATACACCTGTGATAAATTTATCTCAAACTAATTTTTTGACCACAAAAAAAACCCAAACTGGTACACATGTGACAAATTTATCCTCCATTAATGGATTAGTTTGGGATTTTTCGTAATATTTACCCTATGGATTTTCACGTGGACTTGCTACGTCACCATACCACGTCACCACATGTCATTCACGTCAGCTAATTTAATGATAAAATTTGACGGAAGCTAACAAAAGGTAAATTTACATAGGTTTACAAGTTTGGGGGTTTGGAGTAAATTTGTTACGGATATAACAGTTTGGGGTTTTTCGTGATAAAAAAATTAGTTCGAGGTAAATTTATCATGAGTGTCCCAGTTTGGAGTTTTTCGTAATATTAACCCTTCTAAGAATGCATGTCAATTATATGACTTCAATACTTGTATGCCATTTTCTTTGTAAAGAATGGTCGTTTTTAAACAAAATCAAGTATGGAATAACTTTTGGAAATAGTTAGTGAAAATAATCGTGTGCTGGGGACGATGATTAATGGATTGATAGCCCTCAGGGTTCAATTCGTCGAATTCATTTCCTAGATATATGGGCAGGGAGTCGGCTTTATTTAGGAAAGGTTCTTTTAAGCAAACACATATTTTCCTTAGAATGACGACTTGTTAATTTAATAAAGAGACAAATTTACTCCAAACTACTTTTTTTACCATAAAAAATTCTAAACCTGTATACATATGACAAATTTACTCTCAATTAGTTTCTGTTAAATTGAATTAATACCATGAATCACAAATTCGCACACTTTTGACAAACGGAGGGTAAAACTCCAAACTGGTACACTAATTAACTATCATGTATCATCCAATTCAGTAATTTTACAGTAAAATTTAACGGAAACTAGTAGAGGGTAAATTTGTCACAAGTGTATTATTTTGGAGTTTTTAGTTGTCAAAAAATTAGTATAAGGTAAATTTATCACAAGTATACCAGTTTGGGATTTTTTGTGGTATTAACCCTTTATTAAAAGCCCATTTGTGTGCCAGCAGAGTAATATATCTGACTATTCATGTTCCTATTCTTATTCAGACATTATAACAACTATAATTTTATTCCTAAGGGATTAGGAACCTTACCTGAACGCTGTGCCATGTTTCTATGATTCGCGCGATGCTCGGGATTGGCCTGCTCCTTCGAGTTCTTCGGACCTCCTTAATTCCCTTTAGACAAAAATCAAGACATTAATAGTAACTCTAGAGAGAGAAACTCAACAAAGGGAGAGAGGAGATAACTTACCTCAACTCAAATGAGTGAAAAAGAACACTATTTATAGTATGATTTTGAAAGGAAAAAAGGAAAGGCTTCCCAAGGTTGTAAAATGTTGGGAAATAGCTAAATAAATTTGGAAAATTTCAGAAAAAAACTTGAAAAGAGGAAAAATGGGGGTGACCTTTGTTGAATCGGAAGCTCCTCAAAGGTTTCGAGGTACTGTTGAGAAAACTCCCTATCATGTTTTCAGGATGATAAAACATTCGAAGTGGACTACTTTGTATACGTGAGTGTGCAGATGAATAATCCTCTGCATACACAACAAATGATATTCACGACAAAACGTCCGTGTCAATGAAGAACAAGCTATTGGAAATGGAATATGTTGGTGATCGGACAGACCTTGCAAATGCTGAACAAGTTATTTGATGTGGAATATGTCGATGTTTGGAAATACCTTGGAAATGGTGAACAAAATAGAGGGTGTGTTATCGTCAAAGAGTTTGGATGGACAATAGAAGGTGAACGGACTGTAGAGGACATAATGATGTTAATAAGCTTGAATGGACTGTGCAGATGGTGAACAAACTAGAGGCCGTGTGATCGTCGAAGAGTTTGTATGGACCAAGTAGATGGTGGACATCTACATAACATAAGGATGTCCATATGCTTAGAGGTACCTGAGTGTTAAGGGAAACACACAAAGCAAGAAAGTATGGTTGGAATGTTCATTGAAGAAAAGTTCTCACTATAGGCGAAGAGGATAGTTGTCCACAGTCCAAGAAGATCCAGCTCTTTATCAATTTAAGTCAAATATTTGTGGAGGACAGGCATGGAAGCTGAGGTAAAGAGGAGTCCTATTCAGAAGCGGGTTCCTAAAGTCACTAGAATTGTTGTTGGTGATGCTCGGGTTGTTGCTGATGATACTCAAGTTCTGGCAATTACTTCTCATCAGGAAGTTGTTGATATAAATAGTCTAGAAGTTGATGTTGCTGCTGATGGTAATATGCTGGGCGCTTTGCCTGTGCAACTCTTTTGGCTCTCTTGTGCATATTGAGGAATCTTGCTCAGGATCTAGTATCAAGGTCCTTGAGAAGTTTCAAAACAGAGCAGGTAAAGTCAAGGAAACCTAGAGCTGTAGCTTGGATTGCCACAAAGAATGGTGAAGGGAAGAGTAAAGCAGGCAGCGTCAAGTGTAGGAGCAGGGTCCGTTACTCCCGACTGTTTCACTTACATGAACTGTCTTATTGGGAACATTAGGGGATTGAATGATCCCCCAAAGCACCTTGTTGTTTAGAAGTTGTTGCATAAACGGAATTTTGATGTTATTTTCTCACTTTATCATCATCTTTCCTGATTTTTCTTCCTTGCATTTCGTTGAGTAGGTTCGTCTCTACGATTGGTGGTTGACACAAGCTGCAGATGATCCTCAGAAAAAACAGACTGTTTCTGGCTTCGCTTCACCCAAGTAAGCATCGACAATGATCTGCCTTGGTTCATCTTCCATTCGTGTAAAATTTTCATTTTTGAAGGAAGAAACAGAGCATTGGCTTTACCCAAAAAAAAAAAAAAAACAAAAAAAAAGAAAACAGAGCACTGGCGGTTTTTATGGATAAACCTAAGTCAATTTGGGCCAACCATCGGAAAATGTGATCCAGTAGACACTATTCCATCGAAAAGCTCACTTTAATTGAGACAAATACAACCTTGGCCTTTCATGTCTGAATTTGTTTTGAAAAATGTATGGAGTTCTCCCACCAATTAAAGTTCAACACATAGAGGAAAACAAAAAAATAGAAATATCGCATTTGGTATATCATTGTTTCGGTTGTTCATTTCTCTAAGGCATTACCAATAAAAAAAAAACTTTTAGCATTTATTCTTTATGATGTAATTGTGTAGCTCTGCAGCTGTCTGGTTTATCGTTAATTGTAACTTGTTTGAAGTTAATGTTCTCTCTTGTCTGGTTACTATTAAATTAGACTTGGTAAGTGGATTTTTTTTTGTTTTTAACATTAGTTGTCCATAAATGTTTTGAACACCGTGTTTCCTATCTCCTTTAGGCAGACATCGCCATATGATGCTTGCCTGCATGAACACTGATTCTAATGGCATTATTGAGAGAAATACTTGCTTAGTGCTCTTATAACCTTTTCATATAGAAACTATGTGACTGGACAAATGTAGGGATGCTATTGTGTATGAATTCTAATGTTGTTAAGCTTTCTGCTCTCCGACAAGAAAGCTAGTAGTTAATGAAAGTGCCAAAATGGTTTTTTTTTTCCTTCATTTTTTTCAACGCACTGAGCTCACCGCTTACAAATCTGAGGCCAATAAGATAAATAATATTTAAACAAAGTTCAACAGCCATCATTTCTCAATCTTAGGTTGTTGACTATAAAAACTTTTCTTTTTCTACGTAAGTATTATCTGTGTAAACATTTAAAAAGACTAAGCATGTCTCCCCAACTAACAATAACGTTGGCCTCCCAGGCATTATTTGTCCATAGTTGTAGGTTAAGTCCCAAAGGTTTTAACGCTGAGATGTGCATAATTTTAGTATGAATGCCCTAAAGAGAGTAAAAAAATAAGCCACAACTGCGCATACGTACTTGTTTTGATATGCTTTCATTGAATATCAAAGAGTGATATTTCACTTGCGTGACAGAGGTACTTAATAGAAATAGAAAATAATTGTGTGTAACCTTGTCAGGCTCAAGTCTGGATCTTGCAACCTCGTGAGGCTTAAGTCTGGATCTTGGACTGTTGTCCAATTGGCATTCTCATTCTAATAGATTGTGAAGACAGTGACTGTAAAGTGTGTGAATATATAATAATTTTCTCTCTCTGTCTAGGAAAACCACAGTTTGTGAAACCGACATGAAGCAAATAAGATCATTTATCCTAAAAAAAAGGGTCTGGATTTGAATAGTGAAGGAAGAACAGTAATAGTCAACGGTACTTTCTTAGCCGTTTAGATCAATTTGATTCAGAATCTATTTAAATAAATGAGAATGGAAACATGTCAGCTCAATAGTGGAAGGTATTCGATACATGGAACTGCACATTTGCATGAGTACATTTCATTTCTGCTATGTTTAATTGTCGATTTGAACGTGCGCAAAAACAAAAGCTCCTCTTGTTCCTTACGACATCCACAAGTGTTCAGTTCATTTTTGGAGTATTTCTCAGGCTGGTGCAGCATCACTACGGAAAAGGCCGAAAGCAAAATCTTGCTCTTCAGGTGCTTTATGTTTATCTAGTTAATTACATCCACAGATCTCTCTAGAAGAGTCAATCATCTGTTTTTAGCTGTTTTGGTTTTGTAAGCGGGCAATTGAATGGATAGAGAACTCGACTAAATTTACACTTGAAACGTTGGTGGGTCGGGTCTCCTGGAATGCCTTAGTAAGAAATCCCATCTAGTCACGGACTCACGGTAGCTCTTGTCCCATCCCCTCGTTATTTAGTGAGGCAGGTGCCCCAACCAACAATAATGTTATTCGTATTCTCTAGACTTTAGAGTTAGTGAATGGAGATGGCTGTGAAACTAAATTTCCCTTTTCTCTTGATCTTCATCTTCTTCTGCTTAGCTCCAGCAAACTCACATATGGCTGCACAAATGAGACAGATTACATGGCATCACTAGCATTCAAGGATCATAGTACAGATGATCCTCTCCACGTGTCAACCTCATGGAACAACTCCATCCATGGAGTAACATGGAACCAGGATAAAATAAATAAGTTAAAACAGTAACTTGAATATTCTCCACGAGGCCCTCTATTTACTAGCATGGAAAGTATGATCCTGAAGAAGTGAGGACTACTACTTGGGAGGAATCTCCTGCTTGGCAACAACTTCATCTTCTCTCCGGCCACGACGAGGATGAGGATGAGGATGAGGACGAGCCCCAATATTGAGGGAATTATGAGAAGGACAAAAGACAGTGGGCTTCAAGGAGCTGCAAATGGCAATTTCGTTAGCATGAAGCAGACATTGCTTGCCTCTTGCTCTTGAATTGAATCCATCCGGAACTCGAGAAGGCTAGAAGTAGTGAGCAGGAATCATGAGCTATTTGCATGTGGCCTTTCCATAAATGCCCATTTGGTTCAAAAAGAAAAACAAATAGACCATCATCATCAATGGGTACATGCGCAATTTAAATACTTAGTGGAAATAAACATGTATTTGTTTTGTTATAGTTGCAAAAGTTATTGAAATACAGCTATATTTAAGACTTTCTTGAAGGTGCTTGAAAAATACTGACCGATAGATTAGAGGTGAAACTTGCTCGAGATGACTTGAACAATCACTTAACCCTTCTAGTGTGTTTAATGTTGAACCCTATTGATCATTGTTTTACCTAAAATGGGATCGCGCCGCGACAAGATTAAACCCATTTACTGCTGTGACCCTTTGACTATGATTGATCCCAATGAATTCATAAGTTTGGAACTTCAGAAATTGGTCATTGAGAGCTTTTGACAACTTACCATGCTCATTTTGACAATTGATAACTTCAATGGATGGAGCTTTTCAATTGAGACAAGAATGACATTTTTAACACTATTATAGATCTACTGGTCTAAGTTGAGCAGCCGTCCGGAACCTCAGAGATTTCACCGAATTTGAGAAGTTTTTCTGAGCACGGTAGTCAGTGAATTGAAACTAAGCACGAAAAAGAAGAATGAGGGAAGTCAAAAGCCGAAAAGAGTGCTTTTCATTGATTCCCCACCGTGCTACTCAATGAAAGGAGGCATAGTTAGGAATCCTGAGTTTATATCGACACTGCAGTGACCTGAGGTAACACTTTCAACATTCATCTCAATCAAGATGAATCGGGTCATTACCAGCACCACTCAAAATAAGGACTTCAAACACGTTGTCATCCTTATCGATGAGCTCAAACAAGCAGACGTTTCCTGCACGCAGATGATTTTCTCTCGCAAATGCATGCCAACCGGCAGAGAAGGACAGAAGAGTCTCTCTGCCCCGTTTATGGCCCATAATGAGCTTCACTGGCCACGATCTGTCCGAATACCGAAGAGTCGCTATTTGGTTGTTTTTCTGAATATGTTGCTTGGTGAATCCAACTAGAACACCATGGACATTTACATGTTTTGAACAACCAATCCATCAAAATTGTTAAATTGAACACAAGATTTGTCAGTGATGATTTAAGCTCCAGTTCTTACCAGGCTATTGGTACAAAATCGAGGAATCACCTGTTTGTAAAAGGGATGCTCCGACTCAATATCGCTTGCTGATTCAGGGGATTTGAGAGGCCTTGAAAGTGTAGGACCATGGAAATCTGGCTCAGAACGGTTTGTTTTGCATGTAGACTGTCCGATCCCGCCTGCGGTGAAACACTGAGAATTTTAACAGACATTGGTGTGAACATCTCTTTAATTGACTTGCTATGAAAAGATTTAGCAGAGATTGGAAATTGCCGTTGTCATGCAAATAAAAATTCAGCTAATTTGACGGAATGAATTCTAAATGCTCTTCATATCAGAAGAAACTAACAAACTACAAATTGCACCAACATGCTGTCTAAAAGCTTCAAGAATTTGAAAAGAGATGACGAAAAGAATGTGGTGCAAGTAGAAATTGACCTTGTAAAACCACAGGTTGCTTAAGGAAAGTGCAATTGACATTATTACCCTAAATAGTTATAGGCCAGGTTGAGCCACCATAAAGCTTAAAGAAGCGCAATTTTGAGAGTTTCTTTCCAAAAAGGAAGTTATTGTGAGTAGCATAGAAAAGAAGAAAACATAAACAGGAAAGAGTCCACTTTTCATTGATTCCCAATTATTTGAATAAAGGAGGCATAATTAGGAATCCTGAATTCATATCGACGCTGCAAATGGCTTAGAGTAACAGTTCCGATGTTCATCTCAATCAATGTGAGGGCCCCTTACCGGTACTATTGAAAATGGAGACTAGGAACACAATATCATCCCTATCAATAAGCTCAAGCACACAGATATTTCCCAAACACAGATGAGTTTCTCTTGCAAATGCAGGCCAACCAGCAGAGAAGAACACCCTGTCCCGGGTTTCATGTGCATAGCTTAAGAGCTTCACCGACCACAATTTGCCTGAAAACCTAAGAGTCGCCATTTCCTTGTTTTCTTGAATATGTTGCTTGGCAAATTGACCAGGAACGATCTGCACGTACATACATGTTTGAGCGAATCACTGTATGTTACAAGGACATCACATAAGCATACACTCATGTAAAAACAGCACATCAGGAGTTTTAATCAATAGCCTTAGGAGCTCATGAAAGTCATCAATCTTAACCTGCAGTCTAAAGCATTCTTTAACAAGTGACAGTCCATTGATAGCTTTTTTCAGTTAGTTTACCATTTAAGTGATTTTACATCCTTTCACTTGGATAGTAAATAGAGCAGCTAGTGGAGAATATCCAAGTGAAGGATAGTCTTGATCCGACAATTGTCTTTACTTATTGATTTTTTCCTAGTTCAATTTTACTCCATCACTAGGATTCCCCATGGACACTTTGAGAAAAACAATATGTCATATGGTCTCTGATACAAACAAAATCAACTCGGGAGAGCACAGTATTGAGGCATTATTTATAGCAATCGTAATTGAACTTGAGACATGCCGGTGATGGATTAGACTTGAGATTTTACCAATTTACTCTCATGATATTGCTGTATCACCACTTTGAAGAAGGGATGCTGCTAATCAAATTCACCTGCTAATTCAGGAGTAGTAAGGGGCTTTGGAGGTGTAGGACCACGAAAAACAGGCTCGAGATCATTCACTCTCCACTTAGACTGTTCATTCTTGCATTGAGCTGAAAATGAGAACTTTAAGGCTGCGCTTAATTGACCGGATAAAAGCCAGGATAGGATATGTTTTATCATATCCTGTGTTTGGTGGTGGTCCAAAATAGGATAAGGTCGGATATAGACCGGATATAGTCTGGATAAAAAAATTCGAGGAGGGGTGGGATAGATCTGAATAGGATTTCTAATGCCCATTTTTGCAGAAACCCTACGCTCCACTCACCGTCATCTTCATCTCCACACCTTGTGCGCTTTCACTAAAAAAATTTCTCAGCTTTTTTTCCTTCACCGACTCCTCCGAACCCATGAATAGAAAAAAAAAATTATCCTATCCAACTTTAAATCCGTAATCCACCAAACAGTGGATAGGATATAAAGAAATCCCTGGATTTCTTATCCTATTCTATCCAGTCCTATCCTATTTAGAAGCCGGACAACCAAATAATAGACTTTAGTGTGAGTGTTTCTTTAATTGGCTTACTAAGAAAAGATCTATTCATAGATTGGAAATTATGATTATCACGGAAATCAAAATTCAGACAATTTCACCCGAATATATTAGAGGTGCTCTTCACATCTAAAGAGGCAAAACAATTACAATTCCCGCCTAAATCATTTCTTTACCAATAGACACACAAAAGTCTTAGGCTGCGTTTGGTTGTCCGGATTTCTAAACAGAATAGGATTGAATAGGATAGGATAATAAATCATGAGATTTCTTCATATCCTATCCACTATTTGATGGACTACGGATTTAAAGTTGGATATGATAATTTTTTTTTGCTATTCACGAATCCGGAGGAGTCGGTGAAGGAAAAAAAGCCAAGAAATTTTTTTGGTGAAAGTGCACAAGATGTGGGGATGAAGATGACGACGAGTGAAGCGTAGGGTTTCTGAAAAAATAGGTATTAGAAATCCTATCTAGATCTATCCCACCCCCTTTAGATTTGTTTATCGGGGTTATATCCGATCTATATCCGATCTTATCCTATCCTGGACCACTACCAAACATAGAATAGGATAAAATATATTCTATCCTGGCTTTTATCCGGTTAACCAAACATAGCCTTAGTGAATCGTTTTTAGTCTATCTTAAAATAACGAAGAAAAGAGAGCGTACTTGTCAGTGATGCAGCACAACCAAATAAGGGAGGCATAATTGTAAACCTAGAACTCAAGTCACGCTTTTACCAGCCAAAGTAACAGTTGGCTCGAATAAGCAGACCTTTCCCACGCGTAGATGAGTTCTCTCGCAAATGCACGCCAACCAGCAGAAAAGGAGAGACGGAGCCCCTCCAACGCATCTGTTTCTCTGACGAGTTTCATTGGCCACGATCTGTCGGAATACCTAAGAGTTGCTCTTTGTTTTTCCTGAATATGTTGCTTGATGAATCCACCCGGAATACTCTGCACATTTAAATATTGAACTGCCAAGAAATGAAATTGTTCAAGTGTTATGAGAAATTCCAAGGATATATTGGAGGGCAAAGAGCGAGAAGGTAATGATTGGAGGAAGAAATCGCTAGTTCATATCCTTTTTAATACATGTTATTAATGAGTATTGTTCAACTAATCTGTTCCATTACATAGATAGAAAAAAATCTCCAAAAGTGAACATGAACACATCAACAGCTAATGCGTTCTTGGCATTGTAGGTGTTAGCAATCATAAATTTTGTTATGTACAGCAAAGATGACCTAAGCTCAAGATCCTACCAGGCGCTTCATATAAGATCGCGGGATCACCATTTTGGAAAAGGGATGCTCCGAACCAAATTTGCGGGCTAGTTAACGTGTAGTGAGAGGCCTTAGAGGTGTAGGACCATGGAAAACGGCTCAGAATGGTTCACTGTGTGTTCAGAATGTTCGTTTCCGCCTTTAAAGAAAAAGAAGAATTTTAATAGAACTTTAATATAGATTGGTCTCAATGTTTCTTTAGTTGACTTACTTTGAAAAGGTTTAGCACAGAACGGAAACTACAATTATCACGAAAATTGAAATTCAGACAATTTGACTGAGTAAATTGCAAAGGCCCTTCACAAAATAAGAAATAAATCAACTTAGAATTTGCACCACCTAAATCATTAGGTTACCAATCAACATAAAAAACGCTTATTCAAACGTTTTCATGTAGATTTATAGAAGAATGAATAAGAAAATGTACTTGTAGGTGATGCAGCACTGACTGTATACATGAGGCATAGTCATAATCCAGAACTCATGTCATTCTTAAACTAGCCTAGAGTGACACTGCAAGTGTGCATTTCGAACAATGTAGATCAAGTTCGCACCTGCACCATTGAAATGTAGACTCTGAACTCAATATCATCCCCATCAATTAGCTCAAACACGCAAACATTCCCTACACGCAAATGAGTGTCTCTCATAAATGGGGACCAACCAGAAGAGAACATTGTCCCACGGACTGGACGTTGATAGCTCCTAAGCTTCACTGGCCACGACCTGCCAGAATATCTGAGTGTCGCAATTTCCTTGATTTCCCGATTGTGCTGCATGATGAATCTGCGAGAAACATACTACATGACAAAAAAAGACCACAATATAAGCATACATTTACAACACAAGCACGCAAAATGTAGATTGATAGCAGTATTTCTTTTTTTTAGACTTCTAATCAACAGTCTTAACTGGTCTAAAGTCAAAATGTCAAAGTCTCTGCTCCTGGAACTATCGTGGGGTAGACGATCGTCTTCTTTTAAACAATTACCATGAACAGTTCCAAGGGAAATAAAGTCATGCTATTTCTGACCAAAACCCAATCAGCTAAGGAGAACACTAGAATGTAAGTAAGAAAGAACATCGTATTTGAATTTGACACATGCCACTTAATACAGATGTAATTAGTTCTTTATCTTACCAGTGTATGAAGCTTAAGGTAAGATGGCCGCATCACCACCTTGAAAAAGGATACTGCGATTCAAATTCGCTGGCCAATTCAAGACCAGAGATTGGACGTGTAGGACCACCAAAAACCGGCTCAGAATGGCTCACTTGCCATTTAGACTGTCTGATCCCATCTGTACTTTAAACAAATCAGAACTTTAAATGACGCTGGTTTGAAAAGATCAAATGAGAACTTTCATTCATTAATTAATTGTTTCACTCTGAAAAGATCGAGGACGGAATAGTAGTAAATACTGTCACGGAAATAAAAAATAGATAAGTAGACCAAATAAATTACGCATCCACTTCACATTAGAAGTTATAACTAATTACCTACAATTTACACTACCAGAAACCTCACATTTTCAGTCAACATAAAAAATATTATCAGAAAGGTTCAAGTATTTTTAGAAAAGAACTAACAAAAGATACCGATGTAAGAAGAAACGTGACTCATAAAATGAAGAGTCACACCTTCGGAGCCACGTGCTGAACAGCTCGAACTTAGCTGAAAACAAGGTAAATGAGCTCAACCCTCATTCCTCGAGGATGGGGGGTCTCGGCCTTTCTTCAGTGAGAGAAAGCCAGTTTCTCTCTTTTTGCACTGGTTTTTTTGGGTCCTGGGTGCTTAGACTAAGTGATACTGGCTTGGCATGACTAGGATGGGATTGAGGGTTTATGCGAATTAACATGGCCTGCAGTCGTACCATATTAGTATAAAAAATTTAACTTTGAGCATCGGAAAGCTGCTATGTGAGGCTCAGGGAAGTTCCATTAGCCACGGCAAGGCAATGGCATGGTTGAATTTAGTATACTGCTATGATGCAACCTGAAATAGTTTCTTCTGTCTGTTGTTTGCTGACACTGAAGTAGTTTGCACTAACTCGGAGATTAATTAGGCACAATGTTCCTTGATCATGTCTTGTTCCAGAAGGTTGTGTATCCAACTTTACGTTATGCTGCTACTGGGGCAAGGATTATTAGTGAGAAGGGTGTGGGCAGCATTTTGTCAGTGACAGTGAACTTAAAGCAATGTATAAGGTAGTTGTATAAGCAATGACAGTGATCTTAGTGAGATTGTTTCCATTATACGACATAGGGTGTATTTGAGAAAGAAAATTACTGGTAATTTGCCATATGCTTTTGGTGATTTTGAGAGGAATATGTTGCAATACATCGCCCTTTTTGTTTCTCTTTGGGATATGCAGAGATTCAACTATTTATGCTGGAGATGGAAACAAGGTTATGTGACTTTTTAGAACTGTACTTCATTTATGTCTGTGGTCTTTCTCCAGTTGCCGTCCACTGCTTATTTGAGAGCCTCACCAAGGAAGCTTATCTGTGTTTTAAGAAATGCAAGTTCTGACTAGTATATCGGTTATTCCTGACAGTGGTAACAGACTTAAAGCTTTTTAAAGTGGGTCCTTTTGAAGATATGTTTCCTGTACCTGCTGCAAAGCAAGGTATGCGAGTGCCTAGCATGATTTTTTCCAAGGCTTGATATCAAGTTCTTGCTAGGCACTTTTGCGGGCAAGTTTCAACCCAGGGCAAGACCAGCATTAAGAAAGTGATCATCTCCATTGGGGACTTTAATTCCCCGTAGTAATGACAAGAAAGAGGCCGTATCACCAAGTACTGCCGAGTCGGACATGACAAAGTCATTAGAGGACGTTGGTCCAAAAGATGATAGATTGAGCGATCCCAGTGCTTCAACTTTGGTTACTCTTGATGGCTTTGGGAAAATCCCAGCACTCAGACCAACCATGGAATGGATGAGTACTTCATCTAAACTTGTGGTTCAACAGGATTTTGGTACCTCAGATGCTCTACGTTCTTATTTTGTTGTGCCAATTCCAAATGTTGAGGATTCTTTTGTCTTTGGCGAATTGAATGGGGAGGTGAGCTGGACAAAATATAACTGACTTAGATTTGTTGCAATAAGATGCTTTATAGATTTCTCACCTCCAAGATGCTTGTGGCTCTAGATGGATACTGGGATGCATGATGACCTCATTAGCAATATACTTACTTGGCCGCTTGCAGCCAGTGGTATGAACTACGGAATGTATTTGAATTTTCCTTTCCCGTACATGAAACTTTCTAAATGTTTCTCTGATCCTTTTTACAACGCAGTTAAGGTTGGTAGCAAGTTCCAACCCAAGCCTAAGCACCAATCAAGAAACAATGTTTCTACGTCCATCACTTCATCTCAACCCCCTGTCGTAGAGGAACTGCCTGTTGAGCTGCCCTCCACCAGCTTGGGGGTAGCAGACTGTTCTAAGTCATCACGAGGGGCAGATAAATTCATATTTCCTTGTAGTGTTATATGTTTTTTTTTCAATGATTATTTCTACTCTAATCAGAACACAGACATAGTTTCTGGCTGGGACTCTCTAGATGACTTGAATAACAAATCTGGAAAAATGACAGGTGAGGCAAAAGATATTTGATTAGTCTTTCATTAACTTCTTTCCCTTTGTTTGGTCTTTTGGTGGTTGAATCACTTTCTTTCATTCACAGACCACAAGGCAAATGAGTCCCGCGATCAAATTGATGCTGATGCTCATCGTGGAAACAAGTTTCTGTCTGCAGATATTAGTGGTATTAGTCAAGGAGTGTTGAGGAAAACTCCTACTGATTTTAAAGTTGACAAAACCTTCCATGATAATTGTAAATCTGATACTTATTCTGAACCATTTTATTCCAGGAATATATATATGTTCTGGAAGCTCAAAAGGAAGTTTTTCAAACTTTATAAGCTGAAAAAATAATAAGTTCTTTGAAGACCCACATAATCTAAGTTCTGAGATTGAGACGCAGAAGTTATTCAGACGCAGATCTGACGCAGAAATTATTTAGATGTAGATGCAGAATTTTTTCAAAACTTCAAAAAAATTCAAAATGAAACATAACAGCTAGTGATCTGGCATGGATTTCACAAAAGGAAAGTTTTTATTGTTTCAATCTTAATCAAATTGATTGACAAACAAATATTACGACAAGAATGCATTACATCGGATAAAACTCTACTTATGGAAATCAAGATTCTGATTATATGGGCGATCAGAATCAGCGGGATTCAGAATCTGTCATCCAACGGCTACTCAATCCTTATTATACAAATATGTCCAAGGTGAAGATTGGAAGATGATGCTCTTATAGCTGTCCAACGGCTAGTTTTGAAGTAGAGGAGTATTTAAGGAGAGCGAGCAGCTAGTACAGAATCAAGAATCAATAAGTCCAAAGTCTGAGCATACTCCAATCTTTTCTCTTGTCGTTCGAGCCAAAAATTAAGATCTTGAGGGATACTTTGTAAGGGTAATTGTGTGAGATAGAGAGTCTTATCATACACAAGAGTGCTGTCATTCAAAATATGTAAATTCCTCTTGATTACATAGTGAAATCCAGCCGGTAGACTGTAAGCGTGGGAGAGTGGGCGTAGGCTTGCTATAAGCCGAATCACTATAAAATTGTGTGCAGTTTTTCTATCCATTATCTCTTTATTTACATTCTGCACATCAAGAACATTATCTATATAAACTGTTTTGAATCTGAATTTTATTCAGACTCAACTGTGTTCTTTAATTTCCACATAAATTGACTAAAAATTATTTAAGATCACCTATTCACCCCCTCTAGGTGATCCTTGCTAGCTACATCAAGGAGGCTACAACCTTGTCAGAAGAAAGAGCCATTCATCTTTCAAGGGACATAAAGGAAACAAGAGATTCAGATCTTCCAACTTCAAATTACCTTGAGTCAATCGAAGCCAGCATGACTGATGCTGCACAGCTTCTCATTCATTCCTGTTTCTGTGAAAGGAGACCCAAGACGTGGCACTGGATGGGCAAGATGCTCCCTCTGTAGATGGAAATTCTCATAATTACGAGGACAGTTGAGAAACAGAGGTGGCCACCCGTACTTTTTTTGCAGATTTCACTTTTCTCAACTCAGTATCATTGACCTGAACTTGTGAACAAATGTTGGTCCTGTGCAGGAAGCGGAGACTTTTCCTGATTTGCGAACTACAGACAGTTCATGTGAGAGAATCACTGCATTGGCATTGGTATTGACTTTGCTTATTGAGTGCAGCGCATTGCCGCTTATTTGCTGCATCTGCTGTCTAATTTATTCAAAATTGCTAATTCTAGGAAGGTCCAAGAGCAAAGATCCATTGGAGACCAAAGTACGAAGTGAAGAAGGGAAGCTTACTTTTTTTTTTTTGGGTAAGGAAAAGGGAAGCTTACATTTTGCATCACTAATTCAGAAGTTCGGCCTGGGGATCAGCCCCGAGATTTGGTTCTGTCTGAAACCCAACATCTTGATGAAGGCTCGGCTCCTGCCTCCATACCTGATGATATCTTTGATTACTCGTCCATAGAGCTTGACGATGGTACTTCCAGAGGTCCGGCCTTTCACGAATCATCACACTCAGATTTGAACATACAACTTCCTGATCTGGTACAATGTAACCCTGTTCACAGGTCAACCCCATGGCAGCAAGAAAAGGCAATCTTATGCCATACTCTAGTGATCTAAATTTTGTGAGACCATATGCAATTTATGTGAAAGTTTAAGCTGTTCCATAAATGCATAGTATACTATTAAAATGCTTTAACATCCATATATGCTTTTATTTTCCAACCTATTTAATTTTTTAATTGGCTTGTGCAGAGTCATCATTATAGAGAAACTTTGGCTGCTTCTGGTATTCCTTTGATGCAAGACAAATCCTGTGTGTCTAATACCATGAGTGAAGGTAACACTTCAACAAGGCAGCTGAGAAAGCATCCTGCTCCGTGTCAACTTGTTCACGAGTCTGATGGCGAGGTTCACTCTGATGGCAACAACTCAGCTGAAGCTCATACTCAGAGTCACTCCGGTGGAGATGAATCATATGATGGTGATGAATATAAGACACAGAATTCCTCGCAGAAGAAAAGTAGTCCAACAAAGTCAAAATGACCGTTAGCTAAGAAACAGCGCAAAAGGTTCTCTCACTCTACTCGACGTGACAAAAGATATGGTAATTACATATATGAGCGTTTGAGAATTCTCTGTCTCTCTCTGTCACCATAGGCACAACTTTTCCTCTCATATTAGTGGACGAGGTTCCACTTCAAACCCGGAGGATGAAATTGATTATAGAAAGTTGTGCATTAAGGATCTGATATTTCTTGCAGAATATGAGGAGCCTTTAACAGTACCCAATGAGATTTATGTTTTTTCTTATGGTTATTTGGAATTCTGATCCAGAAACTTGTTGCTATTCTTAATTCTGGTGCTTATATGTGTGTTGTTTTGCAGGTCAAAATGGCAAAACCATCAAAAACTGATTCAAATAATCAGAGGTATCTAAATTCAGTGAGATATTTGGCTCTTTGCTACTTTTTTTTTGACAAATGCAAGTAGTTATTGCTGAAGTTTGCTCATAATTGGTTTAGCTGATTGTTTGTACAAGATAGTTTCTTGGAAGCTCTGTTATTGTATTACTCTAGCCTTTTCTTTTCCCTAAAACAGATTTTGAGAGACAAAATTTGTTGCGGCTTGTGTTGACACGGCGAGCATTACCACCGTGGCACTGGCTTGTCTGCAGTGGACATGATGCATCATGCCCTCATAATGCCTAAAATCTATTGCAGACTTTTGATATCTTGGGAGGAGTCTAATGTAATTAGAAAAGCTTCCTTATACTTTTCTTATTTTGATTTCTGATATAGGCAATGGCCCGTTGATGCATTTTCAGAACAAGGTATTGTATAATACGGAATATATCTAGCTTCAGGCTATACCAATTTGTCTAGCAAAATACCAAGTAAATGGAAGAAAAATCGGCAGCTAATTAACATGGCAATTTCTTTGTTGAAAGTAGAAATTTTGAAGTCAGTTCAGATTCTGCAGGTTAATTGGTGTCCTATCCCCAGCCTAATAGTCAAAAGAACTAATCTGAGACTTGATTGTACTGTATATCCTAAACAGCCAAAATAGAGATGTTAGAAACTGAGTACATGGCTTTTGTGTTCATTGTGCACTTAGTGCAACTATACTGAGTATATTGCGGTCAGGAGTCTAATAGCATCTCTATGCAGTGGTGACAAATCATCTCAAGGAGATGCTTCTCATAAGGAAGGCGAGAATTTTCCTGCTGAGCAAGGAAAAGGCTCCTCTCACAAAGCCCATAGTAGTGCTGAACCAAACCCCTCTTTTCTTCAATTACCAGTCTTTCATGGAGAAAACACCTCGCACTAGGTGGTCAAAGCAAGACACTGAATCGTTTTATGAGGTGCATGGAATTAAATTATGACCTAATCCATTTGCTTTTACAAATCGTAATCTTCTGAAAGATTGCAGATGAATTGCCTGGTAAATATTATGTTCCTGATTCCTGGCTTTGCTTGGACATTTGAGAGAATGGCACCTAAAAAGGAAGATCTATTTTGTCTATGTTGCAACGAATTTCTGGTTTTTTTTTTCTTGCTAACTTGGAACTTGAGAATTGGACACGTGAGAACTTATCCAGTTCCAGGTTCCAAGGTATGCAAGATAGCTTTCGGGTTTCAAAAATTGGAGAATCTGTTTCGACAAGTAGGTTCCAGGTTCTAAGGTAGGTGAAACTTAGAACTTGTAACGAGTTTTTGTATTTTTCTTGGTCTATGTCTTCATGAGATCCTCCGGTATTTCATGACGTCCGATATTGAGTGTATAATCTAGAATTACTAATCTGAGTTTTCATTTTATGACTTAGACTTACTTTGTTAATTTTTTATATTCTTTCGTGTATCTAAATATAAGTTGTGGTTAGTGGATTATAGCAACAAGTGGTGGTTATTAAAGGTGATGATTCACTATAATCGTTCAATTAATAATACATGTGGAATCTGAGTAGATCTTGGAATCTGTGACAGGGTAGGTTCTAGGTTCCAAAGTATACATAGTATGTTCTAGGTTCCAAAAAATGAGGAACTTGTTCTAATGGGTAAGTTCTAAGTTTTACCTAGAATCTGGAACCGCTCACCATTTCTTGTGGCTTGAGGTTGAGAACTAGTACACTATTTTCTTCAGCAAAATTACTAGTTTCGATTAGGCTTTTAGAGTTCACTTCTATATGAGACAAAATGTAGTGCATAGCTGGATCACCGGTTCAAAACTTAGCTCGGTATGTCTCTCAACATGTTCCAGGGTATAAGGCAATTTGGAACGGATCTCTCAAATGATCAAAGAACTCTTATTCCCCAAATTGATGCGCCAGCAGCAAGTAAAGTTGAAATTTAAGAAGGAAGGACGTCAAAATCGATTAAGGCTTTCCGGAGCTGGCCAGCCGTGCAAAAGGTGAGACATCTCTGCTGCTTTATCTTCTTTCCTTTTATCTCTTTTTGTAGCTATCAGAGAAACAAGGAAACTTCTGATATAGCAAATAACCGCAACCACCTTCACCATTCTCTCAGCCATTATCAATGTATGGTCATTTTTGCAAGTGAATTCCTTTGACCATTTTGTCCTGGAGTAGAGTTTCTTGCTATTTTCACACCACTCCCACCTATTTTTATTTGTTTTTGGTGGGGATTCTCATTTGGGTTTTGGGAGGTTGGTGTGGGTGGGTTGGGGAGGTGGGGGGTTGATTTGCTTAACATTACTATCGATGGTTATGCTAGTCCGTAACTTGTCATCGTTTTAACAGTTATCTTGATTTGATTGAGGGGTAATGCCACGAAAAACTCTAAACCGATACACCCATGAAAATATATACCTCAAACTAATTTTTTGACTGCCAAAAATCCTAAATCAGTACACCCATGACAAATTTATCCAAAACTAATTTTTTACTATTAAAAGCATCAAAACCAGTACATTTGTGATAAATTTATTATCCGTTAAATTGGAATAATACAAAAAAAAAATCACAAACAAGTACACTTGTGAGAAACGGAATGTAAAACCCTAAACTGATACATCCGTCAATTGCCACTGGTCATTTAACTAAGTAATTTGACAGTAAAATTTAACAGTAATTAACATAGGCTAAATTTATTGCAGGTGTATTAGTTTGGGATTTTTGTGGTAAAAAAATTAATTTGGGATAAATTTATCATGAGTATATCAATTAGGGACTTTTCGTGGTATTAACTCTTTAATCAAAGAAATTCCTTTTATTGCCGATATTTATAGTATGCGATCTTACCTTGCTAATGCAGAAGCGATACTCTTGCGTAGCGATCTTCTTATGGTCCTGAAATGCATGGCTAATGAATTGCATCTCTCATGTATTTCATTGATTTTGGCTAATGACAGCTTCATGTAACCGTGTTGAATTCGATTGAATGTTTCCTAGTCGCCAGAGTTATGCCTGTGTCCTGGACACGGCTTAAGTTCTTATTGTGTTTTGACTAGGCTTTGTGAAATGGAGGCCGTCTGTTATACTTACCAAGAAAAGCCGTGACCTGTCATCATGATCAAATGTGTCGCCAACGAGTTAGGACCTATTTAGTAACATTCTTGGATCTCTGTTTTTCTATTCTTTTATTCATCGGAGTATAAAAAGAACATAAATATGTTTGTGTACGTCAGTTTTTTTTTTTTGTAAGGAATTTGTGTACGTCAGTTAATTTTTCTATTTTCCAAAATAGATCAGTGGCTAGGGATTAGATTTGAAACAGAAACAAGAAGTAAAAAAAAATCTTCTTTATTTTTGGAAAAAAAAAGGTCATTTTAGAGAATCAATTTCCTAAATCCCAAACTCCAAACCCCAAAGTCCCAACTCCTAAATCCAAAACCCGAAACCTAACCCCTAAACCCCAAATAAAACCTTCAAACCCTAAACCCTAAAGAGCAATTTCCTCAACCACCCATCCATGAGGAGTAATTTTCATAGTAAAATCACCCAATTCTATATCGTATTGTATTTTGATTTTATTTTTAGTCCAATTTTATACAAATACGAATTGTTAATTCTCCATTGACATTTTTATAATTAAATGAAAAAAAAATTGGGCATAGAAATTTTTAGAGTTGTACCAAATGCATCTCTATTTTTTTTTTCTATCTTGTTGAGAGAATTTTTGTGCTTCTTCTATTCAGAGATTCGTTTAGGAAATAGAAATAGAAAAAAAATATTTCTGAACAGAAATTATTCCAGGGAACGGAAATATTACCATTCGCACCCTTACTGATTTTGGTCAACCCTCAACAGCTTTGACCGAACCGAACCGTTAAGCATTTTCGTCGGTTCTCTTAAATCAACCCATCAAAACTCGTGCAATTTCAAGAAGCTTGGATCGTGGCGACGCCTTTTCTTTTCTTTTTTTAACACTCGCATTTCGTACTTTTCATTCCCCACGGAAGACCATTTCGCTTGCATCGACAAAGTTTCCACAGCGTGTTCCTGCGCTCAGCTGGCGAAGCCGTTCATCTGAAATTTCATTTTAATAAAAGGAAGGAAAGCTTCGCTGGGTCCCAGATGCAGTTGAAACGACGTCTGACCTTCCCCTCAAGATGCCCTTTCGCCATCGCAGAAACGACGCCACACACAAGAATCAACCGGGGGGTTGCACGGTTAAAGTATGCATCCTTGCCGATGCCATCGAGGAGCATGTCAAAACTTGCACATGAAGTTGCGTGTCAAATTGAGTGATTTGGGGAAAAAAATACAATTAAAAAAACAACAAAGGCAAGAATAATTCGTGGGACGTAGTGAAAAAGTCACTCCAACCCTGCAGGCCTTATTAAAAAGATTGGATTTTGACGTTTCAACAAAACACGACACATGCACAATCTAATGGGGTGAAAATGGTTTGCAATGTTGGAAAGGACTCTTTCGGTTGCAAGAAGAGAAGATCTTTGCATTTGACCGGGTAAATCCCATCCCGGCAATTGGCCGGATCTGAGTAAATTTCACGGTCGGACAACTGAATTTTGATTTCGGTCGCTCAGTGCATTGAATTTTCGTTTCCCTACAGTTGATGCAATTTGATGGGAATCGGGCCGGTTTTTATTTTAAATTTGTAATTGACACATCATTAGATAAGTGACACGCATCTTTAATTTTAAATTTGTAATTGAATTCTTTCGCGTATCGATCATCAAAACTGAAAACGTATAAGCTATCATTGTCACGAAACCTAGTAAAAATCTTTCTGTTTCTGTCTTCCACATGGACCAAAAAGAAGCGACTGAGTTCTTGCGATATTCTAAGATAATTCAATCTTGGCAGTTCAAATTTGGCAAAAAGAGAAATTGGAAAAAAAGGGCCCCACCAATTGGTACAAAATTCCCTTTATCAAAGCAACTTCGGCTTGACTTGGACCCCAACGTGGACTACTAATGCCTTTGCTTTGACCAACTTTGGCATAAATTCTTCATGTTTTCCTTGTTTTGGAATCTCAACCTATATCATGCATAAAGACAAAAAGAAAAAGAAAAAGAAAAAGAAAAAGAGGACTGATAAAAAAAAAAGACAAAAAAAAATTGGAGTGTGTTTTTATTCCAAATGGACTTCCAGTCCATGCTTACAGATTGGCATGATCCTCCTCTAGTGGTACATTTGGCAAGTGATTTCCAAAAAGGCGAACGGGCGAAATCGAAAGGATGTGATTGGTTCGGTGGAATGGTCAGGAATGCATACCGTAAGAAGCCTGAGATCTTCTTATGTTCGGTCTCTATCTTCCACGGTTGTGAGGATCAAGCCGCGGAGAATTCCTGGATAGAGAAGAGCAATGAAGATTTCTATGCACGGAAATGTAAAGTTCGGTGAAAAGGGCGAAGGGCGAGGATACCCTGCCCCGCCCGCCCCGCCCCGCCTATGATTCGAGCATGGAGATGTGAAGTTCGGTTTCCGTGCAAAACGTGGTCGATATTACCATCTAAATATCAGCAAAGAGAGAATAGCAATGAAGATCACGACATTCTTTTTTGGGTCATCTTCATGAGCACGGACCCTATCATGCTACTCCTAGCAAACATTGCACGTGAAAATGTCCCGAGGCACATATCATAGGACGAAAGTAGCCACTTGGGAATTGGTCAATTCTGGATGCCTAAAAAAGATGACAGCCGCAAAATGCATCTGGTGAATCGAAACCTCAATATCCAAAAAATTGCACAAGCTTATGCTCTTGAGAACGAAGAATGCTTTGATTGATAGGGAAGACGCTTTCGTTCCCCGAATATCAGGTAGAGTGGTGGCATGAGAGATTCGCTCCAATGATTACTTTGGTGTAGGGTTTGATCCCGATCGTTGCGCCCTTCCGATCTCACCCGATGTGTTGGGATGGGTCGACCGGGCACACCTCGATCGATTTTATGATTGCAAGCTTTTTGCTCATGCGGAAAAAATCGCGAAGAGATTTGGTTTCGTGCAAGAAAAGTGACGAACATGGAAACCGTTTCTTTTTGGAAAGTAAATCGTATATTTATCTTTATCATAATATAATCGGAAAAGTGAGATTGCTCTTGCTTTCTCACTTTTTAAAGCCAATCTTAACTTTTCCTGCTTGGCACAACAAATTAAGTTCAATATTCCGTTTACTAATTACATAATATGAACTTAAAAGAATAATTCTAGTTGGACCCACTTTCGAGCAACAAATTAAGGTTCAATGGTCAGCTAATGCCCGGGAGTTTTCAATCCGTCTTCTTTCTCTTCGACACGCAACACTTTTTGCCATATTTTTCGGGTAACAACAATTGAATTCAAAAATAAGGATTTTCAATGCCTTTGAAACACGTGTTAACCTTGCTCAGTTAGGAATATTTCGATGGATTTCGTTAGCAAAGGATTAAATGGAGAATGTTTTGTTATTTTCAATGCCTCGTTTCTCATTATGTTTAATTAGTGCGTTGGAAATAAAAATATTCTTTTATTTCATTAACAACCTCCTATTTCAATTCCGCAAACAGTGATTAAATATAGCATGAAAAAAATAGTGCATTGAAAATCTTAAGTTTTCCCAACTTCCCACTCGATAAATGGTTTCGGCAGCACTTGTCCACAAAATCCATTTAAACATTCGATCATACAATCCAAAAAAAAGTTGGTATTGGGCGGGAAGACGACACAAACAGTCCCTGGATTTTAGTTTAATGTTTAATATGATTCCCGAATTTTTAATTTGTTCAATGTGGTCCATGAACTTTTAATTTGTTTAATGTCATCTTTGAACTTTCGGTACATGTTCAATGTAGTTCCCGAACTATATGAAAATATTAAATGTAGTCTCTCGGCCCAAGAACCACATCGAATAAATTAAAAATTCGAGGACCACATTAAATATTAGGCTTAATTTCGGGATCACATTGAACAAATCAAAAGTTCATGAATCACATTATATAACGGGCCAAAATTAAGTGATTGTTTGTGTTATTATCCCCGTATTAGGCATGGATGCACGAATCGATTAAATTTTACTTGTTATTTTCTCCATAAACCGAGCAACGATTAAATTATTTCCCTCCAAATTCCAAATGGCCCGCGTGCACGGGACAAGACCCAGGGAGCATCGAAAGGCCCCCCCTACCGCACACTTTAAAATTCTCACCGGCAGCGACCAAATCATTGCCCAATTATCCACAAAAAACGTCCAACCAAAAAAAAAAACACAACAAAACGCGCACACACGACACGAGACGCGCCCGGCGAAGGCGGGTCAACCGCGCTCCCCGTCACCGACGGCACGCCCGGCCCAAGCCTCGGGCGCGACATCCACGTGTCGCCCCTCGTTCGCCGCCGCGGGCCCCACCTCCCGACCCCCGCAACCAGCCCCGTCCCTCCTTCTTCCCTCCTCTGCGAGCTCTCGCTCTCTCTCCACCGCCCAGATTTTGCCTTCCTTCCTCTGACTTTCTCTCTCCTCTCCGTCTCAGATCTATCTCTCTTGGCTCTCTCTCTCTCTCTTCGGCCGACGAAAACGGCCATAAATATCCTCTCTCTCTCTCTCTCCCTCTCCCTCTCCCCTTCTTCTTTCTAGTTTATTTTAAATTATTTCAGTTTTTTATCCGATCCATCACCATCGGCGACGCCGAGGAAAACGCCAGGCGAAAGTCGCAGATCCGTTGAGGAGGAGGAGGAGGAGGAGGGGGAGGGAAAGCAAGGCGTCGTCCTCCTGTTGGCCGCGCGAATCGCATTCATGGTCGCCGCCAGATCTTCCTCGTGATCCGCCATTCCCGAGCGAGCCCTTGCGCGCGGCGCGTTTGCAGAGAGGTGAAGTGGGGCCCGGCCGGTTTCTCTTCACCGAGGGAATGCGCCCCCGGTGGTGTTGTTTCTCTTTTGGATGGTTTCTAGGGTTTCTGATGGACGAGGCGGCTCGCGCGGCTGTGAGATCTGATCTCGGGGGGTTTTTCTTTTTTTGGTCGCAGGGGAGGGAGGGGTGGCTTTTGCTGCTGCTTTGGAGATGTCGGGACCACTGGATCGATTCGCGAGGCCTTGTGAGTAGTGCAAATTTTTACTTGCTGATTCTTTTCGAGTTCCTGTTCGATGTGTTCTGGTTCCTTGTTTTTTGTGGTGATTGTGTTGTTTGCTAAAGGGGCGGGGGGTGGTTCGGGATGGTGTGCGGCTGTGTGTGTTCGTTTGGTGGGGGGTAAGCTCTAGGTATTGCCGGCGGTTTGGTCGGTTTGATTGTGCTGCATTTGAGAGAAAAAGAAGGGAATGCTCCTTGTGAGTAGTACAATTCTTGCGATTTTCGAGTTCCTGTTCTATGTTTTTGGTTCCGTTTTTGTGGTGATTGCTGTTTGCTTTGGGGGGTGTTTCGGGATGGTGGGCGACTGTTTTCTCTTGACGTTTTGGGCTATCGTTCAAGCTGTGTGTTCGTTTGGTGGGGGTTAAGCTCCAGGGTATTGCTGGCGGTTTGGTCGGTTTGATTGTGCTGCATTTGAGAGAAAAGAGAAGGTAATGCTTGCTCTTGACTGACTTTTTTGCAATTTGGGTCCCGCGATGGTATCATGCAGACTAGGGTTGACCTGTATTGGGCTGAAGGGAGTGACTGCGATTTTAGATTTTCGATACGTTTCGCTTGATCGTTGCTGCCTGTTCGGTTGCGTGCTTTCTCTCCCTGTGCTTTATTGTTTTAAAGGGGAATGGAAGTTGGGGATGTTTCGTTTTGTTGTTTTACATATGGTCGTGTCATTGAGTGTTGGGTTTTGTTTCTGCTCGTTTGTGGAGTCAATTGTATTGTTGGATTAGCACCAATTGCCAAGAAGTGTCCAGTCTCTGGAACTACATTTTGCTGGAGTTAATTCATTCTTTATAGTTAGTGCTGGGTCTGGCTTTTCTTGCGTCAGTTAAAAATTTTAACCTGTATGTAAAATGACTCTTTCCTGTCAGGCTTTGAGGGATTTTCTGGTAGCGATGAAAAAAGAGAGAGGAAATCTGACTTTGAAAACTCTGAAGATGAGAGGAGGACTAGAATGGGTACCCTCAAGAAAAAGGCGATAAATGCGTCTTCGAAGTTCAAACATTCCTTGAAGAAAAAGAGCAGTAGAAGGAAAAGTGATGGTAGAGTTAGCTCTGTTTCCATTGAGGATGTTCGGGATGTAGAAGAGCTACAGGCAGTTGATTCATTTCGACAGGCACTGATTTTGGATGAATTGCTGCCAGACAAGCACGATGATTATCACATGATGTTACGGTAATTCTGTTTGTCCTTATATATACGTTTTTTGCGTGCAAAAAAACCACGCCGTTTAACCCTTTCATCTGTGTATCGAGCTGATAAATAACCAGGTCTAGCTTTCCATTCATTTCTGCCGGTGATTTCTATCTGAGTGCAATGTGCTGTTTTTGTCGGTCATGAAATAGGCATTGGTAACTTAACCAGCTCATTATAGGTTTTGCTGTTTTCTCTGCCGACATCTGGCTGAAGTTTGGTTCTCTCGGTATTTAGAAGCACTTCCTTTCAATGAGATGCTGGCTCTATTTTAGTTAGGTTCCTATAAACTCATGACATCTTCATATGGTTTTACGGTTCATCTACATGCTGGTTAAGATGCTTGTGTCACAGTGTATACTTTGCATAAAATCAAGTCTTTGAAAATACATACTGTTAGACGATTAGTACTAGGACATGTGCAATACTTCCTGTGCCTTTTTCACTTTTTACCTTTTGCCCTTTCTTGCAGCTCTCACAGTTCTAATTATATTTAACGCTAAACACCTGATATCTTTGAAAATATACAAATATTGACTTGTAGGTTTTTATCTAGTTTTTCATAATTTTTGGAGATTTGTTTCTTTTTCGTCTTCAAATTTGGGAAGTAAAGCCAGTTTTCTTTTTCTAAAGTAAAACCAAGCAAGCCTTGACAGTTCATGCCTAAATTGGAAGAACATATTCATAGCTTCTAGGTGTAAATCTTGTGGGTAGCAGTCTTGGTTCTTTCTGTATAGCCGATAATTATAAGATATTTCCTTTTCTGCTTTGGTCTTTCTGCATGTGCCAAACTTATATGTTCTTTCTGATGCGTGGAAAATGCTAATATTTACCTCATATAAGCCATGTCATTTCGTTTGCGGGAATGTTTTTTGGCATATCTTTGTGGTTCTACAGAATCGGTCTGCTATGCATCGCATTTTTATTCTCACATTATTTCTACATGTTGGAATCTTTTAGGTTCTTGAAGGCAAGAAAATTTGATATTGAAAAGGCAAAGCACATGTGGGCTGACATGATTCAGTGGAGAAAGGAATTTGGTGTTGACACTATTATGGAGGTTATTTTAGTTGACAGTTACCGATATGATTATTTGACTGCCTTGGTAAATTGGTTTTTGATTTTCACTGTACACCAAATGATGCCTGTTTTCAGGATTTTGAATTTAAAGAGTTAGATGAAGTTCTGAAGTATTACCCTCATGGATATCATGGTGTGGATAAAGAGGGAAGACCAGTTTACATTGAAAGACTGGGAAAAGTTGATCCTACCAAGCTTATGCAAGTCACGACTCTTGATCGATATATTAGATATCATGTGCAAGAATTTGAGAAAAGCTTTATTGTCAAGTTTCCAGCTTGTACGATAGCTGCAAAGAGGCACATAGATTCGAACACGACCATTTTAGATGTGCAAGGCGTGGTATGTTTACTTGTGATTAATTACCTTATATATGCAGGCTGTAATATGGTGCATTTCATGATATATTCTCTACATTTTTCCCCCGTGTTTGTTCAGGGCTTTAAGAACTTCACTAAATCTGCACGAGAACTCATTACGCGACTTCAGAAGATTGATAGTGACAACTACCCGGAGGTACATATCTCAATATCCTTTAAATTCTAATGTCACATAATTTGTGGTGTGTATTTTGCAATAATTATGACGTTGCTTGATTCTTATTTGCTTGGCGCCTCAATTGCTGCAGACTCTCTTCCAAATGTTCATCATCAATGCTGGTCCTGGATTTAAGCTGCTGTGGAATACTGTCAAGTCATTTCTGGATCCAAAAACTACTAACAAGATACATGTATGCCGTATTTCTTCCAGCTTTTCAGTGTGTGTCAATTTTTTTCCTTCTTTATTTTTAAATTTTTGGGAAATTGTAGGTTCTTGGAAGCAGGTTTCAGAACAAGTTGCTTGAGATAATTGATGCCAGGTAACCATAGGCCTTTGCTGTTAAACCTGGTGTAAGCAACCACATGCGCACAAAATGGTTATCACAGTTCTTATCTTCTGACTTTTTATGAGTATAGTTCTGCCATCTTACATGCTCAATTTCCCTATGCACAGTGAGTTGCCAGTATTTCTAGGTGGCACCTGCACCTGTGCTGATCAGGGTGGTTGTCTTCGATCTGACAAGGGGCCATGGAAAAACCCGGATATATTGAAGGTATATAATGGTCTAAGTCCTTTGTCATTTGAAGGTTTAAGCTGCATACCTTGCTTTAGTTTATATATGGTGAGGCCTCATGTAGTGACTCTTTACAGGTGGTTTTAAGTGGTGAATCACGACGAGCCAGACAGGTTGTTAAGGTTTTGAATGGTGAGGGGAAGGTCATTGCCTATGCCAAGCCACGGTTTCCAATGGTGGGTTCTTCTCTATGTCTATTCTGCCTTAAATATATGCACGAGAATTCCAAGGATGCTGTAGCTATGGGTGACACAGTGTATTTGATATTGGGACATGCTTATTTTGCAGCTCTGCCCTTTGTTATCAATAGTAATGTGTTTAATGATATAAAAACTTATGATAAATGAATGCCTAAGCCCATGGATTTGGTTGTTAAGATATAAAGTTCTGGTAAAGAGTCTTCTATTTTGTGGGGACACTCATTTCAGTAGTATAGTCACCTTTAGTACAGCATGCGCTAAAGGTCTCTGATAAATCTGAGAAACCTCTATTTAGCTTTTAGACCTTTTTTGGCTGAGTTTAGGATATTTAAGCTATGAATATGGGCAGTATGTCCTGCTCCTCTATCTGACTTAGACAATGATGAATGCATGAAGGATTGGCGTATATTTATTTGCAAGTAAGAGTATAATTGTCCTTTCATGATCCGGTTTAGGTTAAAGGGAGTGATACATCGACTGCTGAATCGGGATCTGAAGCTGAAGATATTGCTTCCCCAAAAGCAATGAAGAGTTACTCTCATCTTCGGTTGACTCCTGTTCGAGAAGAAGTGAGTTTTTACTGCTATGTATATGCAATTTTTAGCTCTTGTATTTGTTTGACTTGTATTATGAAGCTCCATAGAGCCATTCTTAAAATGTTTAATGAATCTAACATTTCCTGATGAGTTGCCTCTCCTCTTCTGTGATGTGTTGTAATGTTACCAAGCTGTGTATTATTGTATTGCGAGTTGCTGGATTTTTAAGAGTAGCTGTATTTTTGGATTCTGGCTCCCAGCTTCCATTTACAATGTGTTTCAAATGTATAGGCTAAGGCAATTGGAAGGGCAAGCTATGCTGGAACGTTCTCAGGGTATGATGAATATGTGCCCATGGTTGATAAGGCAGTTGATGCTGGTTGGAAGAAGCAATCAACCCTTCAGAGGCATTTTGCTTCGAAAGGTAAGCATATCTGCTCTCCTTTTTATGTAAACCCAGTGACTGAAACAGAAAGTAAAGAGTACCAGTTGAGGACGAACTAACAACTGGCTATTCCTTCTTATACTATGTAAGACAAGTTAGACTTAAATTATGAGACACGGGTGCTGGGTAAACTGAACTTCTAATGATCTCTGTTAATTGCTTCCGTCACCTAGTTTATCCTGGCAGTGGCTATTTCTTGTTAGAATCCTTGTTATGGATGATATCCACAGCTGTAAGGACTCAAAGCTGTGCCTACTCAAGGAAAATAAATTCTCAGGAGCTATATATGGTTTTCTTGTTTGTTTTTAAGGAGGAGCAAATTATATTTCTGCTTCTTAATATTCGCCAACCCTTGGAGACCAGGAACTGGTGATGACCTACTACTTTAGAGGATCCCTGTTCTTGATGTGTGCTTTTAGGAATGAAATCTATGCTTGTAGTTGAGGACTTACCACTGGGCAGGTTGTGAATTCTTCAAGCTTGCCATTAGCATGTCAAGCATGTATTTTTGTTAATAATGCTGGCCAATCTGTGATTTACAATCACGTGTTTGATGAAATTAAGTATGATTTGAATTTCCCATGATTCAGGGACTGTAGCCCAGCCAGACCCTCCAAAGACACCAGAAGGACTTCGTGCTCGGATTTTATTAGCTGTTATGGCCTTCTTCATGACTCTTTGTGCTTTACTCCGATCAATAACACACCGTGTTACTAAGAAGCTTCCCAGCACACCACTTAATGTTGACCAGAATATTTCTGAAGTTGCTCCTGATAGTACTCAGAAGGAAGAGTTCCGTCCCCCATCACCTACTCCGGCATTTACTGAGGCAGATCTCCTCTCCTCTGTACTGAAAAGACTGGGTGAGCTGGAGGAGAAGGTCGATACACTTAAAGCAAAGCCATCTGAAATGCCCTATGAGAAAGAGGAATTGCTTAATGCTGCTGTTTGCCGTGTTGATGCCTTAGAAGCAGAGCTAATTGCTACTAAAAAGGTACTCTTGTTATGTTTAGTAAAGAATTCACTTCTTTTCTTGTTTGTTCCATTTTCTTTGGGGGGATTATTTCATGTTTCATCATTATCACATCGTGTTAATACTTCTCATTATAGCTATATTAAGATGATCTCTTTTTTACTTTATATAAAGCAGTGGTTTCAAATTCAGGCTTCGATCTTAGGCTGAAGTAAAAAGAAAAAAAGAAAAAAAAGAAGAAAGAAAAGTGAGCAACTATTAATGGGTTCACACTAACAAAATAAATTATCATCGATACCATTAATTGGTTTCTCTCTTGCTTCACGTATTTTTTTTTCTTGGTAAGGTCTCTTGCTTCACAAAGTTCATCCTGCTTGAATATCAAGTTATTCAGTGATTGATCCTTGGAATATTTTTGCATTGTTTCTGTTTAGAAATCAGGTCATTGGTGTATTGTATGGCATTTAGTTTGCCACCTCAATCTTCTGTGTGTGCGTGCGTGAAGATTATTTAGTCATCACTTCTCTCTTTTAACCATAGATTTGTTAATAAACATTTATGTTCTGCATTTTTTTTTTATCTAGAAATTGCTCCACGTAAGAACTCAAACTTCTTCCATTGGATAAGCAATTCAAATTTATGAAGTTATGAAAAATATATTTTGATGTATGTCTTACATGACATTGAGACATGCTAGCTTGTGCACGAGTTCATCAATGAAATATGGGTGCTTCTATGTGATTGTATGTATGGGTTGGCACCTGTTAAGGTCTTAATGAACCTATAGAAATTAGAATGGTAATCTGCCCTCAGACGTACATGAGCGCATGTAGTTCCCACACCTATGCGCTTCAGCTTTTGCATTTTCCCAAACCCATATTATGCATGTGGCTTATAATTCCATAAGTTGAAAGAGCAAAGCTTCCTTGGTATCTCAAATGCAACTTTTTTGACTACTGCCCCTTTTCTATTGTTTGCTTCACTTTTCTTTCAGGCTCTATATGAGGCCTTGATAAGGCAAGAGGAGCTGCTTGCATACATAGATCATCAACGAGAGACGCAATTTCGGGTAAGTTGATGATCCATTTTTTGCTTCCTTTTCTGTGAATAGACAGACGAAAGAGATGGTACTTCCTTGAGCTAATATTAGATTACTGCATGTTGACCAGAAAAAGAAGTTTTGCTGGTAAGAGTGTTTTGCTGATGGAGAGAAAGAGAGAGAGAGGACCAGGGGATACTTCTTATTCCTCATGGACGCCTTCAAACGGTGTTTCCACATATCTTGTGTCGATACCATGTGGGGGAATACACAAGCCCAAGAAACTGGATTGTCATGCGCAGACTGTAAGGATATATATGCAGAATTATTATGCATAAAATTTGCCTTATGATTTGTCCCAGCTTCTTTCCTTGTTTGCAGTGTGAGGTGAGTAAAACTTGAGACCTAATATTTCTACATAATTTAAGCTTCTATATTTGTTTGTCTGGCAAATTTCGCAATCTGTTTTGGCTAGTTACTTTTTGGTTTCCCCTAGAAGAGATCGAGGGAAAAGAAATCCCCGCGAGTACATGATGCAAGAAATATGTCAAGCATTAGATTACCTGCAAAATTCCGGGCTCTGCATATTGAGGACAAAGTTCTAAGAAAAAGTGTCGATTATTAGTACCCGGTAATTTTAGAGAGCGTGGAATGAAATAACCATGTGAATACGAGTCCTTGTCGATGATTACCTCCATGATTGTGTCTGCGCCAAGTTCCTTCCTCCACCGGAGCATGACGGTCCACATTTGCTTTGTCTTCTCGATATTGAACTCTGGCCCTAAAAAATCTTAATCTCCATTACCGCCTTGTTTTCTGCATAATCATGCTTAAATTTAATTGACACCTGAATGCTACGATCACTGAAATAGAAAGCGACGTTAGTATGATATTCGATCATCGTCTCTAGATGGCAAAAGCTCTTCTGGGATAAGTACTTGGCAAAGCACATTCACTGCCTATGAATCCTCAGCGTTGTCATCTTTGTCAAACAAGATAGACTCGAGGTTGCCCCCTCTTCGGCCCTTCTTGGCTGAGGCATTCATTGCCGCCTTCTTTGGGGAGCCAAGCTTGGTTTTCCTCTCATCATCGTGATCTCCATATCGAGTTTCTGAGTCCTCTCTGTCCTGTGTGGAAGAAGTGAGAATAAAACATCCTCAAATGCATCATCAGCAATACAGAAAGCAAACTGAGGTTGACTTTAAACCGGTACTTGCACAACAATTCCAGGCTATCGAACCTCCTGCGACATTACACTTTGCGAAATGATTGACGCAAACCATCCTCGGGAAGCCGAATGATGCTCCAGAGGGGAAGAACCTTTTCTGATGAATGAAATGCAAATTCCAAACTTCTCTCTCTTCTTTTTTTTTTTTTCCAAAATATCGAATCCAAGAAATGCCAACCTAAGTTGACTACTTTATGGCATCAGGATTGTCATCAAAACTTCTCAGGCACCCGGCGATGACGAATGCGGTGAAAGAACACACATCTCATAAATGTTAACATCATTGTGCCTCTCTGATCCGCTGACGAACATGGAAAACATATTTCTCAATCAGCATCTCTGTTTCTTTGCCTCTTGTAGAAAATCACACGATGAGGGAGAGAACTTAGGAGGTCAGAAGTCATGGCTTTTGAGCTATCAAGAAGTGAAACGAGTCATCTATAATTCAAATCCAATTCAATTGCCATTATGATCCATCTTTTGCCCTAAATAAGCGTTCTCTTCTAATTCCATGGGGTGATCAGCTATACCTTACAACCTTAACTACTGGATACCACGTTGAGAGCCTGAGTGGAATGCCAACTTTGCAAGCAAATCACATTGCTTGAGGGAAATGGAAAAACAGATTCCACAAGAAGATTGAGACGTACCCAGTTTGACAGAGCAAACGAGCTGTCCAGAAACAGTCGCAATATCTCGCAAATTTCACTCGAGGTCACGCAGCCGAAAACGGGGGCAGCAGAATCAAGCGCTCCTACCCAGAGGCTCAAAGTTGACGCCTCCACCGGATGTGTATGTCCCTACACATTTGTAAAAAAAAGACTCAGAAAATCGGAAAAAAAACTTATCCAACCCCCCGAAATAAACTCTTATTGCAGAGCTCTCGGCATAAAGAAAAGTAGTTGCGCCCGTTGCAATTCAGCGAACAGTTACAACATATATCGTGGCATGCCTAGTCAGATTTTTGTGCGTAAACATTTGATCAATGAAGAATGGTGCATGACAAGATGATGGATATACCTAAGTTGTTCAAGAACTAAAATGATGATCAAGCATGATAAGCTAATGAATTGACGTGAAAGAAGAAAGAAGAAGTTTTTCTTACCCTTTGGACAAGGATGCAGAGAGTTTTGGGGAGAGCCAAAGAGAAGAGAAGGTTATGATTGTCACCCGAATTAATCTCACAAAATGGGGCCCTGAGAGAATAAAGGAAACAGCTTGTAGTACTCAAATTTATTTCATCATATCCACATATTGTAGAGAGAGAGAGAGAGAGAGCTAAATGCAAGCCACTCCGTTCAAAAGCAACTAACCTCATTCCAATTTCAGAAGCAAATTCCAAGTACTGGGTCAACCAATTCTATCTTGAGGGAGTCCTCAACATTTACATAATTATAGGCAGAAAAAAAAGAAAAGGAAAGAGAAAATAGCTGCATCTTCTTGTTTTAATCTTGTTGCTTCTTCCTCGTAGAATGTCTTCTTTCTTGTCATTTCTTTTTTCTTTTTTTGAGGTTTTAGTGATTGATTCTTGATACTTGAAGGAAGACGGATTTGTACTTTCTATTTGTTTATTTAATTATTATTTTTTTTATCTATCATATCTCTAACTCTCTTTACTATCTGACTTTTGCTTTGCCTCTTGCAGAGCACGGAAGTCAAACCCTACACCTGTGGTGAGAGGAAAAATGTGCTTGGGAGAGGTCAGACTTGACTCGAGAACTACTCACATGATCAACCTGTCTAATTTCGAGCTCAAGCATCTTGTGGGTCAAGCTCGAGCTCAAGAATACGTTACTCGACATGCTCGCGAGTCTAATCGAGCTTTTAGTATTTTGTCATAAATGTCCATATTTATAAAAATTAGACCCAAAAATCGTCAAAATTACATTATATATCCATAACATTGGAGTTTCTTTTTTTTTTTTTTTCAGATTGAGCTTGAGCTCTAGTTCCTTTATAAATTTGTTATAGTTGAGTCGAGTCAAGTTAGAGTATTTCGATCTTCTATTTGAGTGGAGATCATGCATAAACTAATATGTTGCTCAAGTCTGAAATTTTGAGCCTTGAGTACATGATGGAGTCGAGTTCGAGTTTGGCGCTATACGGCTCAATTCGATTCGCCATGTTCCGCACAGCAGCTAGAAATAGAAGCCTACATAGGAGTGACTATACCGATAGTATCATGTTCCTTGAGGGTCTTAATTGGCACATTAAAAGAAAAAAAGAGTGATAGTATGCTTGATAATCATAAAGCGAAATTAATGTACAAAAAATTAAAAAGTTCCCTTGTTTTGTTATTTAACTGAGTGTCCATATGAAGACACGTGTCGACAAAGTTCATATTAGTTACTCTGGTTCATCTCAAACTGGTGAAATTGCACAACATGAAAAAACAGAAGAAAAAACAAAGAAACGAAGCAATAATCTATTGAAGAGTGCCGTATAAAGAGTGGGATTAATATCATGAAAAATCTCAAATTGATACACTTGTAACAAATTTACCTTAAACTAATTTTTTGACCATAAAAATCCCTAAATTAGTACACTTGTGACAAATTTACTCTCCATTAATTTCTATTAAATTTTACCGCTGAAGCTAGATGACATATAGTAGTTGAAAGGTGTATTAGTTTGGATTTTTACCCTCCATTTGTCACAGGTGCACTGGTTTGTGATTTTTCTTAGTATTAATTCAATTTAATAGAAGCTAACAGAAAGTAAATTTGTCATAAGTATACCGGTTCAAGATTTTTTGTGGTAAAAAATTAGTTTGGGATAAAATTATCACAAGTGTACTAATTTGAGATTTTTTTGTGGTATTAACCCTAAAAAGTATCAACTTTTGTCCTATTCAACAATGTAATAATCACCGGAACAATCTTCACATGGTCTATTTACATTTGCGAATCTATTCATGGAGGTAATTCATTTATTTCTTTTATACAAAGGCATAAATATAGAAGCTCGACTATTTGAAGGTTAATGGAATACCCTGCAAATTCCATAAACTGATTAAGATCATACCATAATTCAAAACAGTTTGCACGTAATTGATGGGATCTGATACCTTAATTGACAATGCCTATCCTAAGAGGTTAATAAACCCATTGCATACGTTGGCACTAGGATTTGATATGCGATTTTAACGCACGTTGGCTATGAACCAAGGCCCGACTCCACTGGGCTATTTTGTCATAATTGGTAATTCAAATTTTTAGCTAAAGTATAATTTGAATTCTTGTTATTTTTGGATAATTCAGAGGTACCAACACTTCGAAATTCTTATCTAGCGATTGCGATTTTGGTTCTCTTTTGGCTAGAGATAAAAAGAAAGAAAGATTCCACAAGAAGAAAAATGTTGGCATGGCAACCTAATGGATTTGCCTAATAAATTAGTCAGGATGGACTAATTTGATACCAATGTGAAAATGTTTACCACTAAATTGGCTCGATTGAAAGATTTTGGACTAAATTGTTATCAATGTGATAGATTTAAGATTTTTTTTCGGTAATTTTTCCAGTTTCAAGACTGTCAACTGTACCGTTAGTTATTTAGTGTCCCTAGACTTCTTCGAGGAATGTAGTGCGGCTTGGATTTTAGTAATGGCCAGAATTGCAGGTTTGTGGATTTGTTATCGAAGAAAGATTTCACGCTACTTCTTTACCAAAAAAAAGATTTCACGCTACTTCATCTTTAGTTTTAGGGAACTTTCAGTTTGGTGTTTTATATAATTCGAAATGTTTATTTATTTATTTTCAAAAATTTCAGATGTTAAGATAGAGAGTTATATAAGGCATGCCCGTGTGACATTTATCCAGCAATTCACTTTTCGTGGTCATTTTAGCAAATTTATAATTTTGCATCTCTAATTTTTTGCATTTTTTGGTAATAAATCATTAATATGTATTGTAGTAATAAATCTCTAATCGATGTACAAGAAATAAGGTTATGACTTTCTGATAAGAATCTTTAAATATATGTAATTGTTGAGTAATATGTAGATTCTATTTTTTTATTGACTTATATAATTGTTTCACAAAAAATCGTTGATGACGAGCTTTTGAAAAAATTTAACAATGTGGGGCTTTCTATTTCATATATCCATAAAATAATAATTATCAAGTAAATGAAAGATTAATCATTACTTTTTATAGTTTATTTAGGGGCCATATCACCGGATTGTACAAGTCCATGAATAATTGTGGCTAAAAATATAATTACTGGTGACACTTATGATTAAATCCATCATTCTTTTCAAGAGTTGAATAATAAGTGGATACACGATACAAATATATGTTTTCACAATTAAGAAATGTTAAACTACCATTAAAAAAATATAAAATTGATAGCCCATATATGGCGAATAAAGGATATTAGAGGATTATATTATATAAATTAATATGACAAACTGCATAATTAGAGATGTTTCCTATTATTAAATGGATAATTATAGCTAACTCTAACAAGATAATTTTTTGAGATCTTTATATTTGAAGAATACACATCGACAAGTATGTAAAATAAAATTAAGTAATATTACTTTAAATTTTTTAATCAATCAGATATGATCAAATGAATCACTAAAAATAATTTCTATTGCCTTGTGGGTCCTTAGGACCTTTTCTAATCTTAGGTTAGTGGCAATATATGAAAGTTGATTTTTGAGTTTTAAAAACAAACGTGTAGCCTGCTTGTCATGCCCCGAACCCTATGTCGCGCAACGATCCCTTCCATGGTCTAATTTGTGTGACGTCCCAGGGCGCGTTGTCGACTCAAAACCCAAATTAGAGAATAATACACATGCGAAAGCAAACAAAACACCCTTACATATAAAACAATGACCAAGGATAGCAACGAATATCATAAACATATACTTACATTGATACAAAGGATTTACAATATCCATTCACAATAATATACATAAAATCAAAATGGGTCAAGCAGCCACCAACATTAAAAAAGGGTACGTGGCTCGGGACGATCGGGTACTATCTCCAAAAGGGCACTCTCCAAAAGTGTCGGCCCCCATACTAACTAGGCTCTATGGTCAAACTCTAGGGTTTTCAATCCGGGTCGGATCCCGACGACTTAGACGAATCATCGAATGACTCGGACTTGGAGCCCATAGACTCCGACTCGGACTCGGCATCCAACGGCTAATCCTTGAAGTCATCCTCCGGCTTTGACTCCATCTTCATCGGCCCGCTCGGATCGAACTCCCCCCTCCATCGGCTCCTCTAGTTCGTGGTTGGAATCCATCTCAAAGATGATCGGTTGGGGGTTAGAATCTTCTTGGAGATGGCATCGAGGCTGACTACCTCCCCATCACTGCTCGCGGGTCCCAATAACCTAACCCGTCGATCGGGACATCAAAAGTCCTAAGGGGCCTTGTATACACCGAACCGGTCTCGAAAACACCAACCCAAGTGGAGATGAGCCTGGAATTGTGACTTGCCCACGCCGACCCAAACAATAGAGTAATGTCTAATGTAAGTCTCCCCATTCCCAATAAGATATTCGATCATCGAATGCTCTATGCGATACTAGATCCCAAAACATATCGGTACACATGCTATCCTCAAGGCTAGGGTATGAAAAGTTGGGTTTCAACAATAGTGAGAATAAATCTCAATGAATAGGTCTCCTAAACCTAAACTAGACTAACATGCACCTCCGAACAAATACTAAATAACAACAGACACAAATGACTTAGGCTCTCGGGCCCAAATCAATCACATAGTCAACCTTGCAGGTTAGGGACATAATAATAACAATAATAAACGAGAACCCACTTATGGCACATACACGAACTCACTTGGCCACGAACACATGCCATGCACATGCTTGCACTCGTCAATGCACTCTTCGCACACATGCCGTCACTATGCTCATGCTTATGCTCATTGATGCACATTTGCACACGTGCCAATTTCTTAATTAACTTCCGACCCACGTCAAACGTATTAGGTTTGACCCACGAAAAACACATTAGGTCCATCACTTCCAATCAAATCTCTAGCCCGTGTTAAACGATCAAGCTCGTGGACACAACCCGCGTAAACGACGCCTCAAGTTGGCCATCTTCCGGTAGTCCGAGCATCGCCCCGCATTAAACGCCTCGGGGACGGGTTCATTATCCCACGTAAACAATGCCTCAGGATTTATGTGATCATGCGATACATCTACCAATTATTATCGAATCCCGCGTAAAACGATCGGGCGTTTTAGGTGATCACATGCTCAATGTCATTCGCAGACACTCGCATGATTTACATGTCATGCCAATGCTTAGTATGCACAATCATGGCCATATCATCCGACACTCGGGCATCAATTAAAGTCACATTGAACACTCAAATTAACGTAACAACATGTTCAATTCACACTACAACATGCTCAATTAACCAACCAAATCAATTCAGCCACGGCCCATCAATTTATGCACAAAATCATGCAATTAGCCGTTAAAATTACACATATCAAGGCCCCTTATGCCTCTCGTACCTCGGCCACACTAAGCACACAATAGGGCATCACATAACTAATATCAAACCAAGCACAAATTAGTCACCACATGGTCTAATCAATCACACATGGCAAAAAGCATCTAAACCTAAGATTAGTCTCAAAAGGTCCAATCAAGTCAATCCTACTCAGCCACTAATCAGGCCATTACGTACATCTAAACCACTATTAAAACATCACATTAGGCTCCCAAAATTTCCTCATGAACAGCCTTAATCACCAGCCACCTAAACAATCCCTAAAACACTATAATTAACCCCTAAACTTATTTATAATGCACATAATCATAATTAGGGTTTAGGGTTTGTACTCACTTAATTCCTAAGCTCCAAATGAGGCTAGACAAGGGAGAAAACGGGCTGTGTGGTGCTGGTTCACGCTGGTTCAGCCGGGTGCTCGCCGACCATCCGGGCGGCGACCACGAAGGCGGGCCGGTGGTTCCTGTGGCTCAAAACAACTTGAGAGGAGGCTGGTGATGGTGGTGGTGTCACGGAAATGGAGAGAGAGAGAGGTTGAGAGCGGCGGTGGTGGCGCGGTGGAGGCGGACAGCGGCCGGTGATGGTGTGGAGGCGGACAAAGGCCGGTGATGGCGATGCTTAGGCGGTGGCCTCATGGTCATGGCGGGGCTGGTCGGCTGGTGGTGGTGCCGAAATAGAGGAGAGAGAAGGAGAAATGGGGTGGCCGAATGGTGGTGGCGATGGTGTTGGTGTGGTGGCGGATCGACCAAGAAGAAGGGGCGCTGAGCGGCGCAAGCAAGCAAAGGTTCTAAGTAGGTTGGCTTCCTCATGGAAGAGAGGAAATAGAGAGGATGAGAGAGAGAGAGAGTTGGCCAGCCAAGGGGAAATGAGGGAGAGAGAGTGAGTGAGAGTTTTTGTTCAAAATTGTGAGTGGGAGTTGGTGGCCAACCCCACTAAAAATGTCTATCCTATCCACCCCACTAACACATGATCCAATGGCCACAATTCAAAGGCCAATCAACTCAATCCTCATTCAATGGCCAAGATTGGTTCTTGATGAAAATATCCAACGGCAAGGTGGGGATTAGCAATGATGATGAGAGGCTCATTGGTCCATAAATTTCAGCCACTATAGGGGCTAATTAAGTCCAAATTGCTCTCAAATTTTCGAAATTAAAGCTTGGGGCTCAAGGGCAAAATGATAATTTTTCACTCCCGGTCCAAAATTTCATTTTTAGATCATACCGCTCCCAAATATGATTGGCCACGTTATCACGACGTTGTCCTTACAAAATAGTCACGCACATCCGTGAAATTCGACACTCAAGTCCGGATTCAATTCAACGATCAATTTCGCTCAAATGCGATTATAGCGTCTCTCACTAATGGGCGGCTGTTTAGGGATTATGCGATCGACCTAAGGTTACACGAGCCGTGACGGTCTCGATTTCAAAGAGAACCCGAGGGTTTATCGCTAGTTTCAAGGTTGCGATCATTCAGAGTAAGTTTAGGATTGTTCGCCACGCTGCGTACTCTCGATCGTCTGGAATCACCCGCGATCCGATCGTCGTCATTGGTCAAACCAAATCCGTCATCCTCCTAGGATCGGCTCACATTGGCCCAAAATATTCCTAAATCGTTCATCGGAATTGGAGCTCGATTCACGGTCGAGTTCTTGGGTCAACGTACCATTTTCCTAGTTAGCCATTTTTCATCGATTAATATCCCGAGAGTGATTAGTTCGGAAGAGACTTACTAAAACGAAATGAGAATTAAACATCTATTTCATTGATTACGGAAGTGGGTCGAATTTAGAATGTCACACTACTAATGGGACCTAGAATCCTAGATAGTTTTAGGGAAGATGAACTATATAGGTGCACTTGTGAAGGTGACTTGTCTATCCGCCAAAAAATCGCTAATCCATGGTCTAAGGGGTTCGGTTACATTTGAGAAGGGTTAGCACCCCCAAAGGCGCTTTTTCGATACCACATTTTTATTGAATCATTTTAAAATTCTTTTCTCATTTAATTTCCTAAAATAAGAATGTGATTATATTTTGTTGAGATGTAATCTGGGCAGAAGGTTAAGATCACTTTAGGGCTACGATATATGTGTTGTGTGTGTTCGTGTGTCTTGAAAACATGCATTCATGATAACGACGTGGAAAAATATGATGTGTCATATGGTGATATGTATGCATAAGTCCTAATATAATGTTTATACGTGTGTTATGGACCGTAATTCTCTCGTACTCTTATACCCTTGTGAGTGGAGCTTGAGGTTATTGAGTGAAGAGTGAATGATGCAAAAGGGATGAATACAACTCGGTTGTGGGAGTAGTGTTAGGACAATTGATTCTAGGAGTTCTAAGATGGAACAAATACACCCTTAGGAGCTTTGAAGGCGGGATTGGCCTCTCGTGCACAAAATGGTCAGAGCTGATACTGCTCTCCTGATGAGGCAATGGTAGGCTAAGACCAGTTGTGATGCCTAAAGTATTCTACATGTTTCGCTCAATGGACTATACACCCAAGCTTAGCTAGATGTGGTACGATCTGATACGAGGAAGCTATTCACCGTATTATTCTTTGGAATAACTACAAAATAAGGGCTAGTTAGGTGTGAACGATCGCCAAGCGTCATACGAGTTATTCCATGGCAAAATAAGCGCCAAGTCGTGATAGATGGTATCGGAAAGGGGATCCCTCCAATTAGTGAGTTGAGTTGAATAAAACATGTTGATGCGGGAGCATCTAACTTAAGTCCATCAACAAAGTTAGCACCATCGATGCTCATTCAACCTAAAGTAGAATTCGGTTAGAACTTGTTTCGATGGATCATCGATAAGGAGGCCATTAATTAAAGGGGTTATCAATTCTTCTTCGATCTTATTGGTGAGATTCTTGTTTATCAAGAAGACTCTTGTTGATAAACCGATAAAGCCAAAGATGAGGCTTTTCTCTTATCGATCTTATCGGTAAGACTCTTGTCGATATGTCTATCTTGCCATTCAGAAATCCAATAACTTTTTAACAAGATTAGTAGCTGATTTCAATACGAATTGATAATATGTCGATAGGAGGTTGTTCTAAGCAAGTTCCTGTGATATATACTGACTTAATGAGGTAGTTATCATCTCATCAAGGTAGGAGCACAAATTTTGGGAGATCAGGTGCAAGGCTCAAGATTTCAAGGCTCCATATGCCATCAATGCATTTTTTAGTTTCTAGGTCTTAATTGTTTTGTAAGTCTCAAGAGTCAAAGTTCTTAGTTCCTAGGTATTTAATGCTTTCTAGTTCCTAAGTCCTTAAATGGTTGGATAATTCCCATGTCTTTTAATTTTCAGTTATTTCTTAGTTCCCTTATAAATAGGGAGAGTCCTCCAATGTAAGCATACTAGACTTTGATGAATGATAATACAAAGAGATTTTTCTCTCGATTGAGCGATTATCTTTGGAGAGTGGATAACTCCTAAATTGGTTTTTTTAACCTTGAGAGTGGATTACTCTTCTATGGTGAGCCAAGAAGCACTTTATCCTCAGTTGGTGGATTCCCTTTACGCCATGGTAGTGAGCTTCTTCTGTCCTGAAGTCCTTTAACCTTGGTAGATGGGTTGTCCTTTAAGCCTTTGTGGTGAACTTCGGTCAATCTCGATCCTCATCCTCGATTGGTGGCACATCCGTTGTACCTTGGTGTCGATCATAACCTATCCTTCGGTTTCCTTTTACTCTTCGATAACTATCCTGCAAACACACACCCATCCATACACAAATTAGAAAACCCCATTTTCGGAATCACTCGTCCACGCACACATCACATGTGGTCTACCCGGTTCACGAGGGCAGAGTGTAAATCACCAAGGCCAAAAGTGCTCGAACAAAGAGCCACTCTCAACTAGCTTCTAGGATGACAATGGGGCACAAAGCAAAAGAATCGATTCATCACTGAATAGGAAAAATATTCCTATATCAGTTTAGCAAATCTCAAGATGCGTTTGCTTCCATGTTATCAACAAGGAGAGAAACTTCCATTGGTTTGCTTTGAGTTCCTAAGAAATCGGAAGTAGGTAAAGAATGGTGCTACCAAAATGGTGCAATTGGCAAAAAATACTACACTTGTTGGGGAAAGCACAAGTGACCAAGGGTGTCAAACGGTTTTGATCGAGAAAAGCCACTAGTGAAGTGAAGAGAAGTTGTTTTGTTGGGTGAACGTCTACCACTTTCGTGTAAGTCCCAAAAAGCGGCATTAATGGTCAAGAAGTGATGCAAGGAAGCGACAAAACAGCCCTCAACAAGGGCGTTGCAGAATTGAGTGGGGAGAATGTCATGGAATGTGATTCTCTTGTATGCTTGTACCCTTTATGAATGGAGCTTGGAGTTATCAAGTGAAGAGTGAGTGATGCAAAATGAATGAATATAATCGGGTCGTGAGAGTGGTGTCGGGGACGGTTGGTATTAAATTCTAGGATTGAACGATTATACCTTTAGGAGTTCTGAAAGTGGGGTTGGCCTCCTGTGCATAAATTGATCGGGAGTTGATGCCTCTTTCCCGATGAGGTCATGGTAGGCAAAACCAGGTTGTGGTGCCTAAAGTATTTTGCATATTTCGCCAATGGACTATACGCTCGAGCTTAACCGGATGTGGTATGATCCAATACGAGGAAATTGTTCACCGATTATTCTCTAGAACAACTACGTAATCTAAAGCTGGCTTAGTGTAAACGACTTGCCATCACCGCATGACGAGCTATTCTGCGGCCAAAGAGCTGCCGGGCTGTGACAGATGGTCTCAGAGCAAGATTCCTTTGGTAAATGAGTTGAGTCAGATAAAACCTGTGGTCTACCTAGTTCTACGAGGATGGAGAGTAAATCGACGGGGCCAAAAGTGCTCGGACAAAGAGCATCTCTCAACCAGCTTCTAGGATGGGGGCACAACGAAAGAATTGATTCCTCACTGAATAGGGAAAACATTCTTATATTAGTTAGGCGAATCTCAAGATGGGTCTACTACCATGTTATTAATAAGGAGAGAAACTTCCATTGGTCTGCTGATATTATAAGAAAATGGAAGTAGGCAAAAATGTTGCTACCAAAACGGTTTAGTTGGCGAAAAATGTCACACTTGCTAGGGAAAGCACAAATGATTGAGAGTGCCAAATGGCTTTGATTGAGAAAAGCCACTAGTGAAGTGAAGAGAAGTTGTTTTGTTGGGTGAGCGTCCACCACTCGTGTAAGTCTCGAAAAAGTGGCATTGATGGTCAAGAAGTGACGAAGGGAAGCGATAGAACAGCCCGTAATGAGAACGTTACAAAATTGAGTGGGGGAAAATGTCGCGAACTGTGATTCTCTTGTATGTTTGTACCCGTGTGAATGGAGCTTGGGGTTATCGAGTGAAGAGTGATTGATGCAAAAGGGATTAATACAACTGGATCGTTGGAGTGGTGTTAGGATGATTGGTGCTAGGAGTTCTAGGATGATACAAATATACCCTTAGAAGTTTTGAAGGCGGGTTGGCTTCTCGTGCATAAACTGGTCGGAGAGATGATGCCGCTCACTTGATGAGGTCATGATAGGCCGAAACCAGTTATGTCTAAAGTATTATGCGTGTTTCACTTGATGGATTAGACGCTCGAGCTTAGCTGGGCGTGATAAAATTCGAAACGAGGAAGCTATTCGTCGTATTGTTCTTTGGATCAACTACAGAATGAGGGTTGGCCTAGTATGAGTGACCCACTAGGCATCGCATAGGCTATTCAACGGCCAAGGAACTACCGCCCGTGACATATGCATAGATGTTTATATGCTTTGGTTGTCTATTTGATCATACATATATGCATGTTCTGAAGATGAGGAAGCCATTGTCTTACTCGGCTTATTTGGGTGCCTAAACCATTATTAAGGATGCGTGTTATTAGCCTGATTTTGCTGTAATACATGTCTAAAATAATTTTTATGAAATATTTATGATTTGAAAGTAATTCTATTGAAAGTATGAGCATAGATGGGTAGAGACAAGCAACTAAGCCGGTTCAACTCAGGAATTGAACTAACCCAACTAGTTCTAGACCACTTCACACGGTGATCGGGTAGGCTCCTAAAAAAAAAATAATTTGGGGAACCGACCGTAACCAATTTGGATCCTTACAAGTTTGGTTCTCTGGCTTTAAACATTTTTGAGCTTTTTTTCATGTGTTTTTGCTTTTTTTTTTCCCGGTTTTTACTTTGTTTTAGAAGAAAAGATAGATTTGTTGGAGATGTGTTTCTAACCTGGAAAGTCTAAGAAATCATGCCATAAATTTTTGCATGGTATGTCTTACTAATTGTATGATTCTATTGCATCAGTTGATTTGATCATAATCTTACCTTTTGCAAAATTTGTACGTTAATCTTTATTTAGATCAAATTACAATATTTGTATTTAATTGTTTTATACTTTCTAAACATTCGATTGTCTCTTCTTGTCATCTTCTCATTTAGAATAGATAAATGTCGTGTGGCAAATCCTCAATTGACAAACTTGTGTGTCAAATTTTCTTTTGCCCAACTAATGATCACCTGAACTCAAAGGACTTGGCAAGAGGTCAAAGACTATTGCAGGATTCAAAACCATTCACTTTAAAAAGTAGGGGTGAACATAGAGAACCGCCCCCAACCAGCCAGTTCTAGATAATTTCAAGGGGTGTCGATTCAGTTTCCGATTCTATAAAAATGGAACCAATGATTTTCGGTACTGTTCCTGATTCTAGGGTGAGAATCGGACTGATCAGATCGGATCGATTAAATATATTTTTATTTTTTAAAATTTCTTAAAGAACATAACCTGAAGTTTAGGCCTTTCCCTTCCTTCTTGCCTTTTGAGTCATCTCCTCTCACGCCTCGCTTAATCTAGATGACGAATCAAATCTTTGTTTCATTCATATTGCTGCATTGATTCATCCAGCTTGCTCGGTTTGTTTCTTGCTTCTTTCTTTATTTTACTTTCTTTCTTTGCAAAGATTCATCGACTTTACCTCTCTTGCTTACTCGCACCTTCTGTAATTTTGTGAGGCCGTCGTTCATGGAAAAGAATCCATTGAATCCTCCTCCTTTTTTCGAGCGTGCCCCCAAAATCACGACCCCATCATCTCTCAGTCTTCTTCGCAAATCTCGGATAAAATCCCTGTCTCGAATTGCGACATGGATTGACAATTCAATTAAACCAAAACTTTCGGCCAAGATACGTGAATCCACCGGTTTCATTGGACTGCCAAGAAACCGAACCAGACCGGACAAGTCCCAAGACTAGGTGGTCTCGGTGCCCATTTCTAGAAATTATTAAACGGTCCTCTTAATCCAGTTCTCGATTTTCAGGTTGGACTAGGCTGGACTGGAAATCGATGATCCCCGTTAAAAAAAAAGATTAGATAAAATATCAGATTAGGACTAGCCGAAGCTCAGATCATATGACTCGGTCCGAGATAGGCCCGATCCGAGCCCAATATCCGGACGGACAAACCCCCTACAAATTAGGCTGACCGTTGTCGGCCAAACGAAAATCAGACCTTTGACTCGGCTGACTCCAAAAGAATCAAATGACCATATAAACACACGGGAGAAAAGAGCGCAAAACGCATCGAACCCTAAGACTCACCACCCATCTCAGTCTCTCTCTCCCTCGCGGACCTTCACTCACCCCCCGACGATGGCCGCTCTTCCGATCTCCCGCCTCCTCTCAGGCCCCAAAACCCTGACGAACCACCCTCTCTCCCAAAACCCACCTGCCAGAATCACCGTCTTCCCTTTCAAAGCGGCCGCAAGACCCGCGAACGGCCTCCAGGTGCGGGCCGTCATCTCCCAGGACCCGGCGAAGACCGCCGCCCAGGACCCGCAAACGACGACGTTCAAGCACTGCTTCTCCAAGTCCCGGGACGGGTTCCTCTATTGCGAGGACGTCAAGGTCCAGGACATCATGGACACCGTCGAGAGGAGGCCGTTTTACCTCTACAGTAGGAAGCAGATCACGAGGAATGTGGAGGCTTATAGGGACGCTTTGGAGGGTTTGGAGGGCGCGGTCATCGGGTACGCGATCAAGGCGAACAATAACTTGAAGATTTTGGAGCACCTGAGAGGGTTGGGTTGTGGGGCGGTGTTGGTCAGCGGGAATGAGCTGAGGCTGGCGCTTCGTGCTGGGTTCGATCCCACCAGGTGAAATGGAGTTTTTGCGCATGCTGTTCTTGAAGCGGTGTTTTGTGTTTGCAAGTGGATATTTGAAATGTGGTTTATTAGATGAGTGGAGAATGGATTTGCGTGTGCTTGTTGGTTTTTTCTTAGTTTTGAGTGTAATGTGGTTAGCGTTGGTCCCTGCACAGGCAAATTTTTGAGAGAGAAATGATTAAGAAGCTGGTGTGTAGTTGGAAATGAGATGAGAGTAATGCTTTGTTTCCCTGAATTTTTGCTGGTCGAAAAAAGTTTTATGCAGTATTATTGAAAATCTTTTGGCTGGTGATCATACCCAAACTTGTAAAGGGAAAATAATACATTAGGCTTAGTATTTGTGGTGCTTTTGTTTCCCTGTTATTGGGAGCTGATATGTGGGATCAGCTACAATGTGAGAATGGGACGTTTCAATGGGTATCGTTGAGGATGTCAAAAGTTAGATGATTTACTATGGATGAATCGCAGAAGGGACATTTGATTTTGGATCGTATTGAAGTGACTAATGTGTTAGAGGATTATGTATCTGCTGATAGTGGAGATGATAAAGTCCCTCCAGTGGAAACATCTCATGCTTAAACAACATGTCTGTCTGATCAGTAATGGTCTTTCATTGCAGGTTCAACAGGAATGGTTGAATACCTTTTTATCAAAGTTTAGGGCAGTAATATTGCATTGGCTTTTAAAAAAGGTGGATTGTTAAGAAAGGTCTAAAATGTGTTCAGGTTGCTATTTCATATTTGTCACATTTTCTGCTGTATTACCTCGTAAGGGTAAGTAGTTTTATCCATCAGTTTTGAACTACGTATTATTGATGCACTCGACGTGCAAGTGTGTTTTGACTTTGTATCTGAATGCTTGCCTTTTCATTCATCAACGATGATCCTTTGAAGAAGAAAATTGTGGGATAGTTTTGCTTAAATTGTGTTTCTGTGAAATTGTTTGCAATTTTTGGATGACAAAGTGAATTAATATATTTGATTTTTGGAACTGATGATAGATGCATTTTTAATGGGAACGGGAAACTCTTGGAAGATTTGGTTCTAGCAGCACAAGAAGGTGTCTTTGTCAACGTTGACAGCGAATTTGACTTGGAGAACATAGTTGCATCTGCAAGGATAGCAGGCAAGAAGGTTAATGTCCTACTTCGTATTAATCCAGATGTGGATCCTCAGGTAATTTTTGGTTCTTCCACTCATAAGGCCTTTGCATTTCACACCTTACATGCTATTCTCTGTCCAGCTCATTATTTCACAACATTTTTGTGCAATTCATATGAATAATGGCTGGTGCGTCATTGGTTCTTTCCTTCTCCTGAAAATCTCACACTAATTCTTTGCGGAATTTCAATTCAGGTCCATCCATATGTTGCCACGGGAAACAAGAACTCTAAGTTTGGTATTAGGAATGAGAAGCTGCAGTGGTTTCTTGATGCTGTAAAATCACATCCAAACGAGCTGCAGCTTGTGGGAGCCCATTGCCATCTTGGTTCCACTATTACCAAGGTATGGTCTTAATCTTGTCTTGAATCATATTAAAGATTACAGCAGTTGTTGGCTAATTATTAGTTTACCTTTGATTGGTTGTACCTAATTGAGTATGAGGATCATAGGAATCTCTCTGTAGTTCATGTGTTTTTCCATCTACCCCTCAATTCTAATTTACTTGGCAATCGGCACATTTGTGATATTGAGAGGTTCCTTGTTCTTGTACTTCTCAGGTTGACATATTCAGAGATGCTGCTGTGCTCATGGTAAATTATATTGACCTCATTCGTGAGCAAGGATTTGAGGTTAATTATTTGAATATTGGAGGTGGTCTAGGAATAGATTATTACCACACTGGTGCTGTCCTTCCTACGCCCAGAGATCTTATTGACACAGTGAGGATCCTACCTTTAATTCTTTATGTCATGTGTCGTTTTCAGGGACTTTCATAATGCTATTGCAGCCCCAATGATTAATTTTTGTTGAGGCAACAAAACTTTGAAGTATTTGATTTGAAAGACAATTATATTTGCAATTATTATTTTTGAACTTGTAATAATTTGCTCATGCTACTGTTTTTATAATCCCAACATTTTTAGGTGTTTCCAACACTTTTAGGTGTCTTTACTGGGATTTATGTTTAGTTTCTGGGCAATCAGATTACTTACTAGAATAAAATTGTTTGGAATCTCTTATTTAAAGGGGTTTCTACTTTATGGTAGTAAAACAAATGTGCTGATTGTTGATTGTACTGCCATCTCATGGCACTGAATTTACATTTGTTTCTGGTTGAATGCAGGTCCGTGAACTAGTCGTTTCACGGAATCTCAAACTCATCATTGAACCAGGACGATCGCTAATCGCAAATACTTGCTGTTTGGTTAATCGTGTAACTGGAGTTAAAACTAATGGAACAAAGAATTTCATTGTGATTGATGGTAGCATGGCAGAACTTATCCGTCCAAGTCTTTATGGTGCATATCAGGTTAGTGTATCTTCATGCATGATTCTCAACCACATTTTAACGGCTCAGCTAATGTTTTGAGTTTTATTTGATGCTGTTTATTCGTATAAGAATAAGAATATCAAGTTTGAGTAAATTAGTCTGTCAACATCATACATCACTTTTGCCTCTATTCAATGTTTGAAAGCCTGGTTTGAGCCTTGGTCCTTATATTTTCACCATTAATTTGTTTAGGTTTTAGTAAAGAAACTTAACTTATAATTGTTCAGAGGAAAAGGTTCAGTGATTATTGTGCATATTTACATGGGATTGCAATAGCAGCGGAGCTTAGCTGGTCTGGGCATTATTGTTGCTGGGAAGATGAAATATCTTACTTAAATTATGGTTAAACTTCTCCTTTCTTTGTATAGATCATTTTTTAGATATGTTTTCAGTATTTTTATCTGGGTTTTGGAGTGAGAACGGCTTAGTGAAGTAGAAAACCCATATCTTTGCTTTTGTTTTTGTCATTGTGTAGGTGACAGAAAGTAACAATGCTATTTGCTCCCTTAGTTGCAAGATTGACCTTTAATAATGGTTGCAGCACATTGAGTTGATCTCTCCTACGCCACCTGATGCCGATGCTTCGACCTTCGATGTGGTGGGTCCTGTGTGCGAATCTGCAGATTTCTTGGGAAAGGACAGAGAACTTCCAACACCCACTAAGGTATTTGTTTCAGTTTTTACCTGCTTTATGATCTGTTCAGTGAATGTCATCAGGTTCCTGAGCAAGACTAGCGTTGTTGTGTAGGGAGCGGGTCTCGTTGTCCATGATGCAGGTGCATATTGCATGAGCATGGCCTCGACTTACAATCTCAAGATGCGCCCCCCTGAGTACTGGGTATGCGCCCCTTGCTCATTCATGCTTTGGAACATTATTGTCGTTATCCTGTTTCTCCTCGACTTTGCTTGAAAAAATTTATGTGGACACCCTTTCAGTTTCTTAACATTTGCTAATCAACCCAGTAAAAGAGTTAGTCTGATTAACTTTACATTGCTTTTACCGGTAAAAACAAAATAAAATGAAGTGGCTTTCAATGGAGTACTGTCTTCTTACAGAAATCATTTAATAGGAGTATCCAATAAATCTAACGTAAAAGCTTTTCCTATCTCATGGGGTGACTAAAGAAAAAACAAGGAAAAGCAACTGGTGAGGAAAAGAGAAGCATCGAGGGTGAAAGACCAGAAGAAATGCACTTTTGTGGAAGATTTTGTCTGACATGATTTTTTTCCACTGATAAAGAAATCTTAGTTGGACAGAACTATTTTGTACATCAGAAAAAACAAATAAATTTGATAAATAACTAAACCCAAAACTGTCAAGACAACACTGCGAACAAGAGATTGGAGCATGAAACCATAAGTGCTTAAAAGCGACTAAAAGTGAAGATGGCAATTCAGATCCTTCAAGTAGTCTTTCATTGTTTTGTATCCTAAATGCGCTACCAAAGACTTGGGTTATAGCAGTTAGCACGCATGGATTTTTGGTTTATGTGATTATGGGAAGCAGTAGTATTTGTTCTCAAGCCATGTGGAAGTGCTATCTTCTCAAAATGAAGAAGGCCGAAAAATCAATTGATCGAATAACTTTGACCCTTGACTGGGCTTCTAGGTTTGCAAGTATCGACCTGAAACTGTAGCATGGTTCTCTTATCATGGATGGTGTCACCATCTTTTCCTCAACGTTATTGTCATTCTCACCTATACAATGATTCTTCTTTTCTTTTGGGCAAAGCTTTTTCGTCGCATCTTTTGTTAGTAGTCACTCTTTAGTGACTTACATAATAGTTGGAGATTGCCTCTGAAGTCATCTCTATTTTGGATTGGCATTTTATCGATGAGCTAAAAACTTTGGAAACTGCATTTTGCATTGCAGGTTGAAGAAGATGGGTCGATCCGCAAAATCCGTCATGCCGAGACTTTCGAAGACCATTTGAGGTTCTTTGAGGACCTCTGAGCATGAATGTGCATGTTAGTGGAAGTCCCATGGCCTTTAATCCACACTGCATGGAGGATCGGTTTATGTGATTATGGGAAGCGGTAATATTTGTTCTCAAGCCATGTAAAAGTCCTATGTTTTCAAAATGAAGAAGGTCGAAGAATCAATCGGTCGAATAACTTTGACCCTTGACTGGGCTTCTAGGTTTGCAAGTATCGACTTGAAACTGTAACATGGTTCTCTTATGAGCTTTTTTGTCGGATTTTTGTTAGCTATACTCTTTAGTATTTGTTCTCAAAACCATTTATCGATGTCCTATGTTTTCAAAATGAAGAAGGTCGAAGAATCAATCGGTCGAATAACTTTGACCCTTGACTGGGCTTCTAGGTTTGCAAGTATCGACTTGAAACTGTAACATGGTTCTCTTATCATGGATGGTGTCACTTCTTTTCCTTAACATTAATCTCATTTTCCCGTATACAATGGTTCTTTTCTTTTGGCCAAAGCTTTTTTGTCGGATCTTTTGTTAGCTATCACTCTTTAGTGACTTACATGACAGTTGGAGATTGCCTCTGAAGTCATCTCTACTTTGGTTTGGCATTTTATCGATGAGCTAAAACCTTTGGAAACTGCATTTTGCATTGCAGGTTGAAGAAGATGGGTCGATCTGCAAAATCCATCATGCGAAGACTTTCAAAGACCATTTGTGGTTCTTTAAGGACCTTTGAGCATGAATGTGCATGTAAGTGGAAGTCCCATGGCCTCTAAAATCCACACTGCGTGGACGATCGGCATTTCTTTGTGTGGATTGTCTCTTTTTTCTTAGTTTAATTTTACTGTTGCTTCTTAGTAGATTTTTTTTTCATAGAGGTTTTAGGTATGGTTTCTTGATTCTTGAAGGAAGACGACCTGTTCTTTCTATCTATTTACTTAATGTTTTGGCAGGAGGAAAAATGCGTTTGCGGGAGGCACCGATGAAACTAAGTCAAACTGCTCGGGAGGATTCGAACTTAATTCGATGATTATTTGAGATCGACTTTTTTGATTTTGAATTGAGCTTGAGCTCATACTTCTCAAATAAACTCACGCTCATAAATAACCAACTCACAAGCCCAATCGAGCTTTTATTAATTTTTCGTAAATGTTCAATAGTAAAGAAAAACCCATATTCGATATATTTTTGTCTTTTCAGATCAAGCTTGAGATCGAATTCCTTTATTAGTCTAATGTAGTTAGATCGACTCAAGTTTGAGTGTCTAGTTCTTCTGTTTGAGTTGAGCTCTCTAGCATGAAGTCTTTTACTCGATCGAGGCCATGTTGAATTTCGAGCCTTGAGTACGTGAGTCAAGTTGATATCGAGTTTACGATGGTGTTGGCTCAATTTGGCTTGATTTTACACACCCAACGGAAGTTTCTTCCTGGAATTACGCGATTATGAACATCAATGGCAAGTGGCAAAAAACCATAGAGAAAGAGCATGTCTCACGCAACAGCCAGTTAAGTAAGAGCGACTATACTAATAGGATCATTTTCGATGGACATCTCAATTGGCAAATAACAAGAAAAAGAGTGGCCGCAATGGCACTCTTGATGTTGAAAGCGTTCGATTTTAGAAACTTTGATTACACTTACCCTGAGAGAATTTAATGTAAAATAATGTTTATGTGACTATCCTGAATTTATTGTGAGAATAACAGTTTATTTTGAATAAATAATAATAATAATTAAAAATTATTATGGGGTCCACTCTTTCAAGAATTTGTGGTTTACAACATTTCGTAAGAATAGTAGTAACCCTAAAACTGTCATTCTGGCAAAGTTCATTAATGTATCAAGGCTAATGAACAATTGTCTATATGAAAACATGTGTTGACAAAGTTAATATTTAGTAATTTTGGTCTATCTCTAAATATTCGAAATTGCACAACATGAACAAAAAAAGTGAAGAAATAAATCGATCGAAGGGTGCTCGACTCCAAGGATTTGGCATGTGTGGCCTAATTTTTTTTTTTTGGGTCGAATCATGTGGTCTATTTACAAACTCGCAATTTGTTAGTTTTATCAATATAGCTAATTTATTTATTTCTTTTTGTATTTCAGTGTCACAAGCGCAAATGCTCGGCTGCCTAAAAGTCAATGGTACACTTTGCAACTTTCACGAACAGATTGAGACCGGGCCAGCTTGACTTAGATAAGTTTGTACATAATTAGTGGGATTTGATATGGTGACCCCCAATTTTAGAGCTAAAAATTCCTAGACACCTTGACCAACCGCGCTAACCTTGAGATGTTAAACAGGTGCAAGGATTCGATTAGTGATTCTAGCGCCGGTAGGATATGGACCAAGGCCCAATTCCTATGGGCTATTGTCATAAAGGCTAATTCATATTTTTAACTAAACTATAATTTGAATTCTTATGATTATTTGATAATTTAAGGGTTCGAGTCCAGAGATATGATTATCTGAAAGTTCATAAAATAACCTACAAGTCCCATGATTTGTTGAGTCCATACTTTTTGGCTTGTATAATTTAATTCTTATTTAGTGATTTCAATTTCGATTTTCTTCTTTTTTTTCCCAAAATATTGTTCAACCTACTCCAACTCTACTGTTCATATTACTATAATTTCAATAGGTTTACTAATTGTATTATTCTATTACAGTAGTGATAGTAATCTGGCCTTTTGTATTCCATAATGTTACATCATTGGGATTTTCATAAATAATTTAAATAATTTATTTTTATAATTTTAATTTTCAGCCTGATTTGTGAAATTGTTTTCATGCCTTTAAAATGTTAGATTATTTTTTCTTGCATTTTATCATTTTAAATTGATGCATGTCATGTGGGAAACCCTCACTTGACAAGCTTGTGTCAAATTTTTATTTGCCAAACTAATCACATGCCCCTCAAAGAACTTGGCAACATGTCAGAGGCGAATGCAAAATTCACAACCATCCACATTAAAAAGTAAAGAAGATAAGATACGAGACCTGGACTAACCTAAGCTTAGATCATATGACTTGGCCAAGATAGGCCTGACCCAAGCCCAATATCCGGGCGGACGAGCCGAGATAGGCTTGATTCAAGCCCAATAAGTTATGAGATAGGCCCGACCCAGGTTCGTTGACTCCAGAAACTAAGTGTGAACGGTTTTAAGTTCTGTTTAGATTTCATGTTGAAACCTATCTTTCGGAATAGGTTCCTCATTTTTGGGAATCTAGAACTTATCTTACATACACTGAAACCTCAAACCTTACCCTGTCACAAGTTTTAGAGACCCAAGAACCGACCATTTTTCTTTTTTCTCTTTTCTATTTCATTTTTGTTAAGCAAAATGAAGGTGAACGCAAAAACAAAAATGAAAATTTACCATTTGTCAATAGCAACAATTCATAAAAGACGAACCCGTAAAATAAAATAAACAATAAAAAGTTCAAAACACGTACCATAAAACTTAAATTATTGAACTTCAATCCTCAATCATCCATAAGAAATTGCCCCAAATTATAATCAGCCGAAATCAAAAGAAACAATAAACATAGTTAATCACTCAACAATAGTTTTTAAATTAAAATTACTATTAATTAAATTAAAATAATTATTACAAAAAGCCTCACCACATATATTCATTCCACTTCAACTCGTAAACTCTATTTACTGGTAATAATCTCCTCACTAAGTCAATCCTTTTTTTAAAAAGAGGAGATTAAATAAAACATTAACTTATTAGATATACAAAGGAATTACATATAGAAAGATATAAACAGATATAAACATCACTTACCCAACTCAAACTTTTTTGCATTTTTTATGCACTCTTCAATATCATGGCTGTTAACCAATCTTAAGTGTAAATCAAAACTTTTGTTACTTTAGGAGTCAAAAAACTTCGAACCCGGTCCGGTCCGGTTCAGTTGGTACTAACCTGAAACGGTACACCCACTTCATATTTAGTTTGACCTCTTCCGGTTGGTTTTTCTTCTTTTGCAGCCACTAAATTTAGTTTTTTTTTGTCAGTACCACTAAATTCAGTTAACTTTGTTTTTTCGGAACAAAGTCAACTTGACTTGTTCTTTTTTTCGCTTAAAGGAGTTTAGTTGAGTTTGTATGGCAGCATCAATACGCCACAATGAAGTAGTTGGCAGGCACGTACAGCCTGTACAATATAATATATTCATATTGAATTTGTTTTTTCTTTCGCTCAAAAAATTTAGTTGACTTTGAACACTGAAGTAGCCGGCAGGCATTTAGAGCTTGTATAAAAATGACAAACAATCACTGAATTTTAATTTAATGTGTAATATGATCGTTGAATTTTCAATCTGTTCAATGTTATCCCTAAATGTGTTTATTTTGGGAAAAAATCATGACAAAGGAAAATCCTTTTTCAAAAAACTATTTTCAGGAAGATATTTTTGCATTTTCAAGTTAGGGAATTCATTTCTCTAACTTAAGCATGCATATTTTCCTTTTATGTTTACTGATCATTTCAATAAACCAAATACATGAAAATCCAAAAATTTAATTCGCGAAAATTATTTCATTGAAATAAATACACCCTATAAATGTAAAATAAAAAATACTGACATTTTTCCTCCAAGGGTTCGTGCTTCCACCAACAACCGACTGCCATCCCACATTCTTCAACACTCGAAAGTCACATTATCATCTAACCCTATTCAAAAGCCACGTCAGCGACACTGTCATCTGACCTTAATTCAAAAGGCATTGTCATCTTCTTAAAACTTTCTATTGCAAACGACATATGAGCGGCATGTATCCGGACTAGCAAAATGATCACCGCTTTGAACTTAAAGAAAAGGGGTCCGTTCGATAGCGATGCATCTCAAAATCAAAAGTTCATAAAGAAGAAAGAAGAAGCAGCATTGGTAAGGAAAATTTATCCCTGTATCGCTAAAATTGGTTCGTCGACAAAATATCTTTTACCAAAATTCGTTTTTCAATTTTTATTAAGAAGAGACAGGTTGTGTGATGATTCCAAACAGAATATCAAATCACAAGTAACAAATATATACTTCATCAAAATATAATCGATGATCGACCAAAAAAAATATATGATCGATGACAAAGTACAGAACACTTTGCCAAAATTTAATTAACAACAGAGTGAGATGATATAGAGATACAAAGCTAGAACTTAATTTACAACAAAGATCTGAAAACTAAAATTAAATTACACATCCGAGTTTAATCAATGGTGAAATATTTGAAATTATGACTAAAGTATGAGAATTAAAAGATATTTAAATTACGGAAAAGATAAATTGCGGAAAAGTAAAGTCAAAGATAAATTTGCAAGAATGTCGAGTTTGATTGATTGGGGCTCTTGAAAGAGTTCGATGTAAGCTTTAGCCTTTAATCGATGATTACAAAACAGTGATTACAACTTTGGAATTTATATAAACAAATAACTTCCTAATGATGGTTATAACTTTGGAATTCAAATAAACTGACCATTGTTATCTAAAACATTTTTTTTTTGATAACCCAGGGAACCCCCGCACGGTCGACAGCCGGGGAGTAAACCCTGGGGGCGACACGTGCTAGCCACCACACACGTGCCACCGGTTAAGTCACCTTGCGGCGCCCGGAATTCGAACACTCGACCTTTTGCGAGAGGAAGAGTGCGCGCTCCAGCAGCGCCACCCAGGCGGGTGGTGTTTTTATGTAAAACATTTATCGTCGATGACTTTGTCGTTGTTATCTAAAACATTTATCCCCAAGAAATCATAAAAACCTTATAATAGCAGCAATAAACATAACCATCGAGTGATTATGTTTTTATGTTGATTGTTCATCGTTGATGACTTTGTCGATCAGTTTTTTTAGGTTTTGAAGGTTCTCGTTGATAACTTTCACGTTGTATTGTTGATGACTTCACTGGCGAGTTGTCGATACTCTTTTTGATTGTTCATCGTCGATGACTTTGTCGATCGGATGTTTAAGTCTTGAAGGTTCTCGTTGATAACTTTCACGTTGTGTTGTTGATGACTTCACTAGCGAGTTGTTGATGCTCTTTTTGATTGTTCAGTTCATCGATGATTTTTGCTATTCGCCAAACTCTACTTTTATCAACTAAGTATATCACTTGTTGATAGATCTATCAAACGGGTGGAGTCGGTCGGGTTTGTTAAAACACTTTCATGCAATACAAATCTAGTGGACAATTTATATATTTTTTAAAAAAATCGAGAGTCCATTTGTTTCGCAAAAAAGTGTAACATTTTTGGAAAATATTTTCTAGGAAGTCATTTTATTTTTGATATTTGGCTAAAACTTGAAAATGAACTAGAAAATATTTTTCGCCATTTGGTATGAAAAATCTAATTTAACTTTCCAATGTACACTTATTTTAATATATATTTTTTAAAATTTTTAAAATCATATTTTATTTATTTTTCTTTTCCTTTTTTCTTTTCCTTCTTCCCTTGCCGGTGGCTAACAAGAAAAAGAGAAAAAGGAAAGAAAAAAAGAAAAAAAATAATAATATGAAAAATTATTTAAATATTCAGAAAATTTAAAAATAAAAATCAGAAAATTAATAAAAAATAAAAATGACATGTTTATGATTCATTTAAGCTTATTAGGTAACCCATTTAAAATCCATTAAGTTAATAAGCAACCCATTTATGACCCATTTAAGCTTATTTTTTTAACTAAAGCCAATCCATTTGTAATCCACAATCATTGAATATGAGTTAATATATGGGTTATTGACCCATTTTACCACCTCTACTTATCGATAATAAGAAAAGGTTGATCATTTTTTTGTGTGTAAACAATCCCAATTTAAACCAAAAAATCCCGTTTGTCTTTCATTACCCTTGTTTTATCTCGTTCTCATTCTTCCATTCACTGTTTTTTTTTTTTTCCAGTTTGTTCAAATTCTTTCATGCATTGTTAGAAGATTGAAGTTTTCACAAATTTCATGCACATTTCTCCGATGGATCTCATGTCATGCAATTGTCTGTAATTGACATTTTCAAGCCTCTGACCTTTGCTGTCGTGACCACCATAGGTTCACTCGAGCAAATTGACACGAAAGAAATCGCACGCGTGCAAATGACATAGAAGGCAATCGTGCACTTGCGATGCGCTTATTATGGTGAGGGCTAGTTCTTTTTTTAAGGGAAGATTACAAAATTCATCCTCGTACTATTACCTGAATTTAGTTTTAGACCCTGGAGTAAACACCGTGCATATTTAATCCCCTAACATATTTGGTGACAATTTAAATATAAAAGTCAATTTCTGGTTCAAATGTGGATGGAATATGCTGAATCCACTCCAACGAATTGACACGTGGCTCTTACGCATACCAACTTATAAAAATTACACTTTATTCCTCGTATTTTGATGAATGTTCAAATTTAGTCTCTATATTTTGTTTCCGCAACTATATTGTTCCTAGTACCATTTGCTTGGGGCATGTTCTTGTACCGTAGATTGATAAGATTTAAATGACGCTGGTTATTATAATATATACATAATATGTATGTGTATAGGTGCGTGCATCTAATATTTATGGGTTTATTAGTGATAACTGCACTCAATACTAACAACCTCCCCCCATAACGTCTGCAAGTCTTCACAATCAATATGATGCGACCTCGTTGATAATACTACAATTGAAGTTGCCCTACAAACTGTCGAAAATATTTTGCTTATATATTATCTACTTTATTTTTATTTCTGCAAAAAGTCCTCGATATTTTTCAATATGGATGTATACTTAAAATGAAGATGTCAATGTAGCATATATTGTAATTAATTTTAATAGGACCCGGTGAGATTGTGCACGCTTGATTATGAAGGGATCACTAATTATTAATTGGTTTCAATTGACATTTTCAGAAGACTTCTGATGGAGACACAATGAAAGAAACTAAATTCTTGTTAAAAACATTTGCCATTGAAAAATAATGGTTAATATTACAAAAAATTCCAAACTATTATAGTTGTGACAAATTTATTTCAAACTAATTTTTTACTACAAAAAATCTCTAATTAGTACATTTGTAACAAATTTACTCAAAACTAATTTCTCGATTACTAAAAATCCCAAATTAGTATACTTATGACAAATTCACCCTATGTTAGTTCTCGTTAAATTGTATTAATACCACGAAAAATCACAAATCAGTACACCTATGACAAATGAGGGTAAAATCCCAAATCGATACATCCGTCAACTACCACGTGTCATCAAACTCAGCAATTTGACAATAAAATTTAACAAAAGCTAATATATGATAAATTTGTCACAAATGTATTAATTTTAATTTTTTAGTGATCAAAAAATTAGTTTGGAATAAATTTATCACTAATATATCAATTTGGGGTTTTTCATTACATTAACCCTAAAAATAATGCACAAGGGCCGAATTCGAACATCCTCGTAAGTACGAGGACCAAAAGGTAGATAATCTTTTCAGAAGAAGCTCGCACGCGCAGGCGCCGCCCGTCGGTTCGCTGCCTCCTTTATATTCCCGCCGCAGATTGGCCGGAGGAGGACTAAATGTGCACGAAACTCGATACACCGGCCAAAACTGAAATTAGGCAACAGTACGAGGACGAGGTTAGTAAATACGTTATATTTCCTTATTCTTCAACTACCCATTTTGTCGCGTCGTACTAGGTGGAGCGCAAAACGGATGGATAAAATTAAACAATTCGGGCTCGTTCTCGCTTTGGCGGCACTCCGCGTCTACCCTGCTTTTGGAATCTTCCCAGCAATCCGCCATTCTGTTTCTCCCGCTCCCTCTTTGAAGACGACGATGACTGCGACCCTCTGAAGTGACGGACACGCTGAGAGAGAGAGAGAGAGAGAGAGAGAGAGAGTTTCGACTCCAAAAGCGAGCGAGGAAGCGGTTTCGTCCGCAGGTTTGCGCGCACTTCCCCTCCCATTAAAGCTTTTCTTGTTTTTGTCGTCGTTGTCGCTTCTCGCGCGCACATTCACCGCGCATTGACGCGATTGACAAATCTTTTAGCATCTTTGAAACGAGAAAGGAGAGACCCTTCGACGCAAAACGCGGGGTTCTTCTCTCCCTCTCTTCCCTTCTTTCCTGCGCCTGAGTAGGGTTTGGCTTCGCCTCTTCTTGTTCTTGTTCCTGTTCTTCGTCGGATCCGCCGGGAGAACCCCACTTCCGACGACCCGCGACCCATTTTCGGGAGCCTTTCTGGGTACTGATTTTTTCGGCGAGTTGGGTCGATCGGGTTTTAGTGCTTCGACTTTCTTGGGTTGGGTCGGCGGCGAGGGGGAAACGAGAGAGATGTGAGTTCGACTCCGTCGTTCACAGTCCCTTCTCGTTTTCACTGCTGGGTTTTCCTGTCTTTCGTATTTGTATCCAGTGTCTTGTCTGTTGTCACCCGATGAATGACGCTCTGAAAGGGGAGGAAAGCCCTAACTTTTCTGCTCGTTTCTTGGCAGTGAAACCCGGTTGAGGTCGCTCCTGCGCGTTTTAGTTTCGCTGTGGTTCGAAATTTTGCGGTTGGCGTCCAGATCGGTGAGCATTTCGCTCTTCTTTTTGGATTTTTTCTGGGTTTATGTTAGTTAGCAATTTTTGTTTTTCTTTGGCGAAATTTACTTTCATTTTCACTTTAGACTGTTGTTCTGTCTTGATTGTGTGTCTAAATGCAGGGTTTTTAAGTTCGATTGTTTATGTAAATCATGTTTGATGTTTGTTCTGGGAGGGGTGAAGTAATGACTAGGTATACTCACGGTGAGTTTCATGGGAAGATCTGTGTGAATTTCTTGATTCATTCTTGAATTTCTAAAATGTTGAAGTGGACTTGCTGTATGAATTAAGTGTCCCCCTTCTTGCTTTGAGCAATAATGGATTGTGATTATCCAAAAAAATTGGAGAAAACTCCCGTTTATGATGTTTCTCCTTTCTCTTTTGTGCTGCATTCTGCTCTCTAAAAATTTTGTTCTTGCTATTGGGATTTGTGGAAATGGGAATTGTTCGATTCAGATACTTTTGCCTGAATGTTGAGACATGAATCTTATGCTTCACATACTGCTTTAATGTGATGCCAAAAGAGAGGGACTATGATTTTGAGTTTTCCACTATTATGTCAAGTTAAGTGCTTGTGGTGCAGAAGAAATCCGGCTTAGCTAGGAGGCTTTCTGTGTTTGATGATTTGTCCAGCTTGGTTGGTTTATCTTATTCATAAATGCGCACCACTTTTTTCTGAGATAATGATCTGTGGGCATAGTTTTCAGCTTTTAGTGTAACCGATTTTTGGGGTGCTTGTGTTACTGCTTTACCTTTCCGATTTTCAGGTTTTCAACTATTCTTTCGAGAAAAGATATGACTCCTCAACTGGTGTTGTATATATCTGCAATACTAATGCTATGGGATCTATCTTCTTTCTCATTGATTTTCAGGTTCTGCTGCACTTCCAAAGAAGTTGGTTCTGCAGTCCGCTGTCTTTTGGTTGTTTTCAGCCTTTGAGTTTTGTAATGGCCGGTGAATTCTCAGTGACCCTTCCCAATGGCAACTGCAATGGAACTCCACCTGATCCACAAAGGACTTATCAAGTTGTTGTGGCTGCAACTCGAGATATGGGTATTGGCAAGGATGGAAAACTTCCCTGGAGGCTTCCCTCTGATCTCAAATATTTTAAGAGCATTACTTGTACAACAATCGATCCTGGGAAAAAGAATGCAGTCATAATGGGTAGAAAAACATGGGAAAGTATTCCTACCGAGCATAGGCCTCTATCTGGCCGCCTCAATGTTGTTCTCACTCGTTCGGGGAGCTTCGATATTGCAACTGCGGAGAATGTCATCATATGTGGAAGCATGTGTTCTGCCTTGGATTTATTGGCTTCATCTCCTTATTGTCTATCAATTGAGAGAGTTTTTGTCATTGGCGGTGGCCAGATATATAGGTATCTTAACATTTACTCATAATTACAATTGCATATGGGTACTTCTCTTCCCCCTTGTAATTCTTCTCTTGGTGCAGGGAAGCTCTCAATGCTCCTGCATGTGATGCCATCCACATAACTGAAATTGAGACACCAGTTGAATGTGACACTTTTATGCCCATGGTTGATACATCTGTCTTTCACCCATGGTACTCGTCTTTTCCCATTGTTGAAAAAAACATCCGATATTGTTTTACTACTTATGTCCGTGTAAGATGTTCTGCATTGGAGTCTCCGCCTCAGACAGATGCTCTGATCTTCAATGGTAAGGCAGATTCTGTTAAGTTTGAGGTCAAGAATTTTACCTTTCTGCCCAACATGATTTTTGAGAGACATGAAGAGTACCTGTATCTGAGATTAGTCAAAGATATACTGTTAAATGGCACTCCAAAGGATGACAGGACTGGAACTGGTACCATATCAAAGTTTGGATGTCAGGTGTCTTTTGTAAACCATTACTATCTACTCAGCTGTTAAATTCTATCCAGTACATCTCCTTTATCACTAGGATCACTCTGTTTATTTTCTTTTTGCAGATGCGGTTTAATCTGCGCAAAAACTTCCCTCTTTTGACAACTAAGGTGTGCCGCTCCAAATTGTTCTACCTCTTCATTATATTCTTCTTGTAAAATCATTTATGACAGGTGCAAGGCTTTTATTTTAAACTCTGGTGACTGAGATATTGTTACTGATTGGTTCTTAGAAAGTATTTTGGCGTGGAGTTGTTGAAGAACTTTTGTGGTTCATAAGTGGTTCTACAAATGCCAAGGTGATGACCAAGTTTTTTTTTTCTATAGAGCTTGCATTTTTTGAACTAACGCTGGTCATTCATCCACAGTATTGAACTCTATACAAGCTATAAAGTAAATGAACTGTTGCTTTTCTGTTAACTGTTACTAGTTGATGCCTTAGTCTGTCAGTCATCTTAATCGAGGGCAAAAGTGAATTGCAAGACGGCATCCTTGAGTACTAAACTATTCTTTGCACTTCCACTTTGAAAAATAGGAGATTGCATTGTAAGCCTTTATGTTTTAAGAAAATTGCTGGACAGGATTGGTCCAACAACTTTGTCTGTAGTACTAGTATCTCCTCTTCTCCACTTGATTAATCAATTGGAAGCGACTTGTAGGCTGGCCATTAAACAATCTCATCCTACTAATTTTTCTTAGTTGTATGCTTTGCTAGATATATTCTACTTGTTCTTTAGTTCTAGCAAAGCAGTCCTAATTTGCTAGGCAAATTTTGAAACACTTAGATATTTTGAGCTTTTGCAGCCCTTTACTGGTGAGTAGGTTTTCCACCACATTCTGTAGAAGTGTATGGCTTAGTTTTGGTGTGAAGTAATTGCCAGTAATACCGTAAAATGTGACTGCTTATATTTCGGCTACCATTACACTTTTTGGTCTTTTCAATTCAGTTAATATATTTTGCCATCTATCCTCCATAAAGATATCATCTATTTGAAACCATGCTTATCAAGTCCGCATCTTGCACTTAGATTAAATTTGAAGCAAGCATGTCTACTTCCAAAATTAGATCATGAAGACTACCTGCAGGAATGTTGACTTAGCTGACCATAAAAACTGATTATATTTGCCAGGACATACACAAACTTATATCATGTCCAATAGGACAACAGGCTTGTCAGTGACAAATAAGGACCATTTGTTGAGGAATGGTGAATGTATCATTTGAAACTATAAGATGGAGCTGCAGTCATGTTTATAATTTGCTACAAAATATCACCTAAGAAGGAAGAACAAGCTTGAGGATGTGAAATATCTGTTTTGAGAGGCAATAATGCATTAACAAGCATATCGATTACTCTTCCTAATAATAACTAGGCCCTTGATGTTTTTCTTTGATCGAATGATGACTCCATGAAGTTGAGTGGCGACATTGTTATACTTGAAGTGAATACAAATGGTTGCTGAAGTTGCAAGATAGGGATCTAAAGCGACACTTTTGTGAAAGTGAATTGATATGATAACTCCAGAGGGACTTAATTACCTTTGCTTTGAATTGTAACATGTAATTGGTTTCCTGCACATCAATCCCTTGGAAGGTCTTCTGGTTGAATGCTTTTGCCTTTAAGAAACACTCTTTTGACTGTCTAATGTTGGGATGACATTGTAAGATTAATCTGAAAATTTCCTTTTCCCAACAGATTCTTCAGGAAAAAGGCATTCATATATGGGATGGCAATGCATCTAGAGACTACCTTGATAGGTTCGCATCTGATTCATGAGAATGAAATACATATGGTTATTTTCTTTACCTTTCTGACATTTGTCCTGTCTATTTAGACTTGGTCTGAAAGATCGAGAAGAAGGTGACTTGGGACCAGTTTATGGCTTTCAGTGGCGGCATTTTGGTGCTAGGTTGGCTTGTTTCATATTTTTTGACCACTTTTTGTTGCTGCAATATATGCTTAATGACATTATATGTTGTATTTCACAGGTATAGTAATATGCATGCTGACTATACTGGTGAAGGATTTGATCAGTTGTTGGATGTTATTTACAAGATCAAGAATAATCCAGACGATCGTCGAATTATACTCTCTGCTTGGAATCCTTCTGATTTAAAATTGATGGCACTTCCACCTTGCCACATGTTTGCGCAGGTTGGATATGTCTGGCTTCATTTTCCTGAATTCGCTGTTTTATCTTCTTCCTTTGTTTCATTAACCTAATTTTTACGTTTGCAGTTCTATGTTGCAAATGGGGAATTATCGTGTCAAATGTATCAGCGCTCTGCTGACATGGGATTGGGAGTGCCCTTCAACATTGCTTCTTATGCTCTCCTTACATGCATGATTGCTCATGTTTGTGGTATGTATGTATGCTTTAGATAATACGTCACAATATTTGTGGTATGTGATTTATCATTTGTAATGCTTGTTGACAAGTATTAATCAACAGAGTTTTGGAATACTGTAACTGCTGGTGTGAGGGGAAAAGTGACTCACAGATGCCTTTCTAATGCTTCTTATAGGATACTGGTTGGACAAGATTTATGCTTCTGTAGAAGTTGCATAATTAGGATTACTGCTATACTATTTTAACTCTGGTGGTTGCTAGATGATTACTAGCTTGATTTCCCAGCCTTAAGGGTGACAAGTATCCTCTTGTTAGGAGGATATAAACATGGGAACTAGTACTTATCTTCAGTTTTTTTTCTGCAGATCTTTCTCCTGGTGATTTTGTCCATGTTATTGGGGATGCTCATGCATATCGTAACCATGTTAGACCTCTGCAGGAACAACTTCAGAAAGCACCCATGCCCTTTCCAGTGAGTAATATGCAGTAAACATGCAGGATGGTGACTTCGATTTCATTCCATTGGTCTGACCCAACTTATCTTTTGCTGTACTCACTAAAAGTCTTGTCCGCATGTACAGGTTTTAAAGATAAACCCAGAGAGGAAGGATATAGACTCTTTTGTGGCAGCTGATATCAAACTTATCGGATATGACCCTCATGATAAACTGGAAATGAAAATGGCAGTTTAGAGTTGAAGATTTGGTGACATGGATTGATGATGGACCTCCTTGTCAGTTTTATATACAGGAGGTTGGTATGAATTCCCTCATTTCTTGCATTTCCTCTAACATTGTTAGCTTTTTTTTCTTAGTCAGATGAATGTTACTGTTAGACAATTTTAGCACCATGTCCTGAACAGCACATTGTTCTAGGAAACAATTGGGGATTGCAATCATTTCCAGTGATACTGAAGAAGGCGCTATCAATTACAATAGAATATGTTTGTGTTAATGTCTCTTTTTTTCCTATTTACTTTCTTTAGTTTAGTAATTGATATCAAAGGGAGTCCAGTCTTGTCACCCAGCTAATCTAATAGTGTTAGTCATACAGTAGTTGTTTGGTAGTTGACACTAGGCATGTAGAAGTTCAGGATAGGGATAGATGCTTCTGCTGTTTCATTACCAATTGTTATACCTGAGCCTGACCGTGGCTGAGTTTTTTAGACTTATATTGCATGCAGAAATAGTTCCCTGAGACTGATTCTTTTTTCTTTTTTAATTTTCTTTCAGGTAATCGAAGATTACATGTTTCTGTCCTACACAGGGAATTCTTGACTGGATGTACCTAATGCTTGGCATTTTAGGAAGCGATAATCCTTTAGCCCCCCCAGAATCATGGCGGTTCTCAGGTGATTTAGGATGTTCACATATCTTGCTATCTCGTGAAATTTGGTCTTGGATGCATAGCTCTTGCTCCCTAACAGACAGATAAACCTTTGAAGTTGTATGGTTTTCCTGGGACTGTTTAGCAGATCTGGAAACCGAGTTGCTACACGTATACCGGTCATATGAGCCAAACTGATTGAATCTGAATTTCTGATTCTGTTTTTTTATGAATTTAGATACTTGAACTTACTTTGACCTTCATTTCCTACCTATGATATCGTTTCCCATTATTCATTTCATATGAGCATCTCAACCAAAAAGCAGGACTATTTTGGTACAATTCCCTTTCATATACTGTACCCGACTGTCATGAGAAGATATATCAAAATGAAGGACTTGGGCTTTGACGTGCTACTTCCTTGGCATCGAGATATATCAAAATAAAGGCGCTTTCATCTTGCAGAAATATGTGAATAACCACTTTAAGAAATTCAAGATGAACAATTGCAAGAGAGTAAAAACTTATTGGAAGTTTGCTACATTTCAGTGCTAGACGACCATACATCATTTTGATGCAACCGGTCCATCCTCTTACTTCATGTTGAGTGAAAGTCAAATTTACTTTAGAGCTTCCAAAAGAATTCCAAGGAGCGAGACTCAGTAGCAATTTGAAAGTTAAATTCACTTTGGAGCTTCCAAAAGAATTGTAAGAAGTGAGATTCAATAGCACAGTCTACGTAGAATGTGAGAACGTTCCAGCTGCTATTACCACCAATCAAGCAATATGGCTTCAAAAGATATATCAGATGACGTCGATTGCGCCAACTTGTTGCAATATGGCTATTCTTCTTCCATGAAGGCTGGATCTTTTCAAGATAGCAATCTTGTTGCAATATCGCTATTCTTCCTCCACGAAGGCTGGATCTTTTCAAGATAGCAATCGCAAAGTCGCAAAGTTGTCGCAATATGGCTATTCTTCTTATACCATGCTGTTGAGGTGCATGTTTGTGTCGTCATGGGTGACACCGGTTGTCAAACCAAAATGATTCAATTTCAGCTGAATGGATCATACTCTCAACCATCGAATCAACAAACAAGTTGTATCATCTCTCAACATTCTGATTAACCTAGATCTTCCCCAATATCCTGCACAAAGTGCTCATTGTGTTCTCTCGACAAATGTAGTCTGTCGGTGTTGTGGTTCAGTTTTGACATACTTGAGGATTTCTGCAAGTGGATATGTTGAGGACAAGTGCTTTGACAAGTTACAGGTCGATGGAAATTGAATATCACGACTGACTGCCAACAGCAGAGGGTTAATTCTTTGCTGCAGCCATCAGAAGTGAACATTTTGGATGATCAAATTCAAATGAAAGATTATTGACTATTGAGAGTTTGAAAATGATCTGTCATTTGATATTTGACATAACTCGGTGCACAGAAATGTTACCTGCTATTAGACCTATCAAATGGGTGGGTCGGGTTGGGTTTGGATTGGGACATTTACATATCCGTTGGAAAATTCTTTTCCAAAAATTGATCCATTAACCCGTTTATAACTCATTTATTTACTTTTTTTTCAGTCTCATAAAATGCAAAATTTTGGTTTGATCTATACCTAAAAAAAAACCCAATTCATACTCGATCATACCTATATTGTTAAAACACTTTTATATTTAATTAAATCTAGGAAAATTCATATCTAAACTGAGATGAGAATGACATTTCTGTTAGTGAAATTTCCTAATATAAGATTGAATAAGGGCAAGAGAGACGAGTTGAGTTTAAATCAGTTCTAAACTCATTATGACCCATTTACAATCCATTTATGACCCATTTAACACTAGTATTAAACTTCTACCCATTTATGACCCATTTACTAAATATAACTAATCTATTTATGACCTATTTACTAATATATGGGTTAAGTAATGGGTTTATGATCCATTTTGACAGGTCTACCTGCTACCGATGAACATATACTACTCAACAACTCTAGTGTGAATTTTTTTTTACTGTAGTGAAAAGTTACTTCTAACGATATGACTTTATCTATTGAACTTACTTTTTATTTGTATTTACACTAATGGCGTTGGAAAATTCTTTTCTCAAAGAATTTTAGTCACTTCTCTTCAAGGCTAATACTCTAAAAAATTCTCCACTTTAATTCTAGTCTCAATCTGAAAAAATTAAAGGTAATTCATTGGTATTTCTTTTGTGAACTTTTTAGTCTCATAAAAACCCCATCCGTCGAATAATAATTCAAAAAAATTTTGGTTGAATCCCAATTCTATCCTTAACTTTTTTTTGTCTAAAAAAAACCCACTAATTTTAGATTTGGTCTCAATTCTTCCCTGAACTTTTATTTGTTTCATAAAAAATGACCAACTTCAACTTTAGTCTCATTTTTGTCTAGTTAATCTGCCGTCCCAAATCATCTTTATTGGCATGGCATTTCTATTAGGGGAAATTTCCTAATAGATTTTGAAGCTAACAAAACTATCCATATCAATGTTGTAAATTTGATATGTACTTTGAAGTGTTTTGATCTAGGTAAATATATTTTGGAAATTGCTACTTTAATACTTCAAGAGAACATAACTTTCTAGATGCTTAGATTTTACGAGGTTTGGAAGGAAACCTTCAGACTCTACGAGTTTTAGAACGAGAAGTTCAGATTTTATTAAAAAGTCACTCAAGACTTTATATCAAGCTAATGAAGAACTTCAAGTGTCACTTTTGAAAGGTTTAGACCTTACTGAAGACCTACATTGACTTAGGTTCTGAATGTAAAGCAAGAACTAGAAATTTTTCAGATTTAGAATTTACTCAGAACGAAACATAACTGCTAGTGATTTGGCGTGAATTTCACAAAAGAAAAGTTTTGATTGACTCAATTTAAGGCTAATTGATTGACAATCAAACATTATGGCAAGTATATATCACAACGGATAAAACTTTACTTATGGAAATCAAGATTTTGGTTGTATGGGCAACCATATTTAATGAGATTCAGATTTTGTCAACCAACATTTACTCAATCCATTTTATACAAATCTGTCCAAGGTGAAGATTGGAAGATGATTCTGTGAAGACTATCAAACGACTAGTTCAAAAGTGGAGGAGTATAAAAGGAGATTAATGAGAAGCAAAAGGTAGCGAACGAAATTGAAAATCAACAAGTCTAAAGCCTCAGCACATTCCAATTCTATTACTTGTCTTTCATGAGTTAAATAGTGGTATTTTGAGGGACATTCTGTAAGAGTGGACGTGTGAGATAGAGAGTTCTATCATTCACCAAGTATTATCACTCAGAATTTGTAATCCGTTTTGATCATATAGTGGAATCCAACAAGTAGGCTATCAATGTGGAAGAGTGACGTAGGCTTGATCTAAGCCGAACCGCTATAACTTCTTATGTGTAGTTCTCTCTATCCCTAATCTCTCGTTATAGTGTTTACACTGCACACTGGCACATTCAAAATCTGAACATTGTTCAAACTTTACTGATTATAAATCATTTCCACTTTAAATTCTTCAAAATCACTCAAATCACATATTCACTCCTCTTTAGGTAATACTTGTTAGCTACATCAATTTCCACGTCATTGCTTTACTTTTTTTTCCCTAAATTTCATATCCAAGAAGACGTCTTTTGGAGATGAATTTCTATGTCAGCACAATTGACTTCTTATTGGATTTGAAATTTGGGTAAATATTGGAGCAATTAGGGTTGGCTTTCTTTAGTTGCTCTTGCTATTAATATAGTCTTCTTTCTCTATCTTGCTGGGGGATCTACGATTTTGTGCTCAGCTTTAACCTCTAGTGGTCGGGAGTCTTTCATCTCTTGCCACTGGAGAGCTCATGCTTGAGACACTCGGCTCGGGCGCTCGTATAGCTGGCACTTGGGGAGTTTTCCATCTATCAATTATCAAGACAAATTTTGGACAAATGGTTTATAGGGGCAAGTTGAGACTCAAGTAAAAGTTGGTGATTTTTTATGAGACAAAACAAAGTTTATGGTAGAATTGTGACTAGACTTAAAATTGAGGATTTTTTACGGGAAAAAAAAAGTTTAAGATAGAATTGAGATTAAACCTAAAGTTGAGGGTCTTTCAGGATATTAGACCCCATTTTTCATGGAATTTTGACCTTTTTTTTAGAATATCATTAATCGAATATATATTCAAATTATAGCAGCATTTCTTTTAAGCTAAAGACTAGCGTTACGTGAATTCATACAAGAATCCCTCCTCCATATTAGCGTGCGAGAGCCTCGTAATTGCAAATTTGCGACTTAACACGATACGCACGGCTCGAAGAAAAAATCAGACCTAATCGACATCTTTTGGAGATGAATTTCTATGCTGGCCCAAACGATATCTTATTGGATTTGAAATATGGGTAAATACTAGAGCAATTAGGGTTTGCTTTCTTCAATTACTCTTTTACTCTTAAGAGAGTTTTCCTTCTATCTTGCTTGGGGATCTTCGATATTGTGCTCAATCTTCAATCTCTTGTGGTCGGGAGTCTTTCATCTCTCGAGGTCGGAGACCTTATGCTCGAGATACTTGGCTCGTACAGCTCACGCTCTGGACTTAACCATCTCTTTGTTGTCAAGAGAAATTTTGGACGGAGGGTTAACGGGGCAAATTTGAGACTCAAATAAAAGTTATTAGTTTTTTTACGAGACAAAAAAAGTTTAGGATAGAATTGGGACTAGACTTAAAGTCGAAGGTTTTTTATGGGACAAAAAAAAAATTTAAGGTGAAATTGTGACTGGACCTAAAAAGTGGAGAGTCTTTCAGGGTATTAGGCCCTTTTCTTCATGGAAGTTTGATATTTTTTTTTGAGAATATCATTAATCGAATGTAGATTCAAATTATAACAGCATTTCTTTTAAGCTAAGACTAACATTACGTGAATTCATACAAGAATCCCTCGTCCATATCAGGGTGTGGGTAAGCCTATCGTTACTTGCAAATTTGTGACCAACACAGAACGCGGCTCGAAAAAAAACAAACCGGACCCCAAACGACGACGTTTACCACCGCGCCTCCTGACCGCACAAGCGGCGCGGCCCTAAACGACGACGCTTCAACCGTGACCCGAACGCAAAAAAACCCTAATCCTAAAACATCGAGCAAACCGCGTCCCTCTCTCTCTCTCTCTCTCTCTCTGAGTCTCTGGTGCTTTCGCTGCCTCCGTCTCCCTCCCCGACCGCGAAGGTAGCCGCTCGATCCCCATGGTAAGTATCCTTGTAATCTTCTTCTTCGTCTGCGTTCCTCTCTCTCTCTCTCTCTCTCTCTCTCTCTCTCTGTGACATTCGATCTTTCGTGGATCGTGGCTTATAGGCGCCGAAGAAGGACAAGGCCCCGCCTCCCTCGTCCAAGCCCGCGAAATCCGGCGGTGGAAAGCAGAAGAAGAAGGTATGGCACACTCTCTCCGTCTCTCTCTCTCTCGCTGTCACTCATGTTGAGCTGTTGAAGGTACCGGGACGACTTGCGGTTCCTTTTGTAGTTATTGAGGATGTTTTTTTTCAATGATGTGACACGGAATGAAGTGGGGATGGCAGATCTTTCGTGTTTGGCTTCGATGGCCCTCGCGAGTTTTCAAATTTTTCCGCTACACGCGTGCGCGTTTTCCTGTTGGGTACTGGGGGGAGCGACTAATTGGCTATGTGGGTCTTAAGTTCATGCCGCTGTTATGGGCAAAAATGAGATAGGAATATGTTCTTGCTGCTGTTATTTGTTGTTTACGTCGGTTTGGCTGGGTCGTGATGGGGTAGATTGTGTGATGGTGTGCAGAAATGGAGCAAGGGAAAGCAGAAGGAGAAGGTGAACAACATGGTGCTGTTTGACCAGGCGACTTATGACAAGCTTCTGACCGAGGCGCCCAAGTATAAGCTCATCACCCCGTCCATCCTCTCTGATCGCCTAAGGGTATGCCTTTGTGTTAATCTACTTAGTATTTATAATTCTCTCTGTCTTGGTTTGGGCGTCTACTTTTTCTCCCTTTTCTGGGTACAAGATCAGTCGTCTAGTTGTTTCTTATTGACTGAGATGGTAATTGCTATGCTCACACTTGAACCTGTCTGGACATGTTATTATGGAACCTTTTATGGATGCACTTAGGTGAATTATGTATATATGTATGTAACTGATACGATGTTTTCAGCAGGATGTTGCTCTGTTAATTCTCAGAAGTGCCTCAACTTATTAGTTTTGTAGATGGTGGGGTTTTCAAGTATAGTTCCATCACATAAAATTCATTGGCATGGTTTCATTAGGTATATCTAGTTAGGAGGATCTGAGTGTGGAAGGTTTCCTTGCAAATGATGATATAATTAGAACTCCCCATTGGCTCGTTTCCTGTGTGGAACAAATTGTTATTTTTCTTGGCCTTAAGAGCACGCGTTCTTCATCAGCAAATTTTGTGGTGGCTGGAAATATTTCTGCTGATGTGGATAAGTCAGCCTCTGTTGGAGAATGAAATTCACTTTCTGAGATTTATACTATAAACCAGTCTCTTCTGGATCCTCTAAGCTGTCATATTTTCCAAGCGGTTAGTACTCGCCATCCTTTACATTGAATTTTAGTAATTTAGAACAAAAAATTCTCATGAATTTAGTCTTTGCTGCATTTATAAATGATTGTTTGTGTTGCTTACGTGTGATCGAGTTAAGATGACAACATTTAACTTACTTGCCTTAATTTAACATGTGCTGGTGGTTCTGTTGCATTTGAACTTATGGGTTTTTCATGTCCAGTGTTTTGCATAGAACGATTAGATACTTCAATGTGCTATCGCTAACATATTTATGTTCTCATTGATGAGACGATCTTTGCTGGTTGAGCTCCTCTTTCTACTAATTAGTTATCTCTCGGTTATTTATACAAATTTTCTTGTGCAGGTTAATGGATCACTTGCTCGGAAGGCAATTAGAGAACTCATGGCCAGAGGATTGATCAGGATGGTCTCTGCTCATGCAAGCCAGCAGATATACACCAGGGCGACAAATACATAAGTGTCTTAGGCCCCCTGCATTTTCAGCTATATAGCAATGGTTGTTTTATGTCCTGCATTGGTAAACTACCGTTTTCTTTATCTCTGGGATATAACATGATGCATATTAGAATTTATGAGACAGGTTAGTGTTCTTTGAGATTTTGAAGAAATAGATTATTAAAGTTTTCGAGAGGCCCATGTTTGGTGTTCATCCAATTCTTTTGCCTACCAGTATCACTCTTTCACAAGTTCTTACCTACCAATGCAAAACAGATTTTAGCAACTTGAAATTCTCCTATGCTCACCCGCGATTATCTTGCTTAAATTGTACAAACAGCTGATGAGTTGGCTAGTAGAAATGCACTGCTCCTTGATGGGGTAATACTAATAATGTGTTCGCAAATGGTAGATTGTTCTTATTGCCTATGTAATAAAGAAAAGAAGTTTTGCCGAATGGGATGGCACACTTATCATGCGCCATAAACAAAAATTATGAATCACGTTAATCATGACAAAAATAGACGTTATCTTCGGTACAGTATGCAAGAGATTTGATAACAAAAGTTATGAATTGAATTTGGTAACAAAAATTAAAAATCAAAAAGGTTTGTCATCCCTTGTATGTATTGCTTGGCAAGGTAGTTGATTCTCAGAGGCCCTTTTCAAAACATTATCCTTCCATTTGTTTATGTCTTGGATCAGAACAAATTACTATAATTCGTCCCCTCCTACGGATCGGTTGACATGTTTCACAAATTTTATGAACGGAGGTTCTTGTTTTCATAATTGTCGTTCCTTAACTTAATTTCCACTCTATTTAGGAACTGCCATGGGAATTTTGAAAAAGTTATTCAATGTGAAAGACATCTATTGGTCAAACAATTCCAGTTTTTTTTTTTATATATGTCTATTTTCTTCACCGAAAAGTTCACAAAAACCAATCCTTACCCAAAGTGTCCTTGGAATGTATTCCTTGGCACGCTTGCCCGATTACTAGCAAAATTTCGAGGATCTGAATGCTTGGATCCGTCGTGTTATAACAAGATTAAGTCGGTTAATTTATTTTGGCTAAAGATGGCCAAAAGTAATTGTTTTTTCAATTGTCAAAATTTGCGAAAATGCCATGATTATTATTATCTGCATATTTATTCGATGTTGAATTTTGTCCTTGAATTTTAATTTTGATCAATTTGGTCCTTGTACTCTTTCTCTAAAACCAATATAGTCTTTTAAGCTAAGTAGGTCCAATTGACGCCTGACGAGACAATCCTACCCGGCCATGGGACATCCGTTTGTTGACGAGACCATACATATCATCGTCACGCCAATGAAAATTGTAAAAAATAAAGAGAACTGGAACTTACAAATTTTAAAAAAAAATGAGAATAGGTAAGAATTAACTTAAGCATAGGTTAGAGAGATAGGGGGCAACCCTCGCTCAGATTTGGGCAGGTGAAGGCGAGCGCCCTCGCGGGTGGTGGCAGGCTTGCACTCGGTTTTGGCGGGTTTTGCTGAGGCACCATAACAGATACGATATTCTTTAAGACCAATTTGTTTAGCTTTTTAGAGGAGGAAGCATACTTTTTAAGAAAAATAAAAAAAAAAACAGAACACAAACTCCGAAATTAAAGGCTCGTAAAAAATGAGCGATCCTCAGCAGGCACTCCAATCGGAGATGCAATGCGAGTGATGATGGCTTCATTGAGGTCTAGGAGATGCACAGAATGGCATCAAAACCACCTTGTTGGCAGTGAAGGACGTCGAAGGCGGTGGAAGCATCGTGGATGATAGCGTTCACTTACGGGACAACTCCAAAGAAATCTCGGGGAAGGTCGCCGGCAAAGGGAGGTGGGGCGTCGCCCTGCTTCGTCGAACTTTGCCATTCTGCTTTCTTTATTTCTTTGAGTTGACCATCTTTTAAGATCCTTCCCTGTTCTGTTGTCGACTTATAAAAATCCGAAAAATCATAGGTTTGAAAAATCGTACGTGCACAAGAATCATTTGGGCAAGACCAATGTGAATCCAAGCATCTACTATTTCATCTTATAAATGCACCAACCGCCATTAAATCTTGGATACGTGCATACTGGGTGTTAAAAACTATTATCGTAAAGAGTATACATTGTTAATAAAAAAGAGTGTTAATAAAAAAGAGTAACATACTTTATCAAAAAGAGAAGGCGTTATCATTGAATGTTCCACCCTTTATGGTAGGCCGAAATTTATATTCTTACAACCCAATGTTTCGGGCAGCGGATCCAAAGGTCTCTTCAGAAAGATAGTGTGCTTCTTTGGGGAATTTTTGTCCCTTTCAATTTTCAGGACATGTTTGAAAATTGCTTAAAGTTTCGGAATTTATAAAATTGACATTTGTTTAGAAATGTCTAAATCCAGCTATCAAGTTTCGAAACGAATACAACATATTCTCCGGTGATTGATTCAATTGAAAAAAAAAAAAACTATTATAAAACTACTATATTTATAATCAAAAAATGAGATAACTAGAGTCACCCACTGGATGGTGCCAACTTGGAAACAGAGCAGATTCAAGGCAGCTCCCCAAGCGGTCAATTTTCTATTTGGATGGTATTATTTGGTGTAAAATAAGATGAACTGAACCTTTCAAACTTAGGGTCCATTCATTTGAAAGAAAACTATTTCTGAAAATTTATTTTCTGACTTTTCAATCTTTTGATAACAAAATCTAATCGATTTACGGAAAATGTTTTCATGGATTGGAAACAACAAATTTAGATTGGGGAAAAACAAGCCTTAGTGAAGAAGAAAATGAACATGGTGTAAGTAGCATAATTCATCAGATGCCCGTGTCTCTTCCATACACTTGAAATGGTACGGTTATCGAGTATCATCATATATCGTCTATGAAATTTCTAAAGGACCGGATTCAACATCGCTGAAAAAGAAAAATCTCTCTTCCGTATATGATTCTTTTTGGAAAAATCATGACACGCAGGAACTGTAACAAACAACGCACTGGCCTAGAGGAATCATAAAATTCCGGTAGACTAACAGCTATAGAAAGCATGGAAATCTAACTGAACATCTCGTACATGAAGTAATTCCTCCGCTTATTGTTATCTTTGTTTCTTCTTGTGCTACTTACAAATGACATGTTGAGTATCAGCAGGCGTTAAACTTCTGACATGGATTGTGTATCAGCAACCGTACGTGGCAGAAGTAGTGGAGCTCTTCCTCCGTGCAGTTGACGACGAAACAAATGGATGTCGACTATCGGAATCTTTTGCTTCACCAAACGGAAGAGTTTTTGAAGGAGAACAGGTAAGCAAGTGGCTGTCAGCAGTATCAACAATGGCAGAAAGAGGTAAAGAAATAGAGGCCTCGAAACAATAAAGATGTAAGCAAGGCTATAGATAGGGAAAAAAGAAAGGATTATTAGGAAGCGAAAGATGCAAGCACCACGAGCAGTATAAAAGGCCGGTAGCTGAGCAACTAAGGGAAGGGACAAGAAGCAATAGAGAAGGAGAGAGAAGATGGACAGAAATATGGTGATCGGGTGAGTGTCAAATGGAGAATTGGGGTTTTGTTGATACTTCATTGTAATGAAGCTGACAAGAACCGGAACGATGAAGGCGAGAATGGCATGGAAATTTGTCCATTGATCACGATCTACAACGATAGGCATTTTGGGATATATATATATTTGTAGAGAGAGGTGGGGCTCGGTGGTGCGGAAGTCGAGCGAATCTCAATGCATTTGAGTGAATCCCGATAAGGAAGGAGTGAATTTACGGTGGATTAGTCCACGTGAAAGACAGGTTGCTGTCCTACAATCCAAAATAAACTTGATTGAAAAAGTCCACGATTATAAAGACAGGTTCTAGAGATAATATTATTTATTTCGTCCTTTGAAATTGTATCCCTTGTTGAAATGTTGAAATTGTATCCCGTGTCCTTTCGTACCGCGCTTCTCTTTTCTCAGCTAACTACACCCCTTTGTCTATTCGACAGAGACTTATAGGGACGATCGACAAAGCAAACGGGCTTATCTAGAGAAATTAAAATATAGTTTGTTCTCCACAGAAGATTATGCGTACTTCTTTCCATGGTTTCGAAAGAAAAACTTGATTTAATTTTTTTGAGGAGATGCACTATTCATATGATATGTGAGCTACACATGGTCAGTGGATTCATCATTATGTTTGTCAAGAAATGCCTTGATAGAAATTTCAACCCAAAAAATATTACAATCAATGTAAGTCGTCCACGAGGTTCTTCTGTGCCTTCCAATTACAACGATCCTATCAACTAAAGTTACGAAATTGATTTAAGAGTGGAGATGATGTGTTTCGCAAGGAGCAATATGAACCAATCTTGAACGGAAAGGATCATTCTGAAAAATAAGTCACATGGACACCGTACGGTCCATGAAATCGGTTATGGGGCGAGCTTTGAAGTGTGCCTACATTTGTTCATTGAGAAGGACCATAGTTATCTACCAAGCTTGAATTGCGCCTTCCCAACTTGTGCTTCATGACACGTTGATGATTTGATCTCGCAAAGATGAATTATTGTTGTAAGTTGGCATCTTTTCGAGAATTCCAAGTAAATTCCCACACCCTCGTGTGATGTACTTCATGCCCCTATACTAATAACGCTAAAAAATTCTCAAACATGTTCACAATTTTGCTTTGAAGTAATTGAAGACCAAAACCACCAACACCGTACGAGTTGTTGTTCAGCTGCATGATGTCGGTCAGGACTGGTTCTCTCTAGAACCGGCATTGAACTGATTACACCAAGCCGATTCGATCTAATTCTCGAGTTGAACTGGACTATTACAAACCGGCATCCCTTTATCTAAGATCCATCGAACTTTCAAGGTTCCAAAGAATATATGTTTCCTTCTTTTGGTGTTTGTGGTCTTATGCTGAATTCACCTACCATCGATTTTTGGTGCCTTTGCTTGACTATATGCGTGACGTGGGCATGGTGAAGGTCATCGGTGTGGACCTGGTGGGGAGTTGATAACTTCGATTGAATATGCCCTGTTGAACGGAAGATGGAATGGGGTTCCGAACGCTCGACGACTGCGACAACTTTGATTGAATATGATTTCTTGGTCGTCGCGATTTTCGACAACTCCGTAACCAGGTGGCGCGTCGTTAGTTGTTGTCATGATGATTCTTGTCAAAGCAAGAACAAGAACATCGTGTGCTCGTTCTACCCTCTAAAAATTATGGGAGAGGATTTTTCTGAATTTCTATTAAACACGCAAATATTAATATTGTCACTACATTTTAAATGACATATTTGTTTATTGAATATAACTAAGAATTATTGCAGAGACACGAGACTGTTTTTTTTTTCCACCCTCAAGTGGAAAAACAAGAAAAAAAGCTTCAAACATGAAACCCTGGCAAGTTTAATATAAACCCAAACGTTTTCCTAGCACGGCATTTTGAAAAGTAAAAGAGTTCTTTATGGGTGAGGGCGTGGAGGCCCTCACGTGAATCTGGCTGAGGCAAATGCCCGGTCAATGTACCAAAGATTGAATCAACGTTTATTCTCCATCCAAAGCTAAAATCGAGTTTGTCTGTGACGTTGATTGATCATTGTAAGTCCTACAAGTACATGGACTCATCAGGTCCACTCGAGCCTGTCTTTGCTATTGCTTTGCGAAAGTTTGATATTTTTGGAAAAATGTTTCAACAAATCAATAAATCATTTTTAGAAAAATGACAATATTTTATGGTACTTGATTGTGGATAAAAATAAATTGACAAATATTTTTCATAATTTGGAAAGAAAAAACTTGATTTAATTTTGAACGAAAAGGATCATTGTGAAAAATAAGTCACATGGACACCATATGGTCTGTGAAATTGGTTATGGGGCGAGCTTTGAAGTGTGCCTACATTTGTTCATTGAGAAGGACCATAGTTATCTACAAGCTTGAATTGAATTTCCCAACTTGTGCTTCATGACATTAAATGACACGTCAATGATTTGATCTCGCAAAGATGAATTATTGTTGTAAGTTGGCATCTTTTCGAGAATTCCAAGTAAATTCCCACACCCTCGTGTGATGTACTTCATGCCCCTATACTAATAACGCTAAAAAATTCTCAAACATGTTCACAATTTTGCTTTGAAGTAATTGAAGACCAAAACCACCAACACCGTACGAGTTGTTGTTCAGCTGCATGATGTCGGTCAGGACTGGTTCTCTCTAGAACCGGCATTGAACTGATTACACCAAGCCGATTCGATCTAATTCTCGAGTTGAACTGGACTATTGCAAACCGGCGTCCCTTTATCCAAGATCCGTCGAACTTTCATGGTTCGAAAGAATATATGTTTCCTTCTTTTGGTGTTTGTGGTCTTATGCTGAATTTACTACCATCGATTTTTGGTGCCTTTGCTTGACTATATGTGTGACGTGGGCGTGGTGAAGGTCATCGGTGTGGACCTGAACGTGGGGAGTTCATAACTTCGATTGAATATGATTTCTTGGTCGTCGCGATTTTCGACAACTCCGTAACCAGGTGGCGCGTCGTTAGTTGTTGTCATGATGATTCTTGTCAAAGCAAGAACAAGAACATCGTGTGCTCGTTCTACCCTCTAAAAATTATGGGAGAGGATTTTTCTGAATTTCTATTAAACACGCAAATATTAATATTGTCACTACATTTTAAATGACATATTTGTTTATTGAATATAACTAAGAATTATTGCAGAGACACGAGACTGTTTTTTTTTTCCACCCTCAAGTGGAAAAACAAGAAAAAAAGCTTCAAACATGAAACCCTGGCAAGTTTAATATAAACCCAAACGTTTTCCTAGCACGGCATTTTGAAAAGTAAAAGAGTTCTTTATGGGTGAGGGCGTGGAGGCCCTCACGTGAATCTGGCTGAGGCAAATGCCCGGTCAATGTGATTGAATCAACGTTTATTCTCCATCCAAAGCTAAAATCGAGTCTGTCTGTGACGTTGATTGATCATTGTAAGTCCTACAAGTCCATGGACTCATCAGGTCCACTCGAGCCTGTCTTTGCTATTGCTTTGCGAAAGTTTGATATTTTTGGAAAAATGTTTCAACAAATCAATAAATCATTTTTCAGAAAAAAGACAATATTTTATGATACTTGATTGTGACTAAAAATAAATTGACAAATATTTTTCATAATTTGGAAAGAAAAACTTGATTTAATTTTCTAGAGAGATGCACCATTGGTATAATATGTGAGCTACAGATGTTATATTTATCAACTTTTGAATAAAGTTTTTATCGAATTCGTGTGATGTGCGGGCGAATGGTGGGGCTTGATCACGAGACAGTTTCATGATGAGGAGATTATAATGCAGAGTTTTTGATAAGGACGTTTTTGTATTCTTCTAATTCAATTACTTAAGAGACTTCCTTAGAAATGGGTTTTAATTAGGTGTGTCGTCCCCCTTACCTGACCATTCAGGGCATAAAGTTTTCTGCTTCTTTTTATTGTTTTCCTTGATTTGACCTTTCTAGATCAGGGCCCCACGTTGCATTGGTCTGTTTCTTATATGTGTTTGTCCAATTTTAAATAAAAAACCAAAAAACAAAAACCCCAAACTTTACCCCGAGGGATACAAATTTACCGGTCAAAAAAACTTTTTTTTACGATAACCAAAACCCTAATAATATCGACTTTATTTTAATTTATTTACCCCAATATCCCGGAAATCGATCGCCAAGTATTTTTGGTCTTTTCCCAAATTTTTTTTTTTCTTTTTTAAAAAATAAGAACCCCGAGAGTGTTCGGGTTCGGCTAAATTCCATTATTTATTTCGACGAATTACACGTTTTATAATTCCCAAAAATGGGTCAAAATCCGCTGTTACAACGTATGATATGTGAGCTACAGATGTTATATTTATCAACTTTTGAATAAAGTTTTTATCGAATTCGTGTGATGTGCGGGCGAATGGTGGGGCTTGATCACGAGACAGTTTCATGATGAGGAGATTATAATGCAGAGTTTTTGATAAGGACGTTTTTGTATTCTTCTAATTCAATTACTTAAGAGACTTCCTTAGAAATGGGTTTTAATTAGGTGTGTCGTCCCCCTTACCTGACCATTCAGGGCATAAAGTTTTCTGCTTCTTTTTATTGTTTTCCTTGATTTGACCTTTCTAGATCAGGGCCCCACGTTGCATTGGTCTGTTTCTTGTATGTGTTTGTCCATTTTTAAATACGAGTCGAGCTAAAAGTGGAAAAGTAATTCAGCAATTTTGACAAATCATAAATTAGTCTGTCAGTCGGCAATGGAAGAGTATATCACACGCAAATATCCAAGTATCCAACGTTAACATCTCCAGAGTGTTTACGCGATTAAAACAATGTACCCATTTCCTAGAAACTACACAGAGCACAAAAGATCCCCACCATTTACGAGTAAAACAACAATCAAACATGACATATCCAAACCGTTTCTACCTACGGTTCGAGCGATCCTACCCAGAACTGGCCTTGAATGGCTCAAGGCGGGAACCGGGAGCCAACCCAAACCGGTCAAGACCAGTTCTCAGATTTTTTACTCAAAAATGAAAGCAGCTTTCATGTGAATCCGTCGGATAATGTCAGTTCGGTCCAGTTGCATGCCCCTAACACACATCAAATTTCACGACAAATTCGAAATCAACAAGATGTATGACTAAGAATTTGGCGAGTCAAGTCAGGCGAAAGATGATCGGTATATTGGAGTGTTCCAACAATTCAATGGGCATCTCCACAAATAGGTCAATGCTGGAATCTCTTGCGATGCCGGTGGGTGCTTTCTTATTTTCTTATGTTGTTTTTATTGGTAAGATATTAGTGCCATGTTCCTCTGCTTAGCGATTTCGGACAAATTATGAGAAAACAGAAAACAAATGATATAAAGTAATGGCCTAACTCCTAAAACCGATCATTTATGGTCGACAGATTTATTGTTATGTTTTTTGAGAAATGACTTTTTAAAAAATCCAATCCAAAAACTTATATTGATAGATATAAGGGATTACATGTGTATGGAATATATAAAACCCTATAGTTAAGTGATATAGGGCATTCCAACGTGTCTCTAATACGATGAATTGCCGAATATGATTACAAGAAATTAAAATTCTTCTCATCGCTCGACTTCGCTATTAGTTGATCGCCCATCTGTCGCCCCTCGCCGCCTACTTGCTGGTCGCGATTAACCACTTTGCCGCCGCCTTTGGTTGCCACCGCCTCCCCTTTGCTAGCCTCCCTCCTACCGTATTAATTGCCTTGGCTGTTGCCACCACGGGCTGCCGTGACGTGGCAGCGCTCGCCGTCCACCGCCACCACTTCCACCTCCGCCGCTTCTTCTCTCGCCCGCCACCCGCTTCTTGCCGGCAGCCACCATCTCCACCATGGCCGCTCCTCCCGTCGCCACCCACCTCCCATCGCCGGGCCACCGCCTCTCGCCACCTTCCTCCTCCCGCCTATTGCCTGCCTTTGATTGCCGCCCACCTGCCATTGCTGGTCATCATGGGCCGCCACTCGTTGTTCTCCAGTCACCGCTCACGCCTTCGATCGCCATCCTCCCATTGCCACTCACCTCTCGCCGCCGTGGCCATTGCCCGCTTTCCACTGGCCACCGTCTCTCGCTATCAGTTGCCCTCCTCCCGCTAATGCCCTCTTATCGCTGGCCGACTCCAATCGCCATCCTCTGCATTGGCCACATTGTTGTCCACTGCTGCCTCCCCCTGCCATCCGCCACCCACCATCCGCCACGCATCACGCCCCTACGCCATTCATTCATTGCGCCCAATCCACTCTTCGGTCATTCAAGAGGGAGAAATTTTGTGCCGTTATCAAACAAATTTCTATTTCTAGAATAGAAATTTTGCATCGTTATCAAACGTGTGTTTTTGCTCAGAAACTCCTCTAGGAACAAAAAAAAAAAGAAAAATCAATTTTTGGCTAGAAATTGATTTCTGAAACAGAATGGTTGTCATTTGCTGCCTAAGCGTCAAATTGAGAATTGGATTTTCCTTGATACTTCACTGCAATGAAGCCGACCAAAATTGGAACGATGAAGGTGAGAATGGCATGGATGTTCCTCCATTGATCATACCTAATAATAGGCATTTTGGATTTCTATGTATTTGGAGAAACAGGAAGAGAAAAAACGGGTTACAAATTAGGAATGGCTTTAAGTTCATTTGTTTATAAACACGGCGAAAGCAGGGGAATGCGTCTAAATACGAAAACGTGGTAAATCAAAATTTTGAAAGCTTCATTTACTTGAGGCTTGTCAAGTATACGAGTCAAATAAATGAATGATTTTTTCCTATGTGTTTGCTAAGTGGATGGGGCTTATCAGCAAGTGTGAAAATGAACAGTCTGTAGACTTCGAAAATCTCCGTATCTGAAAACCCGAATGATTACACATTCGGCTATTTAGAATGTTAGATCGATGGTTTATATAATAAACTACGATTCAATATTTATAAGGACGATTTTCTATTCTTCTAAGTCAATACTTTATATAATAAACTTTTTATTGGGTTTGAATTAGGTGTATCTAGACCTGTTAAATGGGTCTTAAAAATCATATATGACCCATTTAAAAAATAAATGGGTCAGTACAACTTTCAAGAGCCCATCTTAAAAGGGTCTTAAAATTTTAAAGCTATCATAATTGGATCTTAATGGGTTAAGTATGGAACTCATTTCCAACCCACCTATTAAGCCCACCTATTTTTATAAAAATATATATTTTTTAAATCAAAATTTTTTCTCTTTTTTATTTTTTATTTTCTTTATTTCATTTTATTTTTGGCTAGTCGCCAGCCAAGGCGATGGCTGGCAACCAACCACTGGCCATACGGGGAGGAACGACCTCGCTGGAGGCCAGCGAATCTCCAGCTCACCGGAATTGGGCGAGCTTGGGAATCAAGCGTGCTTGGGCTCATCAGCCCATGCGAGCTTCCGGCCTTGCCTGATTCCTACAAGCCGGGTCTCGCCAACCTCGAGCGAGGCTCCACCTTGCTAGATTCGTTGAGGTCGAGCTCGCTCGAGATCGGCAAGCTCGAGTCTTGCTAGAATGGTGAGGCCAGAGCCTATTTGTAAAATTCTACATGTGTCAAAGAACATATTGAACAAGTAATATAATGATGAGAAAAGTATCGTTCCACAGAGATTGATAATAATGAACCAACTAATTCTAAAATTTATCTAACATATCAAAATAGAATTAAGAATAAATAAAAAATTAACAAATTTTAAAAACGAAATTTTATAAACTAAAGGCAGATAATCAATCAGATAAAATATGTTAGAGCATCCGATTTCACTATAACCACTAGATATGAATTTTGGATCATGATGCATACAAGAACAATATCAAACATGTGATAGCGGAATTTCTTAGTCTTTTTATTATCCTATCTCTAGATATAGCAAACCTACTTAGTTTATCAATTCACTATATCTCTATGTAAATTTAAATCAACATAAGTGCATTAAAATATGTGAATATTTCCGGTTTACAATTAATCTTTTAGACTATTTTATCACTGAAAGCTACACAAATAACACAATATATTTCTATCCACATTTAATTCATGGTTATATATTATAAGGAGCAATTGCATGTTATCACTTCTTAGTCTCAAACATGCACATCAGATCATTCAAGTGATTGCCAATCACTTAAAGGCATTAAACACAATAATATATAACTTACATGAATGAAACCACTTGCAAAGCAATAAAAGCATAAAATTCATATCATCATGTTAGGCTACATCGTAGCTCTAACAAAGAAAATTAGAACATAATAGAAGAAGAAACGAAAATATAAATTAAACCAAATATCTTGAATCAAAGAACAAGAATTTTGTCACTACATTTGTCTTCTTTTCAAAATACTCGAAAAACTTCTAGAACACTAAAAACAAAAATGATCTAAAAGAAAAAATTATATGTTTCCCCAAGTTATTCTATTTATATGATAACATTCAAGACTCTTCTCACAAGACAATTGCTTCTTTTTTGCATAAAATTAGGGAATAAATTGCAGAATTCCCAATGTGATATCTACCTTCTAACTCTTCTCTGAGTAGCAAATTTCTTTCCTTTTTTTTGCCATATTTTCCTTATTTTCTCCAAATCTCAATATTCTGCATAAACAAGAAAAAATTAAGTAAATAAAATGAAATCCAAATATATTCTAACAAATATTGCATTATTTATTACCTAAAGTAGATAAAATAACTCTATTTTTATAGAGTTATCAAAGCCTCGCCACAAGCCAACGAGGCCGAGCTCACACGATTTCGGCAAGGCCTCCTAGCGAGACTCGAGCTCGTTGGATCTGGCAAAATAGAGCCTCGCCTAAGGCTAGAGAGCCCTTGGGCTGCCTAGAATCGAGCGAGCTCGAGGCTCGCCTGAGGCCAACGAAGCTTGACCTCGCTTGTGGTCGGTGGCTAGACGTTAGTTGTTGTCACGGCCGGCCACTGGTCAAGAATAAAGAAAAAAAAGAAAAGGAAAAAGAAAAATAAAAAAATAAAAAGAGAAAAAATAAAAATAAAAAATTTTGATTTTAAAGGAAAATAAAATAATTAAAAATTGGATTTAAAAAATAAAAAATATTAAAATTAGTAAAATTATTAAAATGAATACATGAAGTAAAATCGAATTAGATTTTATATACCAAATGTCAAAAAATATTTTCTAGTTCATTTTTAGATCTTAGCCAAACACTTAAATTTTTTTTATTTTCTTGGATAATAACTTCATGAAAAATATTTTATAAAAATGTTGCATTTTTTGTGAAACAAACAAAACCTCAATTTTAAAAAAACATTATAAAAATTATTCACTAGCTTTGTATTGTATGAAAATGTTTTAGTATTATAATTTTTAAAAAAAGTCATAAGAAACAAGTTTTTCTATATTGAGTTAAATATAGAAACATTTTAGTAATATGGGTCGGGTTGAGTATAGGTCAAGTATGGATTGGGATATTACATTACAAATAAATGGGTCATATACAGGGTTAATGGGTCAATTTAGATCAGATCATTTATGACCCGACCCAAATCCGACCTAACCCACCCATTTAATAGGTTTAGGTGTATGGTCGCAATCACCGAGGTCTTTTTCGAACCATACGTTTTCTCATCATATCAATACATTGAAAAAATTGTCAAAAAAGTCCAAAAAATTTTGCATGGTTGTCAATTTAGTCCTAAACCTTTCAATTTTACTAATTCAGTTTTAAACTTTTAAACAATTTGCCAATTCAGTCCTAAATCTTTTAACAAATTATCAATTTAATTCTAAACCTTTTGACGAATTGCCAATTTAGTCATTCCGACTACTTTTTTCCGGAAATTGCTGACTTGGCGATCCATTCGGCGTTGACTGTTCTACATGGCGTGGCCAACCCTGATGTTGATACTTTATTATTATTTTTTTTCTTCTTGTCTTCTTTGTTGAGCCATAGGGTTGTTGGCCTTGGGCGAGGGCCGCGAAGCCCCTGTTGGCCGCTGGCCCTTGGGCAAGGGCTGCAAAGCCCTTGTCGGTAGCAAGTTAGGGTTGCAGCCTTTGCCCAAGCCGTCGTGGGCCACAGTGAGGGTGTTATGGGCCTCGCCCCAGGGGTGGGGGTCACTAACCCCTGCCCAATAGTCGGTGGCCTTGCTAGCACAATGAAAAAGAAAAAAAGAAAAGAAAAAAAAATAAAAAGTTCGATTTTTTATAAAAGTTAAAAAAATATCAATGTCACAAGACCACGTGGGGACGGTTGGTATTGACCGATCAGAACGTCGAGTGATTTCCAACTAAAATTAGTGAAAAGGATTGAATTGACAATTCATCAATGTCACGACCTCCTTGAGGTTGGCCTGGCAGGCAAATGGATAATCAAAATTTAGGTGTCAATAGTCAAAAGGTTTATGACTAAATTGATAAATTTTTAAAAGGTTTGGGACTAAATTGACACAATTGAAATGTTTATGATTGAATTGGCAATTGTTAAAAGGTTTAGTACTGAATTGGTAAATTTGAATAATGTAGGACTAAATTGATCACCGTACAATAAATTTATGAATTTTTTGACAAATTTTCCTCATTGTGGAACTTCAATTCCATTGGTCAAATACATGTCACACATTTGTTAGAACAACGATTTTAAAATTTGGCGCACAAATAGAACAAAGTATTTGTTCATTACAAAAGTCCAGCATGTCTGTATAATGACATATTGAGTTCGTTTAATATGAAATACGAAGAGTTGAAATAAATAGGAGGGGTGAAATTAGAAAACTAAACTTCAATGACATTTTAAATTCAAGCGTTAATATTACCAAAAATCCCAAACCGGTACACCGGCAACAAATTTACTCCAAATTAATTTTTTGATCACAAAAAAGCCCAAATTGATATACTTGTGACAAATTTATCCTTCACTAAATTGAATTAATACTACCAAAAATCACAAATTAATAAACCTGTGACAAACGAGAAGTAAAATCCAAAACTGATATATCCACCAACTGTTACGTATCATCCAACTTAGCAATTTGACAGTAAAACTTAACGGAAGGTAAATTTGTCACATGTGTACTAGTTTGGGGTTTTTGATAGTCAAAATATTAGTTTGGGGTAAATTTATCACGGGTGTTTCAATTTTAATTTTTTCATGGTATTAACCCCTAACACAAACTAGAAGTTCAGAATTCTCCTCGGTAGAGTAGAAAGTTCATGGTGCAAGGATTTTTTTAGGATATATTTAGGCCTAAACAATGATAGGATTCTCAAACAATACAATTTCTAAATGTCTTCTGAACAAAAGACCCGTCGTCCTCCCTTATATGTATTGATTCGGCTAGGGTGTGATTAGTGTCGAATTTTTTATGATCACAACTGCCCCAATCATACTTGATTTTTCGCCAATAATCTCATTGCCATAAACCGATCAATATATCGATTTCAGCCATGTTACTTTCCTTAATTAACCGAAATTTATGGTTACTGAAGTTGATTCATTTGATATGTAAGGGCAATATTTTGTTGCAATCTTGTTACGAGGAAAACATTGTCATATGAAAATTGAATCTCTAGTTAGTATGAGATCTGCTCACTTTGAGCTTTTTAATTAAAAATCAGTAGTAACTTCGGTAACATAACATGATTTTGCAGTAGGAGAGTTAAGAAAAATGTTAATTGCATTTGAGTGCGCTGGTTTTGTTGCCTAAAATTGATCATAATAAAATCATGGATAAGTAAGTGAAAACTTAGGAAATGTGCCCTTATGAAAGACATCTTTCAACTTCGAGAAAGTAAAAGTTCAAGTCCGTAAGATCTGTGTCTCTTTTTTTAAGATTTATCGAACTTTCAAGGTTCAAAAGAATATATCTTTTTTTTCTTTTGGTGTTTGTGGTCTTATACAGAATTCACCTACTTTCAATTTTCTACGCAAATGTCATTTTCGAGTAAGTGAATGGCAAAGTGACTTCTATAGAGATCTTTCCACTTTTGATCTTCTTCCCTTTTGTGGGTTATATATAGCAAATTGTCCTTTCCTAAACCAAAATAGCAGAACCCACCGCATGCCAAGAAATTCCACTCTTTCATTTTCAATGCACTTTCTGAAGTTTCTAAGCATTGACCCATATCTTAAGATAGGCATAAAATGGTTGGATCACTCCAATAATCCGATGATAGGCTCACATATTTTGTGCTCCATCTTTTGCCCCACCTTGCCAGATTTTCACTGATATATCCGTTTTATTTTGAATTTGCCTTCGAATTTACGGTGCAATGGATCTTGAATAAAGGGATGCAAACGATGCGGACGTTAACTTTTTTCTCTTTCAGAGTTGAAATTCAAATTCCATGTGCATTGGAGGGAGGGTGCATACGAGAATTTGGAGCGATTTTTTGTTCCTGATAAAAAGGGAACATGGTGTTGGGCGACATTTCTGCATTTGAGGTGGCTCCATCATGTCACTGCTTTAGACATTGATTCCAACTTTTTGCAGGCAGAAGTCAAACGAGTCTGATGTTTAGGTAGCAAAGGAAATTCAAAGTAATCCGTCCGGACCCTACATAGTTTATAATTGGAGTTCAGATGCGCGTTTTGGGCGAGATTTACAAGCTTCTTTCTGCCTTCAAAGTCTCTTTAACCGACGTTGTAGGTTGTACTGTTTGATAACACCATTTCACAGGTTTATGATGCAAAATTTTGCTTTGGAACCCTCAAAGGTCAAGACAAGTACCTCCTATTTATTATGAATAATGGAGGTGCTTATGGACTATATCTATCTGGACTTCAAGGGAATTTTATTTTCGCTATAATAAATATACAGTTTTTTACTAGAAAATATACGTTTGAAAAAGTGCATAAACTTTTTGGACATACAAAAATCCATTGCCGCTTGAGCAACCCATTCAATAGATTGCCCCTGGATATGCTCACGTGAACTAATGACAATATAAACACTTGATCAGCATCAGCATATGTCTATTGTGAAGTGATGCAGCTTTTATATTGTATTACAAGAATTTTATTTTTAAGCAAAAATAAATAGAAAATCCCGATTCCTTACCCAAAAAAAAAAAAGAAAATCCTGATTAGTTCAATTCCTGATTTTAAAAATTGGCTTTCGTTGACGAAGTTAATTTATTTGAGAACGCTGCTACAGTCCCAACCGTGGTCATCGTCTAAGGAGATTAGTCCTGAAAGCCAGATCGTTTCACCAAAGATATCTCCTCCGGTCATTGGGTCAAAGACGCAATTTCGAAATGAAAACGAAGCTTTCGCAATCAATAATGCATCTTGATCTGTGCAAACGTTGTAGTTTGCTGGCCATTTTCGGAGATCACTTATTTCCTCTTCGGTCACTTGCACACGAGCGCTCTTCTCTCTCTGTTCTCGTTTCTGCATGTGTCGTTTATGCAAGAAAGGCAGAATTTTCTCTTCCTCGTGTCGACCATTGCCTCCTTGGACACCTGACTATGAGCGGCACAATTCCACTTCGTCTTGACAATTCCATCGGCTTGGGGGATTGTACACATGTATTATCCAAGAAACAGAGCGGCAAAAGAACTAAATTCTCAACCTACTAAATTCAAAGAAAAACGATGATAGGGAAAGTAATGGAAGAATGTGGCCACGAAGAATCCAAACAACATCATAGAGAGACAAGCTCTCATTTTAGAGAGAGCCTTGTGGAATAAGTGTATTGAAAGCGCTAAACCTTATTATGAAAATGCAATTAAGTCTTAAAATTTACAAAAAGTGTGATCAAGTTTTAAAACTTGTCAAAGTAGTGCAATCGAGTTCTTCCGTTTACTCCGTCCTACTCGATTAATGGAAAATGCTGACATGACTTTTTTTAATATTTCTCACTCCTGGGTGGCGATGATGTGGCTATAACATGAAACATAAGGCTAAAACGACATAACTTTGGTCCAAATATAATTTTTAATATAAATTTTATTTAAATTCAATATAAAAATAAGCTAATTTTTTTATTTAAAAAAAGAGAATGGTTGAAATTTAAGCAAAGATTCCGGTGGCTAGGGCTTGCATAGCCCTTGTTGCCGCCGCCCTGCCATTGTCAACCTTGCTGGCGAAGGTGGAAAATGGTTGGCAGGGGTCGTTGGGCCTCGACCAATGTCCGACGACCCTCATCGATGCCTAGGTCTAGCCAAGGGTCGCCATTGGCAATTGACCCTTGCCAAATGTGGCTCTCGACCAAATTTGGGTGAGGGCCAGCAACCCTCAATTGATCTGGGGGAGGGCCGCAGGCTCGGTGGCTCCCGCAGGCCATCCCCCACTCTTGCTGGCCCTTACCGGTGATGGTGGGACAACAGTGGTGAGGGCTCTACAAGCCCCTGTTGCTGGTTCTCAACTTTTTTTTTATTTAGCTTATTTTTAAATATAATTTGAATTAAATTTGTATTTAAAATTAGATTTTAGCAAAAATAATATCATTTTAGCCACATCATCATCACATAGGAGAGAGAAAACATTTTAAAAAGCCACGTCAGTAATTTTCGTTAGCAAAGTTGGACGAAATTGACGAAATGGCTCGATTGCATCAATTTGATAAGTTTTAGTATTTGATTGCACTTTTTATAAGTTTTAGGATTCAATTATATTTTTGTGATAAGTTTTAAAACTTCTGTTGTACTTATCCCAAGATTTATCAATTCCATGAACTTGTAGGGATAGATGGATCGTACTAAATGGTGACGACAAAAGCAAAATTCTTTCACTGAAACCACCTTAAGAAGGAGGGCTCAAAGGTAAGAGCAGGGAAGGTAGATGGATGAAAGGCCCAACTAGGGCCTAAAATGGGCCTCAAATCAGGTTTGGAGGCCTGTCACTACTGTTCACAACCACGGTGTTCTTGATGCCTGGCAACTTGAGACTGACGAAATAGCTTAACAAAATGTTCCGTATATGAAATTTCTAAGGAACCGGATTCAACATTTCCGCAAAAGAATCACTCCGCTTCCAATATATGATTTTTTCTGGAAAATCATGACAGTAGGGATTACAACAAACAAAATAATGGCCTATTGTTTGATATGCCAACAGCTTGGAACATCTCGTACCTGTAAAAATACTCCTATGTATTCCCCGCCTGCTGTGTCCTTTGTTTCCATATATGATCTTGTGCTACTAACAACGATCGGTTGAACACTGGCAAGTACTACAAGTCTGACATGAAATGTGTTTCAGCAGCTGTACGTGGCAGAAGCAATGGCGCTCTTCCTTCATGTAGTCAACGGCAGAACAAATGCTCGAATGCAACTACTAGAATCTATAGCTTTAGCAGATGAAGGAGTTTCTGAACAGACGACGCAATGTGAGATGTAGAGCAATCTCAGCAATGGAAGATAGAAGAGAAAGAAGGAGAGGTCTTGAAACGACGACAACGTAAGCAAACCTATGGAGAGGGAACAGGGAATGATCACAAGGAAGGGAAAGGTGCAAACACCGCAAGTAGTATGAGAGGCTAGTAGACGAGCAACAAGTGAAAGAGGCAAGAAGCAATCGAGAAGGAGAGTGAAGATGGAGAGGAAGATAGTGATGGAGTGGGTGCCAAATAAAGAATTGGGCTTCCCTTAGTACTTCATTGTAATGAAGTTGTTAGAATATTTATATATTAAATCACTTTTTTTATCTAACAGTTCTTGTTTTTAAAATAGTTGGAAGTGGACTTACAAAAATCTCACACGATATGTCGATCGTGATATCCCTTTCGCAAATGTGCATCTACTACCATTTGTTAAATTCCACATGCCACTCGTAATCCGACTTACACGTAAGAGGAGGTGTTGAAGTATTGTCTCACATCGTTTGATAATGGGTCCTACATGCTTTTATATTCATGTGACTTCTATTCACCTATTAAATTAAGTTTTTGGATTGAACTTTCTAACATAATATCAGAGCGAGGAGATCCTTAGTTCAAATCTTTTCAAGCAATTATTTGCCTTTCCAATTACATATTTCCACACTTTAGGCTTAGGCCAAATAACATCTTAACGTGTAAATCTTCCAAAATAGTTGATGTAGGGAAGGATCAAGAATGGGTTACGATTTATAGTGACATTATTAGGTGGGTGGAGAAGAGAGAAAAACTTTTTTATTTATAAAAGAGGAAATAAAAGAAAGTTGTATTTCTTACCTTATAAAAAAAAAAAAAAAAGAAAGGAAGATGCACATGTGAAGAGAGCTGCCGCGATCGCTGGTGGCAGAATTCGTGGACGACACATTTCATGGTCGGAATTCGTCGGCCTAGAATAATAGCGAGGAGGAAGAAGGGTCAAGCACAGGTCGGGACAGAAAACCGACTTCTAGTTGATTTGAAAATCGAGTGGGGCCGAATAAAGAAAGCTTGCTTACTCTTAGCTTGGATTTTCTTCGTAACCTGCGAGGCGACAAAAAGTTCCCTTATTAGCACCTACCATCGGAGTAACAGGTCCTGACGTATGTTATAAACGACAATTTGGTGATGATATGACTGTTCACAGGCATTCTTTGAATTGTATAAATTGGAGAACCAAGAAGAGGGATGAAGAATTGTTGATGCCTGTGGAATATGACAGTTCATCTCCACAGGCATCATATCATGCCGACGAAGATGTGTAGATTATTAAATGAAACCGTTCACCATTCGACATGACCAAAGAAAATAGGACCGGTCGTACGGTCTTTGCTTTCATTAACGTTGGCTAACCTGGGTTGCCGATATTTAAAAAGCAAATCGATCCTTTCGTGTGATTGGATGAAAGTTGATCTAACAAATTCCAATACTAATCGGACCCTATCTAATCAATACATAGAAGGGAGGACAACGGCTCTCCTGTTCAAAAGACTTTCAGAAATAGTTTGATTCCAAGGTCGCGCTTCTATTTTTAGGCCAAATATCCTACGCAAATTTTTGGATCTGCTAGATCTAATTAACTTTTTAGTCCTCCGTACACCCATGATGTACGAGCTCATCCACAAGCGAGCTCACTTAACCATACTTTTCTAACCTCTATTTGTTAATCAAAATCATCTCCAGCATGTTAATTAAAAATTTCCTTTAAAACTAAGTCTTTCCTAAAATTAAGTAGTTCTGATAATTTGAGAGATATAGGTAGGTGAGCAAGACTTCCTTGTAGCGTTCGGCCTTGTTGTTGAGCCTCCATAGCAGAAATCATAAAATAATGTACGAAACCATAAAAAATAACTTTTTGTAGGCAAGGCATTTTTTTTTTCTGGTCTAATAGGCTAGGATATCATAAAATAAAATAACCTTGCCCGGAGAAATCATAAAATAAAAATAACCTTGCCTGGAGAAATCATAAAATAACTGATTTTTTTATAATATCTTCTCCTGGGAAGGAAGATATCATAAAAAAAACCTTGCCTTTCCTTTGTTGTAGAAAATCATAAAATAATCGGGTTATTTTATGATTAATCTGGATAGTAACCGCTATATAAATGTCTTTCTTTTTTCTTCTCATAGCCGACACTCAAAACTGTAAAGAAACACCATTCTGAACATACTCAGCCATTCTTCAGAAATTCGCTCTGCTCTTGCAACTGTCTCTCCTTCCTATTTTCCACATCTAAGCAAATTTAAGAATGCCAATTTTCGTGCGTGATCAATGGAATAACATCGACTCCATTGTCACCTTCATTGTTCCGATTCTGGTAAACTTCATTGCCATAAAATATCAAGGGACGCCAGATTCTCTATTTGACACCCAGTCCATCACCATCTTCCTCACCATCTTCACTCTCCTTCTCTATTGCTCTATATCCCTTCCATTTGTTGCTCATATACCGGCCTTTCATACTGCTTGCGGTGCCCACAGCTTTCTCTTTCTCAGGATCATTTCCTTTCTCTCTATAGCTTTCCTCACATAGTTGTTGTTTCGAGGCCTCTCCTTCTTTCTCCTCTATTTGCCGTTTTTGATACTACTCTTTGTAGCTCACTTGTGGGGTCTCATTCAGAAGCTGAAGCATAAGATTCTAGTATTTGCATTTTTCCGTTGGTTCCGCCATCGAGGAAGAGCGCTTCTGCCACAACGGTTGCCGATATAAATTTCATGTGAGAATTGTAGTACTAGCTGGCATTCAACCGGTCATTTTTAGTGGCACAAGAAATAAAGGAAACAGTAGGTAGTGTGATGGACTGGCGTAGGATGCTTGACTGCCTAAGAGGGATAAATTTTCTTGTATTTAAGTTGTCTCATGATTATATGTAGAGTCCCAGTACGCTACTTACCAGCGCGTTTCTTTATTCTCTTTTATGTTATTATACAAGCATAAGATAATGTTTAACTTAAGCATTTATAACATGTATTAAGCATAAACAAACACATTCATTCTAGCTGAAAGGGGGACATCTTACTTTCATTTCATCTTGTCTTATTTACATACACGAGTGATATCAAACCAAAAAAATATATTTCTCCCTCAGTGCCACTAAGGGACACTACATCACCATCATCAACATCTACACCCGTCTTCACAATTTAAACCAAAAAATAGCAACCGTGGAAATCCGAAATGGATCCCCCATGCATCCTACATCGTTCTCTAACGACCACTACTCGCCATCACCACCATCATCGCTGCTGTCACTATCAGGATAGGGATTGGTCCCACCAAGCGTCCATCTACAAGAGCAATGATCAATACAAAGCGGTAGGATATATGGCCTTCCGGGACACCTACATCAACCCAGAGCGTCGCAGTATAACGCACAAACACTACAGAGGGAAACGCTGGATTAGTGAACTGGTAAAGCTCGCCCTCGAAGTCAATGGGCACAACATAACGGGCTAAAGGGGATGCAAGGATCGGTGGCATGTCTAAAAATCTATAAAAATGAATATCAACAGAGGTGAGCTAATGCTCAACAAAAGAAACAACTGACTTATAAACCTATTGATTCAACTAACTCTCGATTCCTAGGACATGTTTAGCGTGAAACAATCGATGCACACTATAATGAACGCACACGATCTGAATGCAACATTCATAGTCACATGTATAATGCCAGCATGTATTATATGTATAACACGTTTCATTTCTCATTCATGTCATGTCATTGGGTCCACCCCTATCTCACGATTCAACCGGTTTGCTGGCTGGTCTGTGCAGGTCACTTCCAATGTACTGTCCAGACTTTCACGGTTTGCTGGCCACAGGCATCCCAATTCCGGGGCATCTTGGTTTTAAGCCAAAGCATTCACTTTTGGTTTGCTGGTCGGACTTCCCGACACCCTACCTGGCATCATCGAGGCATTCACTTATGGGTTAGTGGTCAGACTTCCAAGGTTTGCTGGCCTTGGACATCGTATAACATCTTTCTGTCATACACATCTCAGGCATATCACACGTATGCAATGACATGGCATTCACAGACCATGTAACTCATTTCATTCAGCCCACCTTTCACATGAAATGATACCATGCCTCACTAAACAATTAGATGCCTCATTAACACACCCAAGCTATACACAACTAGAATTTTCATAATCTGTGCTCACAAAGATAACCCAATTTGCATCATCATTCAATATCGTATCGAGGCCAATCATACCTCATTGGAAAGCCTAATGGGTGTGGGTTCTATCTCCAATAGACACAGAATTGTGATTCAATTATTTTCAAGTAGAAAATCTGAGTTTTTATCAAAGGGTAATATGGAACAGTTTGGAACAACAATAATAATAAACACCAATGACATAGTAAATGACTTCGAAAAATTATGAAATTTGAATATGTCATAGAAAAGACCTTAAATGACATTTTTCATGAGAGTGTAAAATCCAGATTATTCTGTATACATGGCGATGAGTCACTCAAAGTCAGACCAAAACTGGCCCGCTGGAAGATAATGATTGTTCTCAAAAAATACCCATTCCACTACTCAAACCATATCAAAACACTTTGAATTTTTTATATGTTATATACATGGAAGTCCTTTGCAACTTTCGTGATGGAAGTATGTCTAAATTCAAACTGGAAAATTTTATAAAAATTCAAGAAAACACAAAGGTCAATGATTTTTACTGTACTGAACCGGTAAAATACGGTAAAAAATAGGGCCTTCGTACAACCCATTTCAACTCAGAAAAATCTGAATTTAAAGTATGTTATAATCCAAGATTGTTTGAACAACTTTCATGTGGGGAGTTTTGTAAGATTCGGACCACCAAAAGCTCTATAAAAATGGAAAACGGTAAAGATCCAGCAGTTTCGGTTCTGGAAACCTAAGCCAAAGTTCAAGAAAACAACTCCAAATTGAAACCCACGAATTCTTGTCCAAGAAAACCCAAAACCAGAAGTCCAAACCTACATGCAACATTCATTTCTAGCTTGTTTTAGCAATCTATACCCACAATCCTTACATGCAACTTCATCTAGGCACTAGAAACTCACATGCAAGACCATCCAAAGCTTAGAACTCACATGTAACCACATTCAAGGCCAAGATTCACACATGCAACAAAGAACAACCCATTAACATCATACAACAATAAAAATCCAAGCGTGTAGAGTATCAATAGGAGTAGAACCAAGCCATTTCTCCTTGCCTTAGGCTATCTAAAACAGATTTTCTTCTTCCTTGAGCTACTAGCCGTGCTCTAAAATGAAGGAAAAATGAAGAAGATGAAGGCTCCATTCGTTTCACGGAAAATATGATGTTTCTGGAAAATGTTTTCTAGGAAGCCATTTTCCAGGAAAAAAATAATATTTTCCGGTGTTCGTCTGAAACCTAAAAATGAACTGGAAAAATATTTTTTGCTGTTCGGTATAGAAAATATTTTCCTTCATGCACTACTTTTAATAATTTTTTATTTTGTATTTTTTTAAAATCAAATTTTTATTTGTTTTTATTTTTGAATTTTTAAATAATTTTTAATACTTTTTTTCTTTTCATTGTTTTTTTTTTTTTTTTTTTCCCTTTCTTTCTTCCACTATCGGTCGACAGCCACGGTGATAGCTGGCGATCGGCCATAGGTGAGGCTCGCCGTGGCCGGCAATCGTCCTCGGGCAAGGCCTTGCCTCGCCTCGCCTCGTCGATCTCGAGCTCGGCCAAGCATCGCCGTATCTAGCAAGGCGAGGCTAGGCTCGGCATCGCTCGAGCTCGTCAGCCTTGGGCAAGCGAGGCCAAGTCTAGTCTCGCCCCCAGATATGGCGAGGCAAGGCTCGGCCTCGCTCGCCATTGACTCGCGAGCTTGCCAAATCTGGGGAATCACTTCTCCGTGGGATGAGATGAGGGACGAGACGAAGGACGAGAGCATGCGTGAGACAATAGCGGAGGAGGAGCAGATGAAGCGCGAGGCAGTAGCGGAGGAGCACACGGCTGTGTGAGAACTATAGGGAAAAGGAGCAACTTTGGAGAGGAGGAGAGCACACGTGAGAAAGAGGGGACATTGGAAAATGTTTTCCTTCTTTTTGGGAAAGGAAACCGTCTTCCCAGTTTTTGAAGGATATTTTCCATTTATCGGAAGATATTTTCTTTGACCACCTAATTTTTACCCCCTAAACATCGGAAATTATTAAAAAATATTTTTTGTAAAACGAACAGAGCCGAAGATGAGAGGGAGAGGGAGGGCTGGTTGAGAGAGAGAATAGAGAAAGGGAGAGAGTTCCTTGGGTACTCTTGAGAAAAACGAGGGGAGAATGAGAGAGGGGAGCTGGCCGCGGGCCTCCAAGGGAAAGGTGAGAGAAAATCATTAATTTTGCCCTTCATCGTTAGCCCCAAAGTAGTGTGTCCAAGAAGCCTTGTCATCATGCATGAAATTTCATTGGTTGGGAGGGGCGGCCATGCATGATTATACCCCAAAAATTAACTTAATTTTGTGCAAAAATAGTCCTAGGTGGCTGGCCATGCTTAGGGTACATAAGGGTTCCAATTGTGTCCTATGTTGTGTATATTAGGTACTTACATTATCCACACGAAGTATAGGTTAGATACCATAGCCCCTAAATTTCTTAAATGGCCATTAGAAATACGTTAGCTAATTAAATTCGTTCATCGGCGCTAATTAGCTGCACGGAGGGGCTCGCCTCGGAGTAGTTCGTCGATGGAGCGGTTCTCGGTTGGAAAGTGCAGCAGGGACTCTTCAATGGCTCCACCCTGATCTCTGCCCACCGCTTGGACTTTCGCCTTCGACCAAAAATCTGCCCCTTCCTCTCTTTGGGCAAATGGTCGCGTGTTATGTGGTGACGTCGCCGAGCTCGCTGAGTGAGCTGAGCATGGCGATGGAAGAACCCACGTATGGTAAACCGATTCATCGGATTGGCAAAAATCAGGTATCAACGATGACACCATAGATTAAGGTTCAACCTCAACAACGCGTTGTGCTACAATTACTTATTAAGAAGATTTCACAGGAAAGAGCAAAGTAAGGCGGCGTTTATAAACAGTTCAATTACAAGATGGCTCCAAAGAAATCCCCGCAAAGCGTCGCCCTTTGCTCTCGTATTTACCATTCTGATTTTTAAAAAAATTAAAAATCTTTTCCTTTTTTTTCCCTTAATTGTTTTCGAATTTTGGCTAATGTGGATAGTGACGTATACAACCACGTGGACAAATGTATGTCGCATGATTGACTTAAAGTGCCAAATCATGTGCCAAACGAGCCAAATCGAGTTCATGGACTTAAATGGTTCTATTGCAAAAGCGAAAGTACCACGTTGGCTACAATTAAATATTAAAGACCATATTGAACTTTGAACAAGAGCACCATAACTCTTTTTTGACACTGTCTCTCAAAACTTAAAAAATTGTCTAAATTTAGAATTTAACTACACTACTATTTATGCACAATTTGAATGTTTTTGAGCATTTTCCTTAAAAAAAAATAGTTTGTGCTTGCGACGCAAGATCAGGAAAAAATAGTTGAAATCTACTGAAATTGGTTTTTGGCTATGTTTTCAAAGAGACACGTGGGGTTTTTTTTTTGGGTTAATACCACGAAAAACCCTGAACTGGTACATTTGTGACAGATTTACCCCAAATAATTTTTTTGACCATAAAAAACCCTAAACTAGTACATCTGTGACAATTTTACCCCGAACTATTTTTTTGACCACCAAAAACCCCAAACTGGTACACCTATGATAATTTTACCTCGAACTATTTTTTTGACCACCAAAAATCCCAAACTCGGTACACCTGTGACAATTTTACCCCGAACTAATTTTTTAATATTATTTTTTTTATTTTTCGATTTTTTTTAGTTTTTTTTTTCTTTTCTTTTCTTTTTCCTTTCCTTTTTTTTTTTTTCCCTTCATCTTCATTGGACCAACAATGGATTGTTATATTGTAATTGATACCACAATAACGTGACACATAACATAAATGCTACATTTTGATCAAAAAAAATATAAACGCTAAATGAAAGACTTTCTTTTATATGCATGAATTTTCATGCCAACCACTTTTTTCTATATTTAAATGTCTCGCAAAAAGGCATTATATTGTTGTGTCTTTCTTATTTTTGGGTGCAAGTGGATAGGCAAACTGATGGGGGGTCCGACGATGACGCTTGTTACCTAAGCTTGGAGTACAACTGATCAACAATTTCTATACGTCTTGCTTGCCAATTTAATTTAAAAGATTAATTTACAAAAATACTATATTTTATATATAAGATGAGAGATATTATATGTGCATGACGATTCATAAATCAATATGATCACTTGAAATATATAATAAATAAAAAACGCAATAAGATTTTTTTGTACTATTTCTAATTGATATATTAAGAAATTATTAAAAAAAAAAATTATAGATACAAACATACGAATTTAATTTCAATTTAATATGCCTTACCAAATTCACACTTCCTGAATTTTTTTTTGTTTGAGGTTAAAGATGAAGGAAAAAAAAAGAAAAAGAAAGGAAAAAGATAAGATAAGAAAAACTAAAAACAAAATCGAAAAAATAAAAAAATAATATTAAAAAATTAGTTCGGGGTAAAATTATCACAAATGTACCAGTTTGGGGTTTTTGGTAGTCAAAAAAATAGTTTGGGATAAAATTATCACAGATGTACCAGTTTGAGGTTTTTTATGGTCAAAAAAATAGTTTGGGGTAAATCTGTCATAAGTGTACCAATTTAGAGTTTTTCGTGGTATTAACCCTTTTTTTTTTAACTTTTACACTAACCACGTAAATTGCCCAAAAAGATTCGACCAAAAAAATTTTCTTTCTCAAAAAGCTAAACTTTAGTATTCCTATAATGGTTTTCGCCTTGTTTAGATGCAACCACTCTCTTTAAGAGAAGTTCAAATGTGGCTCACTGAGCCATCCAAAAGTGCCCAATTTTGCCAGTCCGGTATGGTGGCCTATTGTCTATTCTTCGTGCGGTCAAAAATGGTAACTTGGCAATATCTGTTTACAAATTGAGCAAATCTTTTGTCACATCTGATTCCTATTGCTTCTGTGGACGAAGTCATCAGAATAGTGAGTATGGCAACAAAACGTCAGGGCTGAAACTTCACGGGTGCTCTTATGGCTTATAAACCCAGAACTGGACTAGGGTGTCACGACTCATGACCCTCACCAACCACATGTGAGAGTCGTCTTTACTTGTGGTCGATCGTTGGCCACAGTAGAAACCAGCCACTGGCAAAAAGGAAAAGAGAAGAAAAAGAAATTAAAATATCTTATTAAAAATTGCAAAAATTATCCACGTCAATATTGAAAGTGTCACGTAGGACGATCGGTATCAACATCAGTGATTTATGGTCAAAATTGACTAGATGGATTACATTGAAAAATGATAAAAAATTTTAGGATTGATTTGAACAAAATTAAAAAGTTTAGGACTAAATTGTTGCCGTGCAATAGGTTTGAGACTTCTTGGACGATTGTCTTCATATTATATCAAACAAATTAATGACAACGTCCTATTGTTTTGCCGAAAATTGATGTTTTAGAAAACATTTTTACGAAATGATTGTTTATGTGGATCACTTAGAAAAATTAGTTAACGAATATTTTTTTCATCATCAATAATAATTTATGTTTAAATATTTTCTTTCATAATATAAATGTATTTCGTATATTCATTTTACTAGTTGAAAATACTGAGGCTCAGAAAATGCACGCACCTTGGGCCTTTCTTGCTCATGGTCATAAATGGCTGAGTCACATGGGATGCTGGTCTAGAAAAGGACAATTTAAAAAAAATAATAGAAGGGAGAAGAAAACTTTACGGCCTGAAAATTGGCTCTGGCTGACAAAGTTAATGTACCGTCCCATACATTGTCACTAACTTTCGATCTGCATTGCACGGGCTTCATTTTATATTTTCTTTTGTAAAAAGAAAAAAAAATAAACATCCATGTGGAAGCACTCTCCAAAATACGCCGTGCATTTCGATTATCTTTTGTCATTCGAGCTATAATCATTCATAAATAGTTTCACGTAAAATCTTAATACAAGAAAAAAGCTCGGCGATAGATGCCTTAAAAACAAGAACCAAAATGGCCAAAAAAGAAGGGGAAAAAGGATGGGAGAATCCTCGGTTTCAGAGCAAAGACAAAACTTCTTTGTGTGAGATAATTGAACTATGATCTGGTCTGTTTTATGTGATAGCATCATGCTAACAATTTTATTGTTAGGAAAAATGACATAAATGATATTTGAACTTTGATTTAATGTGCAATTTGATCACTAAACTCTCAATTTGTTCAATGTGGTCTCTAAACTTTAGCCCAATGTGCAATATTATCCTTGAACTTTTAATTTATTCAATGTGATTCTTAAACTTTTGGTACATATTCAAACTGATCCTTAGACTATATGAAAATATTTAATGTTATCCCCGAGCTTAAATTAATGGAAGAATATCATTGGCTATTTTAATATAGCCCATAAACTAATTTGAACATTTATCAAAAGTTCAGAGACTACATTGAACAAATTAAAAATTTAGGGATGACATTAGGCTAAAGTTCAATGATCATATTGAACAAATTAAAAATTTATGGAGCACATTGCACATTTGGCCAAAGTTTAGGAATTGTTTGTGTCATTATCCCTTATTATTATTAATTTCTCGATATTTTTAGGTGATAGATACATACATTGTTTAAATTGTATGGTGTGCAAACACTAATATTTCTATTGCTGGGAAAGGAAAACAAAGTAATAATGGAGGAGTAAACACTAACGGTAAAATCACCATATAATTTAACAACCATGACAAAAGAAGTTTAGAACTTTTATACTTAAATTTTTCCATGACAAATGCCAATCCCCCTCCAAAAGTCTCTCTCTAACCTTTTTTTTTTTTTTTTTAAGTTTTAGTCTGTGGCATCATTAGTCCCCCGTCAATACCAATTGTCCCTAAACACATTAAAAAGAACCACATTGAATTTTTCAATTAAATTAAAAAAAGGGAGTTAACAACAATCAATTATCTTTTTTTAACAAGTTTTAGAAAAAATTCATAAAATTACAAAAATAGTCTACGTCAGCGCCGAATGTGATTGTGCCATGTATCATGCCAGTTATTGACTAGACCACCACGTAAGTGATTTTTCAGCTAAAATTGATTGGAATGACTAAATTGGCAAATCATCAAAATGTTTACAATTAAATTGATACAATTAAAATGTTATGACTAAATTGGTAATTTGTCAAAATATTTATGATTAAATTGACACAATTGAAAGGTTTAGACTGAATATGCAAATATAAGGTTTATGACTTTTTGAACAATTTTTCCGAGAATTGGCCTTCCCTTGGAACTTCACTACAATGAAGTTGACCAGAATTGAAATGATGAAGGTGAGAGTGGTGCGGTGTTGTTCCATTGTCAAACCTGACAATAGGCATTTCAGATATGTATATATTTGGATGAAGAGGAAGAGGAAATGAAGAGAAAACGAAATTCTATGGGAATGCAAACGTGTTTATTGCGACTCAAACTAACATCTTAACTCAGAAAATCTTCCAAAGCAGTAGATGAAGGGATGGACCAAGAATGGGGTTGCAATTTATAGCGAACTTATCGGGTGAGTGAAAAAGACAGCGAAAAAAAGAAACTGACAAAAAGAGAGAGAAAACGGTGTACACGTTAAGAGAGTTGCCGCGAAGTATCATTTGTAGTAGAATTCTCAAATTGCAAAAATTTTATGTTGGTATCCGTCGACCAAGAAAACCATGTGATGATGAGGAAGAAGTTGATTCGAAAATCAAGTGGGGCCAAATAAAGAAGCTGCGTTTTGTTTTTTTTAGCTTGGATAATATATATTTATATACAACACACACGTGTGAGTGTGTGTTGGTAAATCCATTTGATGACCTAAGAAAAAAGACCGGTCAGACCCTACCCAAATCAATACATATAATAGTTACATGGGATGCTGGTCTAGTAAAGGACAGATTAAGAAAAATAATAAAAGGAAGAAGAAAACTTTACGGCCTAAAATTGGCTCTGGTTGACAAAGTTAATGTACTGTCCCCATTCATTGTCACTAATTTTCAATCTGCATTGCACGGGCTTCATTTTGTATTTTCTTTTGCAAAAATAAGAAAAACATCCCCATAGAAGCACGTTTAGAGTCTCCAAAATACACCATATATTTTGATTATCTTTTGTCACTCGAGTTATAATCATTCATAAATAGTTTCACTTAACCTCAACACTTGAAAAAGCTTAGCGATACATGCCTTTAAAATTAAAGAACAAAATGGCCAAAGAAGAAGGGGAAAAAGGATGGGAAAATCCTCGGTTTCAAAGCAAAGACAAAACTTCTTTGTGTGAGATAATTGAACTATGATCTAGTCAACACAAATATTTTATGTGATACCATCATGCAAACTATTTTATTCTTACTAATTTCTCGATAATTTTATGTGAAACATAAATACACATTTGAAAAGTGTGCAAAACACTAATATTTCTATTGATTGAAAAGGAAAACAAAGTAATAATGGAGGAGCAAACACTAACAGTAAAAGAACCAAATAATTTAATAATCATGACAAAAACAGTATCGAACTTTTATCCATAAAATTTTCCATGACAAATGCCAAACCCCCTTCAATAGTCTCTCTCTAACCTTATGTGTTTTTTTTTCAGGTTTTAATCTTTCTTGTGATGTGGCATCACCAGTCTTGTATCAACACCAGTTGTCCCTAAATACATTAAGAAGAACCACATTGAATTTTTCTATTACATAAAATATAAAGGAATTAACTGAAGTAATCGATTTCCGTTTTTTGATAAGTTTTAACACTTGATCGTGTTATTTGAAACTTTTAGAAATTTGGTTGTAGCATTCAAGAGTTAGTAAATATTAGTGCTCTTCTTGCCCATGCTTTTTATGGATTTTATCTCTATCATTTTTTTTTTTGGGTAAAGATCTCTATCATCTTTTAATATTTGTTAATTACTAAAATCTCATGCTAATGTTTTATGCCTAGGAATATGAGTGCAAAGACCTGACTACCTGAAAGTCTATGGAACCACGTTAATATATGCACATTCTAATTTGTTTTATTTAGGCTTTGCAAAATATACTCGGAAGGAGCCGAAACTTGATGCATTTTTAGGTATTTTCCTAGTAGAGTGTGTGTGCGTGTGTGACAACAGAGTACAGGGGAATTTTCCCCGGGCACATTTGGAGTAAATCCATATACTTCAAAATGGCATTTGGCTTTAGTTTTAAGTGACAATTACAAAGGATGACAAATTCACTAAAACCAAAAGTTTGAGGAGGCGTCAAACTCAAAAGTCGAGTTCGAGGGGTTTGGGGTGCCCGCAAACTATTGTAAGTCTTCAGTCGAAGATGCAGAGGAGAGAAAGATGTTGAGGAATGGATTGGATTGGAGACTGAAACATTACTATGTTGAATACAAGATTCTGAACCACAAACTTTTGGTTCTAAGTAATAGCAAATAATGATTTTTTAGGTATTAAGTCTATAATACAACATCCGGTTCATGAACTCGGGCCTTAAACCCCCGATATCGGCCAAAACCTCAGGTCTGCGAATTCACAAATTTACCTATTGATGTCGGTTTATGGGGAAGCTTTCGTCATGAGCGTTCCAACGCCCTGAAGATCACGCGAACTAGACGTCAGAGGCAAGAGTTACGTGAAAGTTGCACGAATTTGAGGCCACGACACCTCGACCTGAGGCAATCACGTTCTTCTCTTTCAAATTTGTAAATTTAAAAATTGAATTGGAAGATGAAAAAAGGGAGACTAATCATTATTGGTGACAATCGAAACAAAAACCATATGACCCATATATTGATAGAGTAGAAACTACAAAGAAATCCTCTCCACGATAAGGTTACGTCGGAAAATGAAGGATTTGGAAAATATTAATCTAAAAACTATCGTTTATAATTCTTACGAAAATGAATGAACGAAAAGTATTTTTATTGACCCACTTGTGCATGGCCAAGTTGGTGGGCACTTTCCTTCCCCCCTTAGAGGTTTTGGGTTCGAATCCCGACTCGGTTCTGTAATTTAAGTGGGGGTTCCTAGCGATGGGTTACTGAGCTAGTCTCTCTCGAGATATAGGCGTTCCGATTACCCGTGCGGGCTCACCCCCGGAGAATGGTGGCGGATCCTCGATTACCAAAAAAAAGAAACTGTTATCGATAATGAAAATATTTTCTATCAACTAATTATTTCAAGCCATCATTTTTAGAAATATATTTTTCAAATTATCTATTTTTCGCGAAATAAACGAGCTTAAGATTCCAGTCCAATACGAGGCCCTTTTCCATCCTCGAAGTCGAAGGAATTTTTTTTGTAGGTCCAAAAGTTACGCCTTTTCTAAATTACGTCAATCTACATCGAGCAATTTCAGGTCTCCGGCAAACCCACCATGTTTCTAAAATTTCCTTATAAATTCATTTTGTTACTCTTTAGACCTTGGCGGAGGTGCTGGTCGTGGAGATGGGCTGGTGGCAAGTCGACAATGGGGAACGGGGCAGCACCCTAAATGGGCAGCTAATATAAGCCTTCGACACGTTCGAAGAAGGCATGAGCCGGTAATGAACTTTTGACTGGGAAAAGAAGAAAATGAAAGTTTGAGGGGTACAAGAAGAGGACAAATGTTATGAGAGTCGAAGCTTCGACTTTTATGTGGTTTTTGACCCTCAGCTCATAAATGTTTACGAGGGACTTGGGACAAATGGTTAGGAGGGTCGATTTTTACGAGGTTTTCGATTATGTGAATGTCAAATCAATATGATTTGCCGTCAAAAGCTTCTATATATATGTGTCTTCGTTCTTCTCTCTCACACTCAAAAGCCACGTTCGCTCTGCTCTTGCAGCCTTTTCCACATCTACACACATTCAAGAATGCCAATGCCAATTTTCGTGCAAGATCAACAGAGCAGCACCCATGCCATTTTCGCCTTCGTGGTTTCAGTTCTGGGAACCTTCGTTGAAGTGAAGTACCAAGGGAAGCCCGATTCTCCATTTGACACCCATCCCATCACCATCTTCCTCACCATCTTCACTCTCCTTCTTTATTGCTCCTTGTCCCATCCCCTCGTTGCTCGTTTACCAGCCTTCCATACTGCTTGCGGTGCCCGCATCTTTCTCTTTCTCAGGATCCTTTCCTTTCTCTCTATAGTTTTCCTCACACGGTTGTTGTTCAGAGGCCCCTCCTTCTTTCTCCTCTACTTGCCGTTGTTGCCGTTGCTGATACTGCTCTTTGCGGATCACTTGTGGGGTCTTATTCGCAAGCTCAAGCAAAAGATTCTAGCAGTCGCATTTGTCCGTTGGTTCCACCGTCGAGGAAGAATGCTTCTGCCACGTACGGTAGCCGACACACGTTTCATTTGAGAATTGCAGTACTAACTGGTGTTAAACCAGTGATTGTTAGTGGCACAAGAAGATGTTAAGAAAACAGTAGGCAGTGTAGCGTGGTAGACTAGCGCAGGATGCTGGTCCGCCCAAAAAGGAATAAATTTTCTCGTATTTAAGTTAGTCTCATGATTATGGCTTCATTAAGATGATCGAATTGACAAATTATTTGCCCTGTTGCTACGTTGATTATCAATGTAATTTCTTATCGCTGCCGGATGAATTGACGCTCTAAAAGGGAAGAAAGCCCTAACCTTTTCCTCGTTTTTTGGTAGTGAAATCCGGTTGAGGTCACTCCCATATGTCGTTCCTGCGCGTTTTAATTTCGCTGGGGTTCAAAATTTTGCGGTACGCGTCCAAATCGGTGAGCATTTCGCTCTGCTTTTTGGCTTTTCTTGGGTTTATGTTAGTTGGCATTCTTTGTAGCGATGTGCTTTCATTTTCACTTTCGACTGTTGTTCTGTCTTGACCGTGTGTCTAAATACTGGGTTTTTGAGTTCGTTTGTTTATGTATATCATGTTTGATGTTTGTTATGGGCATGGAGTTAGAGGGGGGAAGTACAATGACTAGGAATACTAATAGCGAGTTTCATGGGAAGTTATGTGAGAATTTCTCTATTCATTCGTGAATTCCTATAATGTTGAAATGGGCTTGCAGTAGGGATTAAGCGTCCTCCTTCTTGCTTTGAGCAATAATGGATTGTGATTATCCAAAAAAAATTGGAGAAAACTCTCGTTTATGATGTCTCTCCCTTCTCTTTTGTGCTGCATTCTGCTCTCTAAAAATGTTGTTCTTGCTGATGGGATTTGTGGAAATGGGAATTGTTCGATTTAGATACTTTTGCCCGAAAGTTGAACATGAATCTTATGCTTCACATACCGCTTCAATGTGATGCCAAAAGAGAGGTACTGGGGTTTTAAATTTTCCACTATTATGTCGAGTTAAGTGCTCGTGGTGCGGGAGAAATCCAGCTTAGCTAGGAGGCTTTCTCTGTTTCGTGATTTGTCCAGCTTGGTTGGTTTATCTTATTCATAAACACGCGCCCCTTTTTCTGAGATAATGATCTGTGGGCATATTTTTCAGCTTTTAGTGTCACCATTTTCGGGGGTGCTTGTGTTACTACTCTACCTTTCTGTTTTTCTGGCTTTCAACTGTTCTTTCAAGAAAAGATATGACTTGTCGACTGGTGTTGTATATATCTGCGATACTAATATAATGGGATCTATCATCTTTCTCATTGATTCTCAGGTTTTGCCTCACTTCCAAAGAAGTTGGTTGTGCAGCCTTGGTTTCAAGCCGCTGTCTTTTGGTTTGAGTTTTGTAATGGCTGGTGAATTCTCAGTGACCCTTCCCAATGGCAACTGCAATGGAACTCCACCTGATCCACAAAGGACTCATCAAGTTGTTGTGGCTGCAACTCGAGATATGGGTATAGGCAAGGATGGAAAACTTCCCTGGAGGCTTCCCTCTGATCTCAAACATTTTAAGAGCATTACTTTTACAACAACTGATCCTGGGAAAAAGAATGCAGTCATAATGGGTAGAAAAACATGGGAAATTATTCCCACGGAGCATAGGCCTCTACCTACCCGCCTCAATATTGTTTTCGCTCGTTCTGGGAGCTTTGATATTGCAACTGCAGAGAATGTCATCACATGTTGAAGCATGTGTTCTGCCTTGGATTTATTGGCTTCATCTCCTTATTGTCTATCAATTGAGAAAGTTTTTGTCTTTGGCGGTGGCCAGATATTTAGGTATCCTAAAATTTACTCATAGTTACAATTGCAAATGGGTTCTTCTCTTCCCCCTTGTAATTTTTCTATTTTGGTGCAGGGAAGCTCTCAATGCTCCTGCATGTGATGCCATCCACATAACTGAAATTGAGACACCAGTTGAATGTGACACTTCTATGCCCATGGTTGATACATCTGTCTTTCGCCCATGGTACTTATCCTTTCCTGTTGTTGAAAACAACATCCGATATTGTTTTACTACCTATGTCCGTGTAAGATGTTCTGCATCGGAGTCTCTGCCTCAGACAAATGCTCTCAATGGTAAGACAGATTCTGTTAAGTTTGAGGTCAAGAATTTTACCTTTCTGCCCAAGATGATTTTTGAGAGTTATGAAGAGTACCTGTATCTGAGATTAGTCGAAGATATACTGTTAAATGGCACTCCAAAGGATGACACGACTGGAACTGGTACCCTATTAAAGTTTGGATGTCAGGTGTGTTTTAAATTCTATCCAGCACATCTCCTTTACCACTAGGATCATTCTGTTTATTCTTTTTTGCAGATGCGGTTTAATCTGCGCAAAAACTTCCCTCTTTTTACAACTAAGGTGTGCTGCTCCAAACTGTTCTACCTCTTCATTATATTCTTCTTGTGGAATTATTTATGAGAAGTGCAAGGCTTTTATTCTAAACTCTGGTGACTGAGATATTGTTACTGATTGGTTCTTTGAAAGTATTTTGGCATGGAGTTGTTGAAGAACTTTTGTGGTTCATAAGTGGTTCTACAATTGCCAAGGTGACAACCAAAGTTTTTGTTTTCTGTAGAGCTTGCATTTTTTGAACTAGTGCTGTTCATTTATCCACAGTATTGAACTCTGTATGAGCTATAAAGTAAATGAAGTGTTGCTTTTCTGTTAATTGTTACTAGTTGATGCCTTAGTCTGTCAGTCGTCTTAATCAAGTGCAAAAGTGAATTGCAAAACGGCATCCTTGAGTACTAAACTATTCTTTGCACTTCCACTTTGAAAATAGGAGATTGCATTGTAAGCCTTTATGTTTTAAGAAAATTGCTGGACCGGATTGGTCCAGCAACTTTGTCTGCAGTTCTGGTATCTCCTCTTCTCCACTTGATTAATCAATTGGAAGTGACGTGTAGGCTGACCATTAAGCAATCTCATCCTACTACTAATTTTGCTTAGTCATATGTTTTGCTAGATATATTCTACTTGTTCTTTAGTTCTAGCAGAGCATTCCTAATTTGCTAGGGAAATTTTGAAACACTTCGATATTCTGAGCTTTTACAACCCTTTACTGGTGAGTAGGTTTTCCACCACATTCTGTAGAAGTGTCTGGCTTAGTTTTGGCGTGAAGTAATTACCAGTAATACCGTAAAATGCGACCACTTATATTCGGCTACCATTACACTTTTTGGTCTTTTCAATTCAGTTAATATATTTTGCCATCTATCCTCCAGAAAGATATCTATTTGAAACCATGCTTATCAAGTGCGCATCTTGCACTTAGACTAGATTTGAAGCAATCATGTCAACTTCCAAAATTAGATCATGAAGACAACATGTAGGAATGTTAACTTAGCTGACTGTAAAAACTGATTACATTTGCAAGGACATACAGAGACTTTATATCATGTCCAATAGGACAACAGCCTTGTTAGTGACAAATAAGGACTATTTGTTGAGGAATGGTAAATGTATCATTCGAAACTATAAGATGGATCCGAAGTCATGTTTATAATTTGCTACGAAATATCACTAAAGAAGGAAGAACAAGCTTGAGGATGTGAAATATCTGTTTAGAGAGGCAATGATGCATTAACAAGCATATAGATAACTCTTCCTAATTATAACAAGGCCCTTGATGTTTTCTTTGATGGAATGATGACTCAATGAAATTGAGTTGGGACAGTGTTTTGCTTGGAGTGAATACAATCGGTTACTGAAGTTGCAATAGAGGGATCTGAAGTGACACATTTGTGAAAAGTGAATTGATGTGATAACTTCAAAGGGGCTTAATTACCTTTGCTCCAAATTGTAACTTGTAATTGGTTTCCTGCACATCAATCCCTTGGAAGGTATTCTGGTTGAATGCTTTTGCCTTTAAAAAAAACGCTCTTTCGACTGTCTAATGTTGGGATGACATTGTAAGACTAATTTGAGAATTTCCTTTTTCCAACAGATTCTTCAGGAAAAAGGCATTCATATATGGGATGGCAATGCATCTAGAGACTACCTTGACAGGTTTGCATCTGATTCATGAGAATGATATGCATATGGTTATTTTTTTTCTTTACCTTTATGACATTTGTCCTGTCTATTTAGACTTGGTCTGAAAGATCGAGAAGAAGGTGACTTGGGACCAGTTTATGGCTTTCAGTGGTGGCATTTTGGTGCTAGGTTGGCTAGTTTAATATTATTTGACCCCTTTCTGTTGCTGCAATATATGTTTAATGACATTATATGTCGTATGTCACAGGTATAGTAATATGCATGCTGACTATACTGGCCAAGGATTTGATCAGTTGTTGGATGTTATTTACAATATCAAGAATAATCCAGATGATCGTCGAATTATACTCTCTGCTTGGAATCCTTCCGATTTAAAATTGATGGCACTTCCACCTTGCCACATGTTTGCACTGGTTGGATATGTTTGGCTTCATTTTCCTGAATTCTCTGTTTTTTCTTCTTCCTAACCTAATTTTTACCTTTGCAGTTCTATGTTGCAAATGGGGAATTGTTGTGTCAAATGTATCAGCGCTCTGCTGACATGGGATTGAGAATGCCATTCAACATTGCTTCTTATGCTCTCCTTACATGTATGATTGCTCATGTTTGTGGAATGTATGTGTGCTTTAGATAAAACGTCGCAATATTTGTGGTATGTGATTTATCATTTGTAATGGTTGTTGACCAGTATTAATCAACAGTCTTGGAATACTGTAACTGCTGGTGTGAAGGGAAAAGTGACTCACAGATGCCTTTCTAATGCTTCTTGTAGGATACTGGTTGGAAAAGATTGATGCTTCTGTAGAAGTTGCATTATTAGGATTACTGTTATAATAGTTTAAGTCTAGTGGTTGGTAGAGATTACTAGCTTGATTTCCCAGCCTTAAGGGTGAAAAAAATCCTGTTGTTGGGAGGATATAAACATGGGAACTAGTACTTATCTTAAGTTTTTCTTCTGCAGATCTTTCTCCTGGTGATTTTGTCCATGTTATCGGGGATGCTCATGTATATCGTACCCATGTTAGACCTCTGCAGGAACAACTTCAGAAAGCACCCAAGCCCTTTCCAGCGAGTAATATGCAGTAAAAATGCAGGATGGTGACTTCGCTTTCATTCTCATGACCCAACTTATCTTCTGCTGTACTCACTAAAAGTCTTGTCCACATGTACAGATTTTAAAGATTAACCCCGAGAGGAAGGATATACACTCTTGGAGTCTGTTGTGCTTTCACCGCCTCTGTCTCCCTCCCCGACCATGAAGCGAGTCGCTCGATCCCCATGGTAAGTCTCCTTGTAATCTTCAGCTTTCAAGCAAATCATCATCATCAAACTCTCTATCCGTCTTCCTCATGGCGATTCTCTCTTTGACATTCGAAGTTTAGGTGGGTCGAACTCAGAGGCTCCAAAGAAGGACAAAGCCCTACCTCCCTCATCCAAGCCTGCGAAATCCGGTGGTGGAAAGCAGAAGAAGAAGGTATGACTCTCTCTCTCTCTCTCTCTGTTTGTCATGCTTAGTTGTTGAAAGTATTGGGATAACTGTGGTTCCTTTTGTAGTTGTTGAGGATGTTTTTCAATGATGTTACTCAAAATGAAGTGAGGATAGTAGATCTTTCCTGTTCGGCTACAATGGCCCCTGCAAGTTTTCAAATTTTTCCACTACACATATACGTTTTTATTAGGTACTTGGGGAGTGACCAATGAGTTATGTGGGTCTTAAGTTGAGCTATTAAAGAGTGTATTGCGCAACTGGTAATTACTGATTGCTTGTACTGGCGAGTATTCTTGCGATTGGTGTCTGCTATTATAGGCAAAAATGAGATCGGAATATGTTCGTGCTGCTTTTATTTGTTGTTTATGTCGGTTTAGTTGGGTTGTGTTCGGTTAGATTGTGTGATGATGAGCAGAATGGAGCAAGGGAAAGCAGAAGGAGAAGGTGAACAACATGGTGCTGTTTGACCAGGCGAATTATGACAATCTTCTGACCGAGGCAGCCAAGTATAAGCTCATCACCCCGTCCATCCTCTCTGATCGCCTAAGGGTATGCCTTTATATTAATCTAAATAGTACTTATAATTGTCCATGTCTTGGTTTAGGCATCTACTTTTTCCCCTTTTCTGCTTACAAGATGCATCATCTTGTTATTTCTTATATAATGTGATGGTAATTGCTATCACACTTGAACCCTTCTGGACATGTTTTGATGAAACCTTTTGTTGATGCACTTAGGTGAATTATGCACATGTATGTAACTGATAGGCTGTTTTCAGCAGGATCTTGCTCTGTTAATTCTATCAAATGCCTTAACTTGTTAGTTTTATATATGGTGGAGTTCTCAAGTAGAGTTCCATCCAATAAAATTCATTGGCACGGTTTCTTTAGGTATATCAAGTTAGGAGGATCTGAGTGTGGAAAGTTGCCTTGCAAATGATGATATAATTAGAACTCCCCGTCGGCTGACTTCCTGTGTGGAACAAATTATTATTTTTCTTGCCTTAAAGGCATGCATTCTTCATCAGCAAATTTTATGGTGGTGGAACATATTTATACCATGAACCAATCTGAGATTTATACTATGAACCAGTGTCTTCTGGATCATCTAAGCTGTCATATTTTCGAAGTGGTTATCACTCGCCATCCTTTACATTGAATTTTAGTAATTTAGAACCAAAAACTCTAATGGAATTAGTGTTGGCTACATTTATAAATGATTGGTTGTGTTGCTTACATGTGATCGAGTTTAAGATGACAACATTTAACTTACCTGCCTTAATTTAACATGTGGTCTGGTGGTTCTGTTGCATTCGGACTTATGGGATTTTCATGTCCAGTGTTTTGCATAGAACGATTAGATACTTCAACGTGCTATAGCTAACATATTCGTGTTCTCATCAATGAGATGATCTTGCTGGTTGAGCTTCTCTTTCTACTAATTAGTTATCTTTTGGTTGTTTATAAACTTTTTCTTGTGCAGGTTAATGGATCACTTGGTTCGAAGGCAATAAGAGAACTCATGGCTAGAGGTTTGATCAGGATGGTCTCTGCTCATGCAAGCCAGCAGATCTACATCAGGGCGACAAATACATAAGTGTCTTCGGACCCTTGCATTTTCCGCCATAGCAATTGTTGTTTTATGTCCTACATTGGTAAACTACTGTTTTCTTTTTATCTCTGGGATATAACATGATGCATACTAGAATTTATGAGACAGGTTAGTGTTCTTTGAGATTTTGAGGAAATAGATATTAACTTTCCGATAGGTCAATATTTGGTGTTCATCCAATTCTTTTGCCTACCAGTATCACTCTTTCACAAGTTCTAACTACCAATGCAAAACAGATTTTAACATATCGAAATGCTTCGATGCTCACCAGCGATTATGGTACTTATGTCGTGCAAACAGCTGATGAGTTGGCAAGTAGAAATGCACTGCTCCTTGATGGGGGTAATTCTAATAATGTGTTTGCCAATGATAGATTGTTCTTATTGCCTATGTAGTAAAGAAAAAGAAGTTTTGCTGAGTAGGATGTCATGCACTTATCATGTGCATTAAACAAAAATTACGAATCACGCTAATCATGACAAAAATGGAAGTTATGTTTAGTACAGAATGCAAGAGATTTGATAACAAAAATTAGGAACTAAATTTGTAACAAAAATTAAAAATGAAAAAGGTCTGTCATCCTTTGTATGTTTTGCTTGGCAAGGTAGTTGATTCTCAAAGCCCCTTTTCAAAAGATTATCCTTGTATTTGTTTATGTCATAGGGTTAATACCACTAAAAACCCCAAGCTGGTACAGGTGTGACAATTTTACCACGAACTTTTTTTTTTTTGACCACCAAAATCCCAAACTGGTACACCTGTGATAATTTTACTTGAACATACCACAAAAAACTCTAAATTGGTATATTTGTGACAATTTTACCCTGAATATACCACAAAAAATCTCAAACTGGTACACAAGTGATAATTTTACCCTGAACATACCACAAAAACTCCAAATTGTTTTTCTTTTTTCTTCATCTTCAACCTCCGGGCGATCCACCGAATGATGATTGGCCAAAAAGGTGGAAGTCGGCGCAGGTCGGCCTAGCTGGTTTCGGCGAGGGCTGCCCCGCCGGCGTTAAGGGCGGCGACGGACTGGCGGCGACCCTCACCCGGCGCGGCGAGGGGCTGCCCTCGTCGGCATCGGGTGAGGCTAGCCCTTACAGGCTGGCAGTGACCCTTGCCCTTTGTCAAGGCGAGGGGCCGACCTCACCTAGGTGGGAGAGGACAACCCTCGCCCGACCCCGGCGAGGGCAGCCCTCACCTGAGTTGGGCGAGGGCGGCCCTCACTTGAGTTGGGCGAGCTGCCCTCGCCCAAGGGCGAGGCCGACCTACTTGACTGCCTCGTCTGTCGGGTCATCGGGTCCGGTGACCGTACGAGGTTGAAGTTGAATAAAAAGAAAAGAAAAGAAAAATAAAAAAATTAATAAAAAAATTTGAAAAAATAAAAAATAATAATATTAAAAATTATTAGTTCGAGTAAAATTGTCACAGGTGTATCAGTTTGAAGTTTTTCGTGATCAAAAAATAGTTTCGTAAATTTGTCACAGATTTATCAGTTTGGAGTAAAATTGTCACAGGTGTACTAATTTGAGGTTTTTGGTGATAAAAAAAAGTTTGGAGTAAAATTATCATAGGTGTACTAGTTTGAAATTTTTTATGGTAAGAAAAAAAGTTCGGGGTAAAATTGTCACACGCGTACCAGTTTGGGGTTTTTGATAATATTAACCCTCTAACATATTGGTTGTTATTTTCATTTTTAGAATGGTTAGGATGAACACTGCCCTGATTGGTTAGTTAGCAAATGGTTAAGTTTAGGTATCAAAAGGGCACTAGTCAAAAGACTAGTGTAATCAAGTCCCGAATTCTTAGTATCTCTGGTTACGTACATATCGAAACGATACTCCCGTGTCTTGATTAGGATTTCTAGCCAACCATTGATTAAAGCTAGTGGCAACTCCAATTGAATGCATAGATTAAAAACTAATGTTGTGCGAGATATGAAGTTTGGAAGTGCCTCTATTCTTGGATAGATGAGTCTTTTGGTTTGTCCTTCAATCAAATCAATCAATGTTTACATCAATTGACAAATACCTTTAAGCCTATACATATTTATTTTCTCCCCCTTGATTGGGACGGGTAGGTCATGACAAGCACGTCTTAAGCTTTCCAACTGGAAAATTTCATGAATTTTATAGTTAATTCAGGATTGAGCCAAATTTTAGAACAATCGGGTCTGTGTAAGAGAAAAACTTAACAGTAGGGGCTAAATTGCAAATTCTGGCTTTTTAGGGGCAAAACCGTAAAAAGTCTAGATGGAAAACTTGTAGAGGATTTCCTAAGCTTCATAAGAATGTATGAATTCTTTCCTTTCAAGACCAAGTCTAGATTTATTGTAATACCAAGTTAGTATGGAAAAAATATGCTCCAAAGTTTCTGAACAATGAGAAAATTTCTTGGAAACATTTGAAATTTCCTTTTTGAAAAAATCATTTTATTTTGCAAGCGAATGTCGATTTTCCTTGATTTCGGCAATTTCATTTTGTAAAGACTCAAATTTTTTCATTTTTAGAAATATCCTATTGCCTTAACTTTTAATTTTCCTTCTTCAACTCCGAGATTTTCTTAAGAGCAAATTTATATTCCAAACATAATTCATTAATACAATCTAAGACTTCATTAGAGATCTCAAGATGATTTACCTCGATTTCTTCTTCAGAGTCTAAGTCCGGCATATAAAATATATGTTCGTATACTGATTTTCATTACTTTCTTCAAACTCATTGTCACTTTAGGTCTTTGCTTTTAGAGCTTGCTTCTTCTTTTCAAACTTTCCTTTCTTCTGTTGGCTATGAAGCAACCATGTAATAGTTACATGTTAGGGATTTCAATTGTTTAATGGCAATGACGTATTCATTCATTGTCCATTGATATGAATGATTCTATAATATCAGTTGCGATTGAACCTACTTTTAAGGTGTTGAGAATATGTGTGACAGGTTTAGATTTAAACTGAGTCTTTAAACTGTTCTCGGTTAATGGATCATTGAGAGGATATTGATGATCCTGTTAAGACCAATGTGTTCTCAAACTTCACCATTAAGTATTGGATACCTAAGGGAATGATGAGTCATAAGTCATTGGGTATTGTGATACTCGAGCTAGAATATAGATGCTTGTATTGGACAAATTCACTAAACATGACACGCACAGAACGATTAGCGACATGGAAGCTTTTAGTGGGTCAATGACTAGTCGTTCATGCTCTAGTTTTGTGTAAATAATCCTTAGACCTGAAGCACGGTGTTGACTTGTACGTTGGATGGCTATGGTTCACAAGTGCGCATATTGACGCTTTGTCAATCCATCTGGATACTTGATGGTCATAGTTTGTTCACATACGAAGGCACATACCTACGCAATAAGTAATCTGTCTTCTGTTATACACAAGATACAATAATGATGTCCTATGTGATCTAATGTGACATTGTATTGAAATCCTCGGCTAGGGTTGTAACCGAAAATGAATAGTTTATGTCTCGTTGAAATACATGTCGATTACGTTTGTGCATATGATCGAATTGGTGGCTTGACAAAATAATTCTATGGCCTTTGTTTGATCGGGATATAGTAAGACAGAAGGATTGAATTACATGGTAGCCAAAGCCGACATGTTCATATGTTCTTAAAATATTCACACTGTCTGGATAGCCATGACATATTGCTAGATGTCACTCATGATTTGTAGGATCTGGAGATTGATAAGGACAATCAATTATATTGGGAGTACCAATGTGTTAGTATAAGTTCTACTTTCAGCTCAGTGATGAACCTAGGGATGTCACACTATAACCAATTCAGAATGACGTTTGAACAAAAGAGATAATATTGCAAATGTGTTTGCAATTATGGCAATTAGATTAAGTAGGGTTGAAGATTAATGATTTGAAACGAGTTTAGAATCAATGTTCAAATTCATAATTTGAAACGGTTTCAGAATCAATAGTGAGATTCAAACTCTGAAATAGGTTCGAACTTAACGGCTGAATTAATACTTTGTAACGGTTACAGAGTTAATGCCCATAATAATATTTTGTAATGATTATAGAATGCCCTAATTATTGCTTTGAAACGGTTTTAGAATCAATGTTTAGATTCAATCTAAAACAGGTTCAAACTTAACAGTCGAATTAATACTTTGTAACGGTTACAAAGTTAATGCTTAGAATAATATTCTGTAACTGTTATAGAATTAATGCCCTGATTATTGCTCTGAAATGAGTTTAGAATCAATGTTTAGATTTAGACTCTGAAATGGCTTCAGACTCAACAGCCGAATTAATGCTCTAAAACGGTTTCAGAGTTAATGGCCAAATTGATTCAAATAAATTGGATCTGAGACTAATAATGAGTGATGTTTTTTTAGATCAATCACTTTCTTTACCCACAAGAACAATTGCTAGCACAATTGGTGTGATGAACTCACTCGAATTTCTCTCTGCCATTCAACGCGATATTGGTGGTGTGTTTGAACTAGAGCTCCAACATTTGTGGGATTGGAACCGAAGAACATCATAACCAAATTTTGTTGGAACATCAGAACATTAGAACAAAATTTGCTAGAACTGAAGAACATAATAATAAAATTGCTTTGGGTACAGTACAAGGGCACTGTGATTAGCCATCCTCTTCATTTCTAAGTGCTTCTTATTAAAATGCAGGAACAATGCTTTAGAGATACAGGAAATGGGTTTTTGCTTCCGCTACAATTTTTGATTTACTTTTACCAATTCATGTGTTCGCATAAAATTTGAACGGTGGTATCAAAACCAATCTTTAGATTTTTTCGTGGTTTTAAGGATGATAGTTTGATATGCATATTAAATGGTTAATATGCAAGGTGAGACTGTCGATAATGATGCAAATTTCCTTAGTTATAATATTAAATCGACATGGCGTTCGAGCTCGCGGCCTTCCATTGTCATGGTTTGATCCTATATTCTAGTGGTTGATTGACCAGTCATGGATACATAGGGGTCAATTGCCATTAAGAATATAAGCCGACTCCGTTATACATATGATGATGTGGGGTTTACGGTCGAATGATTTTCAATAACTATCAAGTGAGGGATCATTTGTGTTCTAAATACTTGCATGAAATAATGGATTAGACTTAACTATGATCATCGGGTTAATAAATGCCAGGTGAGACTTTCATGATCTAGAGGTTGAAGGTATAATTGGGACTTGCATATGATGCGTTGGATAAATTGATCCACTCACTAAGTTCATAGAATACCAATAACTGTCTGGTGAGGTAGACTATGAGCTAGTGGGACTCCAATCTTCACTATTAATCTTTACTCAACGAAGATTGCCATTTCCCATCTTAAAAAGTATGGAATCTCAATAAATTTAGTGAGAGATTATTTCCTTCAAAGGCCAAAATGAAATAGTTGTTGAAAAACAACGGTTAACAATTTATTTTATCTTATTACTCTAAAAATGGTTACTACAAACTCACTTGCTTCTATATTTGACAAGAACTATCTAACAAGACCCAATTTCACTGACTGTGTGAGGAATTTGAGAATTGTTCTCAATTCTAAGAAAATTGAGTATGTGCTTGATCAGAACTTGTTGGAATTCTTTCCTACGGGTGGGAATCAAGAGGAGTGCAAAACTTACAATAAGTGGTGCCAAGATGACTTAAAGTTAGGTCATACATGTTTGCTTCGATGAATAATGAATTACATAAGAAGTATGAGACCATGGAATGTACTTGGTGGATCATCATGTACTTAAAGGAATTCTTTGATGAGAATAATCAAATCTCCAGATATGAGATATCTAAGGGATTGTACCGTATGAGGATGATTGAGGGATCATCTGTGAATGATCATGTTTTGAAAATGATTTGGCACATTTAGGAGTTGGCCAGACTAAATCTTATTATGGATAACGAATTAGCTATGGATCCAATACTCCAGTCTTTACCTGATTATTTCTTTGAATTTGTCCAAAACTTTCACATGCGATGGAGAAAATTCTTACTAAGTTACATGGTATGCTTGTGGTTTATGAGAAATCAATGCACAACACAAAGCCCACCGTAATGGCTTTTGCTAAGGCTTCCTCCTAGTGGAAAAGGTCTGTAAAATTAGTTTTACATCCAAGACTCAAGATTGAAAAAGGAAAATGTCATTATTGTGGTGTTCAAGGGGCATTGGAAGAGGAACCGCAAAAAGTGCCTTGCAAACTTGAAGGTCAAGCCGAAGAATCAGCCTTGTGAATGTATGGTGTTTCTGTTTATTGAAACTAAACTTAGGGTTAGTTTTGAATCCGGCTTATGGGTTCTAAATTCTGCAACAATTTCACATATTTGTATGTCTTTGCAGAATCTGGAAATAAGCAGGATGCTGGGGTAAAATGAGATTGCCTTGACTTTTGCAAATGGGACAAGAGTTGTTGCATTAACTATGAGGACTTTTTGTTTATTTTTGCCCTCTGGACATGTATTGGTTTTGAATAATTGCTCGCATTAAAAGAATGCAGTGCAAAATCTCATCTTTATACCCCGTTTGAGCAAAAAGAATTATGAATTCTCTGTCACTAAAGATGTATGTTCCATTTATCACGATAAAAGATGTGTTGGTTATGGTTTGTTAACCAATAATGTTTATATCATTACAATGTCTGGTAATGTGATTATTACTGTCAATAAGCAAAATAATATAAATGCCATAACTAATAAATGGCCTAGAGATAGTCCAAATCCGAAATGTGTTGGGCATCTCTGATTAGGTCATATTGGAAAAGATAGAATCACCAAGTTAAGTAAAGATGGATACATTGATCCATCCGGCTTTGAGCTTACTTAATTTGTGAGGTATGTCTTCTAGGAAAAATGATAAAAGCGTCCTTTATAGGACATAGTAGCGAGCTGCTGACATATTGGTTCTGATACATACGAATGTATGTGGACCACTTAATGAATCAACTAGAGGCGATTATTCTTACTTCATTACATTTACCAATGATCTATCATGGTATGGTACTTAATGAAGTGTAAATCTAAATCATTTGAAAAGTTCATTGAATTCAAGGTTGGAGTTGAGAAATAAACTAGAAAGAGTAACAAGACTCTTTGATCTGTCAAGGAGGTGAATACCTTAGTGCTGAATTCCTCAACCATCTTAGAGACAACAACATTTTATCGTAATGGACACCTCCTGAAACTCTAGAGCACAATGATGTATTTGAGAGAAGAAACCACACTATATTAGATATAGTGCGATCTATGATCAGTTACACCAATTTGATTATATTCCTTTAGGGATATGCCCTTGAGACAACTACATATTTATTGAACAGAGTCCCGACCAAGTCCGTTCCAACTACGCCCTATGAGATATGGCATTGTAGGAAACCAAGTCTTAATCATATTAAGATTTGGGACTGTCTAGCTTATGTCAAAAAGCTGAAAATGGACAAATTAGAGGCAAGATCTGAATAAGGTCGCTTTATTGGTTATCTAAAAGAAACTCTTGGATATTATTTCTATTTTCACTATGACCAAAGAGTTTCGGTCAGTAGACATACTTCTTTTCTGGAGAATCAGTTCATCCAAGAAAGTAGAGCTAGGCAGAAAATAGACTTACAAGAAGAAACCAACAAAATAGCAAACGACTAGGTTCAGACACATATCTCAAATTCAGTAGGAGGTTCAAATGCACAACCTGACCAGGTTTAAATGCAGACATTAGATTCAGTAGAAGCTTTAGATGCGCAACCTCTCAGGAGGAGTTCGAGAATGTCTCATCCAACTATTCATTATGGACACTTGATTGAACAGAATGAACCTTTTGTTCATTGTGAATGACAGTGATCAATCTAGTGATCCTAACACCTATTAGGAAGCAATGTCCGACATCAATTTTGGTACATGGCTAGAGGCCATGAAATCCGAAATGAATTTAATGTATTCCAACGAATCCATCGGGACCAAATTCGTTGGAACTAAAGAAAATCACAACCAAATTTGCTAGAACTAAAGAATATCATAATCAAATTGCTTTGGGTATGATATGAAGGTAATGCAATTAGCCATCCTCTTCATTTCTACGTGCTTCTTATTAAAATGCACGAACAATGCTTTAGAGATACAAGGAAACGGGTTTTTGCTTCCACTGTAATTTTTGATTTACTTTTACCTATGCTTTTTTTCGTCAAAAATCCCAACATCTTCTTCTTCTTCGGAAGTGAACAATTTGGTTTAATGTGCCATCGTTTCTTGCTTTTAAAGCGTATTACATCCTTACCTTCTTCCCAATTCTTGAAGGGCCTTTTTTCTTCTCATTGCTTAAACTACTTCCTTTCTTTGAAGTTTCTTCCATTCTAGGCCATCTTTCTGAATTTCTTTACCACCAAAGCTAATTCTTTATTGTCTTCTTCATCGTCTTCAGAATCAGTATCACCTGAATCATGAATGTTAGATTTTAAAGCAATTGACTTCTTACCTTTTGGGATCTTCTTCATCATTTATACGCTCAGCTTCATATGACATGAGAGTCTCAATAAGTTCATCAACAATGAGAGGCATGATCCTCTATATTTCTCAAATGGATGTTTTGATGTTGTTCCATTGGAAAGTCCAAAAGCTTGTTTACTTTCTCTTCAAAGGAGATTGGCTTCCCTTGATATGCGAGTCCATTGATGATATCAACAAACCTATTGAACATCTTAGTAACTATTTCCACAAATTTCATTTTGAAGGATTCATATCTTCCAAGGAGAATGTTTGTCATGGTCTCCTTCACCCTGTTATTTCCTTCAAAGGTCACTTGAAGTCTGTCCCATATCTCTTGCTGTTTCACATGAAGAAACACGATTATATTCAGTATAGGAGATACTGCACAATAAAGAGAGTAAATGGCTTTAGTAGTTAAAGCTTCTCTTTCAGCCAACTCCTATGAAGAGATTGTGGCTATTGGAGTTGAATTTTCATTTGTTTCTCATGTATTTGAGGATGCAGGTGTAGAGGTTGCTCTGGGTGTAGGATTCAATCCATTTCGTGAAACATCCCACATCAAAGGATTTGTAGATCTGATGAAAGCTTTCATTTTGTTCTTTCAGTTATCGTAAATATTTTCCATCAAAATAGGGAAGTCTGGTGTTGCTCTTGATGTAGGCTAACAATATCACCCAAAGCGGGTGAATCGGTGATTTCAAGAAACTTAACAAAATATTACGGATTTAAAAGCGTTAAATTTGCTATAAGCATGACGTGGTAATACTGTGAGTTGATATAAATGCAAACAAGTTATATCAAGCAATACAGCGTAATGCATTTCTATGAAGCAGTAAATGAATATGAGCAAGGAGATAGGGAACGATGCACACAAGGCTCATAGTGGTGTAAACCTATGGCCACTCTCCCATACTAATAGCCTGGCTAGATTCCACCATAAATCTTATTGAAGTTATAGTAGAATGTGCCGCTCAAGTACATCTCCTCAAAACTAGTGCTTTTTATACCCAAGCCGATGGATCTCACTATTTCACACCTAAACACAAACTATAGCCTTGCCAATACTTCTCGAAAGATTACAAGTTTTAGTGCTCTCCGAAGACAATTTAATAATGTAAAAGTTTCCTTTGAAATTTGGAATTTTCACCCTCGATCAATGTACTTCTCTTAGCATCTTGTTCATCTCCTTTTATACTTCTCAGCATTGAATCTTCCTGTCGAACAATCTTCAAGATGATCAATCTCTAATCTATCCATTAGACAATCGTTGAGGAAAATCAAAATAGCCGTTGAAGTGTATCAATTAGAGTTTTGTAATTTGGTCGCCCATACAATTAAATCTTGGTTTCTAGAAATAGAGTAGCTCTAGTTGTGGAAAGTATTTTGTCTTTGGGATGGTTGTCAATCAATCAAGGTATCTCGCATGATTGAATATTTCGCATAGACAATCTTTAAGATTGATGGTCAATCAAAATCTTCTAAATTAGGAATGCATAGTAGATCACAAGCCGTCAATGGATGAGAAAAAATATCTCAAAATAATAGTTTTGAAGCACATGTCGAAGCTGTTGCCGCGGGTAGTGTAGATACTCCGCTTATATTAGGAGTCTCCGGTTATATCAAGCTTCCCTGTTATCTGATGATATCATACTTTCATCAGTCTTCTGCTTATATCATGCTCTAGTTATATCAGATTGCTTCTCATTAGGCACTTGGAGTACAATAGCAATGGAGATCATGTGAACTGTTCACCTTGATAACTCAAAGCCTTTATGAACTTCCTATTCTTCTAAACTTGTTCACATAGGTCCTTCTAGCTATTTAGAATCTTTTCATTTATCATCTCAAAGTTCCTTTTTGTGCGGATATTACCCGAAACACAAACAACTTCGTGCATATATCAAAGTCTCAATAAATCATGGATAGTTTTGTTGACTTCAAAATATATTATGAGGTTTTTTCAAGAGCTCTATCCTTCAATGAAACCTGGTCCAAGCAAGCTAATCATAATAGATCGTTAACTCGGAAGTAAACACTTCAAAATAATAAGCACCAGGCTTAGACACCAATTGATGTTAGCTAACAATATCACCTAAATGGGGGTAACTTGGTGATTTCAAGAACTTTGATAAAATATTGCGCACATAAAAGTATTAAGATTGATATAAGCAAAGCACAAACCAGTTATATTAAGTAGTATAGTGAAGTGCGCTTGTATCAATCGATAAATGAATATGAGCAGAGAGATAAACAATAGTGCACATAGAGCTTATAGTGGTTCAGCTTTGCGTAAGTCTAACTCTCCTACATTAACAGCCTACTCGCTGGATTCTACTAGAAACCTTATAGAAGTTACAGTAGGTCGTGCTACTTAAACTCAAGCACTTCTCCTCGAAGCTCGTGATACTTATACTAAAGCTGATAGATCTCACTATCTCACACCTATGCACAAGATAGAACATTGCCAATACTTCTCGAAAAATTACAATTTTAATGCTCTAAAAAGACAATGCAAATAATGTAAAGCTCTCTCTAATATTGGATTTTTGAACTCTTGATCAATCTATTTCTTCGGTGCCTTGATCTCCTTTTATACTCCTCCAAATCCAATCTTCCCATTGGACAATCTTCAAGTGGATCAATCTCCAATTAGATCATTGGACAATTGTTGCACATATCAAAGTAGCTGTGGAAGTTGATCAAATAGAATTCCTGTAGATTTGGTTGCCCATACAATCAAATTTTGATTTCTAGAAATAGAGTGGCTCCAACTATGGAAAGTGGCTTGCCTTCAGAGTGGTTGTCAATCACTCAAGATCTCTCATAATTGATTTTTTTAGCGTAGATAATCTTTAGATTGATGGTCAATCAAAATCTTCTAAGTTAGGACAACATACCAAATCACAAGCTATCAAAGGATGAGATAAAATATCTCAAAATATTAATCTTGAAGATCATGACGAAGTTATTGTCATAGGTAGTGTAGACACTTTGCTTGTATCAACAGTTTTCTGGTTATATCAAACTTCTAGTTATCTAATGATATCAGACTTTCGCCAGGCCTTATATCAAGCTTTCACATGCTTTTGCTTATATAGGACTTTGTTATATCCAACCGCTTCTCTTTGGACACTTCGAGAATGGTAGTGATTTAATTCTTGTAAGTTGTTTAGTTTAGTATCTCAAAGTCTCTATTTTTCTAAACTTGTTCACACAGGTTCTTCCAGCTATTTAAAATCTTTTCATTAATCATATCAAAGGTCCTTTTTACGCGAATATTACTTGAAACACAAATAACTTTGTGCATATATCAATGTCTCAATAAACTATGAATTGTTTTGTCAATTTCAAAATATAATAGAAGATTTTCTCAATACACTTGATATGTGTCATAGTTGGTTTCGATATGAAATCTCTGCTGGATTTACTTCGATAAGAGTGAGAGTAGGAGCACTTACAAATAGCTCGCTGAGAGAAGGAAATTATTGCAAGACACGTGATTTGGGTGTCATTGACCATCATGGAAGTTGAGAAAATCATGGAAACGTGGAGGAGATAGAGAAGAGATTGTGGACATGAATTCCGATAACTGGAGAGGAGAATTTAGAAATATAAAAGGAAAGAACAGAGAGGAAGAATACACGCTCACGCCATGCCAAAACTCTGTCAAGTTTTCCTTTGAACGTACTTCCACTTTTGAGGCAATGTCTTTCGTTTTCAGCCTTAGCTTTAGGGTTTAGTTTATTGTTTGTACTGTTTGTTGTGAATACAAGCGTTATGTTCACTTTAATGTTTTCAAGATACCTTGATGGGCGAATGGAGATCGATTCGTGAATTATTGTTTAGTCACTTATTTTGAGAAAGATGTATTTAGTATAATGGATAGTGAGGCAATTATGCGACGTTTTCAATACACACGGGGAAGGACAATCATAGAATGAATACTTATGTCACTTTTTCAATGCATAAAGATTTTACTTACGTTTTTAATCTTTTGTCAACATTATTGCCCCAATGGCAAATGGTTAAGGCTCCGTCCCTGGATATGACATACTTGGACACAATGTCGATGCATTGGAGAAATGGAATAAGTGAATTTATTTTGAACATTTAGTTTTTGGTAGAAAATATATGTTTGAAAAATCACAGGTCGAGAAGATCCGTGAATCTATGGTCTGTAGCTTTGCCAAAACAAATGTCATTCTCAGCCAAAACTGAACAATAGATTATTATATGGACTATACATAGTTTATTATATAGAGTGGATTGTCCACGAGCTATACATAGTTTGCAAAAGTTTTGCCAACTTGAGTCCGACTTTTTTGAAGCAAAAGAACCAAAGGTAGAGCATCAGATTAGCTACCTTTTCTTCTTTTCTTTATTTTTTTTTTGTTGACGTTGCATATTCTCCATTTAGTCCAAAACGTCTAAGAAATCTTAACATATCAACCTATTCTTTAAAGTTTCCCTATTCAAGTCTGTCCTCTCCTTAACATGTCTCTCTCTCTCGTATGAGTCTTCTCTATTTAGTCCAAAAAGTCTAAAACATCTTTAACATGTTACCCTTCTTTTCTCTAAAGTAGTCAGTCTTCAATCCTGTCCTCCTCAACATCTCTCTCTTTTCCCTAGGCACACATATATCTTGAAACATCATAAAATTTACACTTTCCTTTGAAGTATTTAGTCTTCAATCCTGTTGTCCTCAACATATATATATATATATATATATATATATATATATATATATATATATATATATCTCTCTCTCTCTCTCACCTCTACATCTTTTCTATTTAGTCCGAAAAGTCTAAAACATCTTAACATATTACCCTTTTCTTTTTTTTGGTAAGGATAACATATTACCCTTTTCTTTAAGGGTTAATACCACGAAAAACCCTAAACTGGTACACTTGTGACAATTTTACTCCGAACTATTTTTTTGACCATAAAAAACCCCAAACTGGTACACTTGTGACAATTTTACCCCGAACTATTTTTTTGACCACCAAAAACCCTAAACTGGTACACTTGTGACAATTTTACACCGAACTATTTTTTTGACCATCAAAAACCCCAAACTGGTATACATGTGACAATTTTACCCCAAACTAATTTTTTAATATTATTTTTTTTATTTTTTTATTAATTTTTTATTTTTTCTTTTCTCTTTAACCTCCGACCGGCAAGGTCGGCCCCGCCGGTCGCTGGCGAGGCTCGACCTCGAGGTCGACCACCTGCCGGATCTGGCGAGGGCCCAGCCCGCCGGTCGTTAACAAAACGCGACCTCGCCGCGCCGACGAGGTCAAGCCTTGCCGCCGGCCGGCCGGCCTGGTCGGTGATCGCCGATTCGGCGACCGGTTGGAGGTTAAAGAGAAAAAAAAAAAAGGTAAAGAAAAAATAAAAAATTAATAAAAAAAATTCGAAAAATAAAAAATTAATATTAAAAAATTAGTTCGGGGTAAAATTGTCACATGTATACCAGTTTGGGGTTTTTGGTGGTTAAAAAAATAGTTCGGGGTAAAATTGTCATAAGTGTACCCGGTTTGGAATTTTGATGGTCAAAAAAATAGTTCGGGATAAAATTGTCACAAGTGTACTAGTTTGGGGTTTTTTATGGTCAAAAAAATAGTTTGGGATAAAATTGTCACAAGTGTACCAGTTTAGGGTTTTTCGTGGTATTAGCCCTTTCTTTAAAGTATTCATTCTTCAATCATGTCCTCCTCAACATCTCTCTCTTCTCTCTCTCTCCTCTGTGTCTTCTCTGTATAGTCCAAAAGTGTAAAACATCTTAATGTATTAACATTTCTTTAAAGTATTCAATCTTCAATGCTGTCCTCCTTACCATCTCTCTCTCCTTTGCATCTTTTGTATTTAATCAAAAAAGTCTAGAACATCTTGACATATTACCCGTTTATTTAAAGTAGTCAGGCTTCGATCCTGTCCTTCCTACCATCTCTCTCTCTCTCTCCTCTGCATCTTCTCATATGGTCTTAAAAGTATAATTAACATATCAAGCTTTTCTTTAAAGTATTCACTCTTCGTTGCTGTCCTTTCCTTGACATCTGTGTCTCTCATCTGCATCTTCTCTATTTAGTCCAAAATGTCTGAAACATCTTAACATATTTCCCTTTTCTTTAAAGTAATCATTCCTCGATCTTGTCCTCCTTATCTCTCCCATGCGTCTTCTTTACATAGTCCAAAAAGTCGAAAATATCTTAACGTATTAACCTTTTTTTTTAAAGTATTCAATCTTCGATCCTGTCCTTCCCACCGTCTCTCTTGTCGGCATCTTCTCTATTGATTCCCAAAGGTTTAAAACATCTTATCATATTATCTTTAAAGTATTCATTCTTCGATCCTGTCCTCCCTACTGTCTCCCTCTCCTCGGCGTCTTTTCTATTTATTCCAAAAGGTCTAAACATTTTAACACATTAACCTTTCCTTTAAAGTATTCAATCTTCGATCATGTCCTACTTGCATCTCTATCTCTCCTCCTGCGTCTTCTCCATATAGTTAAAAAAATCTAAAACATCTTAACGTACTATCATTTTCTTTAAAATATTCAATCTTCAATCATGTCCTGCTTACCATCTCTCTCTCTCTCTCTCTCTCTCTCTCTCTCTCTCTCTCTCTCTCTCTCTCTCTCTCTCTTTAATCCAAAGAGTCTAAAACATCTTAAGGTATTAACCTTTTAGTTAAAGCAGGGTTAATACCACGAAAAACCCTAAACTAATACACTTACGATAAATTTACTCCAAATTATTTTTTGACCACAAAAACTCCAAATTTGTACATCTGTGACAATTTTATCATGAACTATTTTTGGACCATCAAAAATCATATACCGTATACTTGTGACAATATTACCCCGACCTAATTTTTTGACCATAAAAATTCAAAACTGGTACACTTGTGACAAATTTACCCTTTGTTAGTTTTCATTAAATTTTACTATCAAATTGCTAAATTTGATGGCACATGGTAGTTTGGCGATGATGTACTAGTTTGGGGTTTTACCCCTATGTTTGTCACAAGTTTATCAATTTGTGATTTTTCGTGATATTAATCAAATTTAACGGACACTAACATTGGGTAAATTTGTCACAAATGTATTAATTTGGGGTTTTTATTGGTCAAAAAATTAGTTTGGGGTAAAATTATCAGAGGTATACCAGTTTGAAATTTTTGATAGTAAAAAATTTAGTTCGGGGTAAAATTATCATAAGTATACCAGTATGGGAGTTTTGGTGATCTAAACAATAGTTCGGGGGTAAACTTGTTATAGGTATACAAATTTGAGATTTTTATGATCAAAAATAGTTTGGGATAAATTTGTCGTAAGTGTACCAGTTTGGAGTTTTTCGTGGTATTAACCCTTTAAAGTATTCAGGCTTCAATCCTCCCTTATAGAATAAAATGAAATGTCCATTATAAATAGACTTGCTGCCTTTCTCCAATGCATTGACATGCGCTCTCCTCTTGCTGCTCCTTCTCCTCGTCCTCCATCTTCAAATATATAAAAATTCAAAATGCCTAATTTTGGGCATGATCAATGGAGGAACAGCCACACCATTCTCACCTTCATCGTTCCAGTTCTAGTCAACTTCATTGCAGTGAAGTACCAAGGGAAGCTCAATTCTCCATTTGACACCCACCCCATCACCACCTTCCTCTCCATCTTCACACTCCTTTTCTATTGCTCCTTGTCCGTTCCACTTGTTTCTCATCTACCAGTTTTTAATACTACTTGCGGTGCCCGCACCTTGCACTTCCTTATGGTCTTTTCCTTTTCCCTCTCCATAGCTTTACTTACATCTTTGTTGTACCGAGGACGCTCCTTCTTTCTCCTCTGTCTGTCATTGCTGATGCCGCTCTTTGCAGCTCACTTACGTGGTCTCATCCATAAACTCCTTCGTTTAATAAAGCAAAAGATTCTAGTCATCACATTCGTCAATTTGTTCCGCCGTCGACTACAAGGAGGAAGAGCATAAGTAGTTCTACCACGTACGATTGCCGATACGCATTTCTTGCTGGAATTGTAGTATTTGCTAGTGTTCAACCAGGTCATTGTTAGTAGCACAAGAAGAAACAACAGAAACAGTAGTGAGGGAAATAGATATGAGTGATGCTACATGTACGAGACGCTTGTTTAGATTTGTATGCTAAGAAAGTGATTGTGACAATAAACAAGGGATTATGTTTGTGTTGAAGTATCTCACATTAGTTGTCTTGACTACGGTTCAATACTCAGAATGCAATTCGTCCTTGCGATGTCCTTTGGTTCGGAACCACGATTACTTGACTTCAAGGTAGATCAAACAAAAAGATGGGCGACTTCATCCTTTCGTCCAGCTTGATTCAATTCCTAGTATAGTGAAAAAAAAACCCCAGGATGGGAAAACGTCAACTTACAGATCAAAGGAGCGTTCTCCTCATGATGTGATTCATCTCATTTGAAGTAGGTACAAACCATCAGAAGATCTAATTGTCAGTTTACCTGTACTTTGTTCTCACAAACAATCTGCTATGCTTGGGTACACCAGGGACATATGAGTCCAGTGGATCCCGGCCCTTGAATCATGTGGGTCCCACCAAAACCGAGGGTGTTAATACATTGGGCTCATTAAAGGACTTTTCCTCTGCTGAACTCCTCTTCTGGTCAACCTTGTACTGTACCCTCTCAGGAGAGCCCTCACAATACGACCGTACCGTTTACCATAAGTAACAGTGCCACAATGACCACAAATTCCCATTTGTGAGATTTTGGCAACAGGAGCTTGGGAAAATTAGAAAAATTTTGAAGACCATAACTACAGAAATATTGAAAAGCAAATTCATGTGGCATTATTATTTTATTATGGAATGACAACATTTTGGAAAATTGAACTTGGAAATTTTTTTATAGTTCTATTTAATGGCATTAAAAATGTTTTCCGATTACGTATCCTGACTTTTCAATGATCCAAAAAGTGCATAAATCATTTAAGGGATAAATTAACCCACCGTTAAGTTTTCCATCCCTACAAATTGATGAATTTGTTGAAAATTATTGATTTGGAACCCTAACTTTTTGGTCGGGGGAGAAACAATTCGGTTCACTAACTTGGTCTTTTAATTTGGGGCTACTTTTTTTTTCTTTCTATTTTCTCGTTAAAACAGACAAGTTCTTGATTGAAAAAACTATAAGTGTGAAAAATGAGGAAAATTATTCAAAAAGCCTTAAACTTATTGCACTTTTTTTGATGATTCATTCCTAAAGCTTTCAATTTGTGCCAATTTAGTTTATCCGGCCAATTCTGGCCGACTGTTCAGCAAACGATGACGTTACAATTATTTTAAAATTTAATTTTTTGTTCGATTTTTTATTTTATTTTTTCCTCCTTTTTTTCTTTTCTTTTTTTTCCCATCTTCCCTCTGGCCAGTTGCCGGATCGGCCAAAGGTGAGGGCAAGCGAGATTGACCTTGTTGGCCTACGGCAAAGCTTGCCCCTGCCGGTGACCTCACCATCACTGGGTTGTGACGGCGAGTTTGGCCTAGTCATGTCTGGGCAAGGCCCAACCTTGCTAGATTTGGGTGAGGTCAAGCCTCCCCCTTACGACCCCGTTATCGCTAGCTGGGCGAGGGAGAACCCAGTGACAGTGAGATCGGCCTCGCCCAGCGACGGCAAGGTTGGCCTCGCCTTGACTGAGCAAGGCTTGACTTAGCCCCATAGCATAGCGATGGCAGGGTCGGCCTCGCCTAGCTAGAGGTGAGCGAGGCTCGCCCTTGCTAGTGGTCGACGAGAGCGAGCTTCACCAAAGTCCGGCCAAAGGGAAGATGGGCAGAAACAAAAAAAAGAAAAAGAAAAGAAAAACATGGGGAAAATTAAATCAAAAATCAAAAATAAAAAAAAATGACAGTACTAAAAATTTGCCACATTAGCATTCGTCAGATGGCTAGTATCCACGCCAACGCCGGCGGCCAAAATTAGCCCAAAGGATTGAATTTGTACAAATATAAAAGATTTAGGATTGAAATGGCAAAATTGAAAGATTTACGACTGAACTGGAAAAAGTGCAATAGATTTATGACTTTTTGGATAATTTTCCCGTGAAAAATGTTTTGCACCAGTGCTGTTGCTAATAGTAATCATACATTTATTTTCTCTTGAAGTAAAGATGTTTAAATCTTTCTTTTTTGCACTTACTGTAAAAATATCTAACATTGATACTGTTAAAAAGTTTCTTTTTTTACTCCCTTATTTTTACTAGGTGCGAGAGTGGAGTAGATTGAATGAAAAGGCTGAAGCACTATAAGTTGTTTTGCAATCTCTTCTATCATTTATTCTCTTCACATTTCCTATTAATAGAAGATATTTGCTTTGCGTAGCTTACTTCGAACACTGTACTTCACATACAAAGTGTCCGAGGAAAAGTTCACGTTATTCTTCCCGATCAGATCCCCCCATCGTCAATCGCGCCCTCGCTCTCGCTGTCATAGTGTCCTGCTTGAGCCGCGAGCAACGCCCTTGCTAGCTTTGGTCCTGACAATCAACTCTTGCTGCCATTGTTTCGATGCACCGTGACGCTCCTCCACCACCGTGACCAGCCGCCTCGTGTTCAAACACTTGCAGCAACATCCCGGCACACCTCCAGCTCATTCACGGCTTTCCTGCCGTGACCATCTATACTCACAGACTCCTGCTGTATTTAACTCTCTTCCTGCAGGTTCCTCGGTTTTTCTAGCGAACCATCCAGCTGCAACCAGCTCCACCAGGCGGCAGTCGTGCACCGGTTCCAGCAGCCCTATCAAAGTCAGTAGCTCTGGTAATCGCAGCCAGCCTCCTATTTTGCCCAGACGAGCACTTACCGCCACACTCGTAAACTCTCCCGTGGCATCCTAGCGAGCTTTGCCGTGCCAGAAGTTCTATGCTGTCCCCGCCACTTCCTGCTTGATCCCACTTGACAAATCCAAGTTGTGTGTCATGGTAGATTAGTTGATATTATTACTTAATTCATAATTCCTTTGTCTTTCATTACGATTAGTTTTCGTATAGATCGCATTTAAGTAGTACATGTCACATGTCATTAGTTTAATAATTCATGCATGTTAAATTAGAACTCACACAGTTGTAGAGTCTAGATTAAATTGCACTCATGTCTTAGGAAATTTTGATTAATATCATGTTTAGTCGTAAGAGTAAAATTACAAAAAGTGTCGGTAAAAATCCATATACCCAACAAGGGTATAATGAGATCATTTATTGTGGCTTTCATGCAATCTTCGCCTGGCATTTTAAGCGTGATGCAATCGTTGCAGGTGCACTCGTTGATCACACGACCGATATGCCTGTATGTTAGAAAATCACTCTAATTCTTAATTTGAGACGTTCAGGTATATGGATTTTTTTTTTTCTAATCTTTTCGGAGGTTCAAGTATATGGACGGGACAGGGACCTGGAAAAGAATTCGTTTTCTAATCTTCTAATTGTCCCTGTCTTAAAATCAAAGAGAGTTTATTTTGGTACAAAGATTGGAATAGAGTCGCCAAGGGACAGGGTAACTACAAGATTAGAAAATAGGATTCTTTAATTTCAGGACAGGGACAATTAAGATCCATCCGATTATGATAAATATGTATCGTGATGAGCATTGCAAATTTCGAAAGTTTGAGCTACTGGAAAATGGCGTAGTCATAAGAAAGATCAAAGGATCGCATGTATCGCCTGGGAAGGGAGGTTCGAACATAGCGAGAAGCGACGGTGGAGTGGATGGAGACGTCGGATTCGAATTTTGTTTTCGAGAGCACCATGGTGATGAGTTTTCTTTCTTACGTGAGTGGACCGGTACTATTATATTTAATAAGATATTTCCGACTGTATAAATGGTTTGACAAAGTTTGTGTCAGGACTTAAATATAATCAATAAATGGTTGTTTTCCATATGCTCTTTTTTTATTATAGATATTTTGACCAAAACTCCGTTTGTCAGTTTGCGACCGGAGTTGGAGTCGCCGGATCTCTACGTCCCGAATTCCACCATTTTATATTTTGGATTAACACCACGAAAAATTTCAAACTGATACACCTGTAACAAATTTATCTCAAGTTAATTTTTTAATCACCAAAAATTCAAAATTGACATACCTGTGACAATTTAACCTAAACTAATTTTTTTATAACACAAAAAAACTCCAAACTGATATATTTGTGCCAAATTTATTCTCAATTAGTTTTCGTTAAATTGGACTAATACCCTGAAGAATCACAAATTGGTATATCTATGATAAATTGAGGGTAAAAACCAAAACTGGTACATCCGTCGTCAACTGTCACGTGTCATTTAATATAGCAATTTGACAGTAAAATTTAACGTAAACTAACGGAGGGTAAAATTGTCACAGACATTCTAGTTTGGAGTTTTTGGTGGTCAAAAAATTAATTTTTGGTAAATTTATCATAGGCGTACCAATTTAGGGTTTTTCGTGATATTCACTCTTATATTTTATTATAAGAATTTGATTTTTTACAAGAAATAAAAAAATTCCAATTAGTTCTGTTCCTAATTTCAAAAATTAACTTTGGTTGACAAAGTTAATGTGCTTTATAATCGCTGCTACAGTTCCACCAATAGTCATTGTCCCAGGAGATTAGTCCTAAAAGTGAGATCGTTTCACCAAAATACATGTCCTCTGGTCACGGGTCGAATATGCAAATTACGAAATGGAAAAATACCCAAGCTTTTGCAACCAATTTATGTGCCTCTTGATTTATGCACACTTCCTATTTTGCTTGCCATTTTGGGAGAGCATTTCCTCTTTGGTTCCTCTTTGGTCAAATTCACGAGCACTCCTCTCTTTTTGTTCGTTACATGCATTCCGTCCATTGTAGTATTTAGTTTCTGTATGTGTCGTTTATGCAAAGTAAGGCAGAATTCTTTCTTGCTTTGTGTCAACAGTTCCCTCCTTAGACACCTCATTCTGAGCGGCCCAATTCCAGCCCATAGTCCAACCTATCAGGCTCACACTTGATGGGTTTAACTCAATCTCCATTCTGATACTTGAGCTGATCTCACCCTCCTCTTCCGTTGATTTCAGAGACATTTGAGGATTGCAACCGTTTCTAGTATATTAAAAAAGGCTATGTCGATTATAATAGAATATTTGCATACTTATTTCTCAATACATTTTCCTACTATCTTTAGTTTAGTAATCGATATGAAGGAGAGTCCAGACTTGTGGCCTAGCTATCCAGTAGTGTTAGTTGTACAGTAGTGGTGTGATAGCTGAGACTCCATGCATTCAGAAGAAGTTCAAAATCTAGATAGACGCTTTTGCTGTTTCATTATCAATTGTTATACGTGAGCCTAACTGCATTGTAGGGGTGTGTAACACAGACCGTTCAAACCGGGAACCGCTTGGACCGAACCGGACTGGTCTGTTCTGGGTGGTTCCAAGGGGTGTCGGTCCGATTTCCAGTTTCTATTTTTGGAATCGGTGTCCGATTAGTCCAGTTCCTGGTTCTAGGGTGGGAATTGAATTGACCGGACCGACTCTATTATATATATTTTTAGTTTCTTAGAAAAACCCTAACGCCTGTCTTTCCCTACCTTCCCTTAGGACCCTCACGCAGCCTCCTTGTCTTTCCCTTCTCTCAGGCAAGATGATGGGTTAAGTTATCTTTTAGTGAAAAACAAATTGGGAATTAGGCCTAATTCCTTGTTGATTCTCTAATAAAGAATCTTGGACAAACTCTTCAAAGGAAGATGGCTTTGCAACTTAACCCACCATCTTTCCCATAGAAGTTTCTTGGCAATTTAGGAAGTGAGAATCCTTTAGTCCCCCCAGAATCATGGTGGTTCTAAGGTGATTTAGGACGTTCCTCTATCTTGTCATCTCGTGAAATTCTGTCTGTGGATGCATAGTTCTTTCTCGCTTAGAGACAGTTAAACCTTTGAAATTGTACAGTTTTCCTAAGATTGTGTTTAGCATATTTGGAAACTCTGAGTTGTTGCACGTATTCTAGTCGTCATTATCAGACTATCTATCAGTCTTCTTCGTTACGTTTCTCTCTCTTTGACATTCGATTTTTCATGGCTCGTAATTCGTAGGCTTCTAAGAAGGACCAAGCCCCACCTCCCTCATCCAAGCTTGCGAAGTCTGACGGTAGAAAGCAGAAGAAGGCATGATTCTCTCCCTCTCTATCATGTTGAGTTGTTGAAAGTATTGGGACAACTGGGATTCCTTTGTAGTTAGTGAACGTTTTTCAATGATGTTACACGAAATGAAGTGAAGATAGCAGATCTTACATGTTCGGCTACAATGGCCTTGCAAGTTTTCAATTTTTTCCACCACATGTACATTTTATTGGGTACTTGGGAAGAGACTAACGAGCTATAGATCTCTAGTTGAGCTCTCGAAGAGGGTAAGGGGCCCAAGGGTATCCCTTTATGTTGATCTACTTAGTATTTATAATCTACTTTTTCTCCTTTTCTGCTTACAAGATCAGTAATCTAGTAATTTCTTAGATAATGAAATGGTAATTGCTACGTTCACACTTGAATCTTTCTAGACATGTTTTGATGGAACCTTTTATTGATACACTTTGGCCTTCCTTGCTCATGGTCACGTGATTAAGTTACATAGGCTATGGGGAACGGGCATGACCCGAAAAATGGGTGGTTTTAAGTAAGAACCCAACAAAATTCTAAATTTGTTTATGAAAAAGCAAAGCTTTATTATTCTCTACAAGAATGAGAAGGGGGGAACGGTGATATGAAATGCAATTTGGACGTCAAAAGATATATTATTCGTAACTATATATTTCTATGCCAATTTTATATTATATTTTCTGTGTATGCCCAATTCTTTCGTCAATTCCCGAATTTTATATTATATTTTCTATGTTTTCCGGTTGTATCTTCACGCAGCCGGGGTACATAGAAAATATAATATAAAATTCGGGGATGAAGATACTGCCAAGCTGGATCTTCTTACTAAAAAGCATCTATATATACATACCCAATACATTACGCCATTCTTAAAACATTCCCTCTGCTCTTTGCAGCTCTGTTTATCCTTCCAGTTTTCCACATCTTTACAGATTTAATAATGCCGATTTTCATGCGTGATCAATGTAATAACATCAACCCAATTGTGATTTTCATAGTTCCGGTTCTAATCAACTTCATTGCCATGAAATATCAGGGGGGGACGTCACAATCTCCATTTGACACCGATCCCATCACCATCTTTCTCACCATCTTCACTCTTCTTCTCTATTGCTTCTAGTCCCTTCCACTTGTTGCTCGTCTACCAGCCTTTCATGGTGCTTGCGGTGCCCGCATCTTTCTCTTCCTCAGGATCCTTTCCTTTCTCTCTATAGCTTTCCTCATGTCATTGTTGTTCCGAGGCCTCTCCTTCTTTCTCCTCTATTTGCCATTGTTGATATTGCTCCTTGCAGCTCACTTGTGGGGTTTTATTCAGAAGCTCAAGCAAAAGATTCTAGTAGTCGCACTTGTCCGTTGAGCGCTTCTGCCACTTACGGTTCGCCAATACACATTTAATGTGGTAATTGTAGTACTTGCTGCTATTCAGCCAGTCATTGTCAATGGCACAAGAAGAAATAAAGGAAACAGTAGGCAGGGGATAACAAGTTATAAAACTATGGGATGTTTGTTGTCTTGTCACCTCCCAGGGAGTTTTATTGCGTATTGTCGGTTAAAAATTTGAGCTAGTGTAGTGTGATAAACTGGTGTAGGATGCTTCTCTGCCAAAAATGGATAAACTTTCTTGTATCTAAGTTGTCTCATGATTATAGCTTCATTGAGAGGCTCTGTGGTAAAAGGGAGTCTACTATAATCCCAATGTAGTTGTTTGGATAAAGCTTTGATTCATATCAATAGCCCATACCAGACATACTGGATTTCTTTGTATTATTAGATGTGCTCTGTTGATTCTTAATGTAATTTCTTTTCACTGCCGGAGTTTTGTTTCTTTGGTATTTATATTCTTGTCTACTATAACCTGATGAATGACGCTCTGAAAGGAGAAAAAAGCCCTAACATTTTGTTTGTTTCTTGGTAGTGAAACCCAATTGAGGTCACTCCCATTGGTCGTTCCTGCACGTTAAGTTTTGCTGCGATTCAAGATTTTGCGGTTTGGGTTCGGATCGGTGAGCAAATTTCTCTGCATTTTGGATTTTCTGGGTTTATGTTAGTTAGCCTGTTTTGTTTTTCTTTGGAGCGATTTTTTTTTTTTTTTTCACTTTGGACCGTTGTTCTGTCTTGATGTATGCTTTAATGCTGGGAATTTCAATTTAATTGTCTACATGACTCATGTTTGATGTTTGGTCTTGGCATAGAGTTAGAGGGGGAAAGTACAGTGACTAGGAATATTTGAGAGTGAGTTTCATGGGAAGATCTGAGAGAATCAGATGTTGAAGTTGGCTTGCAGTAGGGATTAAGTGTTTGCCTACTTGTTTTTTGAGCAATAACGGATTTTGATCATCCAACAATATAGGAGAAGACTCTTTCACAATGTTTCTCCTTTCTCTTTTGCGCTTGCATTCTGCTTTCTGAAGGGTTTTTATTTTAGTTGTTCCTCTAAGAAAAAATTTTGGGGATTATTCAATTCAGATGCTTTTGCCTGAAAGTTGAAAGATGAATCTTTGCCTCGCATGGTTACTGCTTTAATGTGATGCTAAAGAGAGCCACTGAGATTTGGAATTTTCCACCATTGTGTCGGTCAGTGCAAGTGATGCAGGAGAAATCCAGCTTAGCAAGGAGGCTTTCTCTGTTTGATGATTTGTACAGCTTGGTTGATTCATTTTGAACATAAACGAGCACCACTTTTTTCTGAGATATGATCCGTGGGCATATTTTTCAGCTGTTAGTGTAACGGATTTTAGGGATGCATGTGTTATCACTATATCTTACCGCTTTTCAACTTTCAACTGCTCTATTTAGGTTTTAAAGATATAGCTCCTCTGCTGGTGTCATATATATCTGCAATTCCAATCTAATGGCATCTATCTTCTTTCTGAACAATTTTCAGGTTCTGCCACACTTCCAAAGAAGTTGGATGTGCAGCCTTCTACTTCAAGCCACCATGTTTTGGTTGTTTTCAGCCTTTGAGTTCTGTAATGGCTGGTGAAGTCTCAGTGACCCTTCCTAACTGCAAATGCAGTGGGACTCCATCTGATCCCGAAAGGATTACCAAGTAGTTGTTGCTGCAACTTGAATGGGTATAGGCAAGGACGGAAAACTTCCCTGGAGGCTGCCCTCTGCTCTCAAATTTTTTTAGAGCATTACTCTTTTGACAATTGATCCTGGGAAAAAGAATGCTGTCATAATGGGTAGAAAAAAAATGGGAAAGTATTCCTGCCGAGCATAGGCCTCTACCTGGCTGCCTCATTGTTGTTCTCACTCATTCTGGGAGTTTTGATATTGCAACTGCAGAGAAATGTCATCAAATGTGGAAGCATGTGTACTGCCTTGGATTTATTGGCTTCATCTCCTTATTGTTTATCAATTGAGAAAGTTTTTGTCATTGGCGGTGGCTAGAGGTATCCGAACACTTGTTCATATCTACAATTGAATATGGGTTCTTCTCTTTCCACCTAACTTTTCTCTTTTGGTGCTGGGACTCTCAATGCTCCTGGATGTGATGCTATCCACATAACTAAAATTGAGACACCAGTTGAATTAGACACTTTTATGCCCATGGCTGATACATTGTTTTTCACCCATGGTACTCGTCCTTTCCCATCGTTGAAAACAACATCCAATAGCTACTTATGTCCGTGTAGGATGTTCTGCAGTGGATTTCTGCCTCAGAAAAATTTTATGTTCTTCAATGGTAAGACAGATTCTGCTAAGTTTGGGGTGAAGAATTTTACCTTTTTGCTGAAGATGATTTTTTGAGAGACATGAAGAGTATTTGTATCTGAGATTAGTTGAAGATGTACTGTTAGATGGCACTCCAACGAATGACAGGACTGAAACTGGTACTGTATCAAAATTTGAATGCCAGGTGTGTTTTGTAAACCTTTAATATCTTGTCAGCTGTTACATTCTATCTAGCACATCTTTTCTATTAAGTAGGAATCACTCTGTTTATTCTCTTTCTGCAGATGCGGTTCAATCTGCACAAAAACCTTCCCTTTTTTGACAACTAAGGCGTGCTGCTCCAAGCTGGTCTACCTTTTCATTATCTTCTTCTTGTAAATATCATTTATGAGAAGTGGAAGGCTTTCATTCTAAAGTCTAGTGACTGAGATATTGTTATTGACTGGTCTTAGAAAGTATTTTGGCACGGAGTTGTTGAAGAACTCTTTTGGTTCGTAAGTGTTTCTACAAATGCCAAGGTAATGACCAAGGTTCTTGTTTTCTGCAGAGCTTGCATTTTTTAATTTACCGCTGTTCATTTGCCCACAGTTTTGAACTCTATATGAGCTATAAAGCAAACGAATTGTTGCTTTTCTATAAACTGTTACTGATCATTGCCGTGGTCTGTCAGTCATCTTAATGGAATGTCTAAGTGAATTGCAAACTATTCTTTGCACTTCCACTTTGAGAAATGAGAGATTGCATTTTAAGCATTTATGATTCAAGAAAATTGCTGAACAGGATTTGTCCAACACTATGTCTGCAGTACTAGTACCTCCTCTGCTACCCCTGATAAATCGATTGGAAGCGCTATCTAGGCTGACCATTAAAGCAATTGCATTCTACTACTAATTTTGCTTAGTAATATGTTTTAGTGGATATCCTACTCGATCTAAAATTCTTGCAGAGCATTCCTAATTTGCTAGTGAAATTTTGGAACATTTCGATATTATGAGTTGTTGCAACCTTTTACTGTTGCGTAAGTTTGCACCTCATTCTGTAGAACTGTCTGGTTTAGTTTTGGTGTGAAGTAATTAATAGTAAAGCCGTTAAATAAGACCACCTATATTTCAGCTTCCACCACACTTTTTGGTCAAACTCAGTTGATATATTTGCCATGTATCTTGCAGAAAGATATCTATTGGAAGCCATGCATACCAAGTGTGCATCGTGCTCTTAGTTTAGATTTGAAGCAAGCATGTCTCCTCCCAAAATTAGATCATGAAGACAACCTGTAGGAATCTTAACCTAGAGCTGACAATAAAAACTGATTGACATATTTGCCAGAACATACAGAGACTTTATGTCGTGTCTGATAGAACAACAACCTGTTAGTGACAAATAAGAATCATTGGTCCCGGAACATCAAATGTATCATTTGGGCCTACAAAATGGAACTGTGGTCATGTTTATAATTCGTCAAAATATATCACCTAAGAAGGAAGTTAAACTTGAGGACGTGAAATATCTATTTTGAGAGGCAATGATGCTTTAACCAAGCGTGTAGATTACTCTTCCTTTAATTGATGAATAGGCCCTTGATGTATATTTTAATCGAGTGATGACTCCATGAAGTTGAGTTGGGAAATTGTATACTTGAAGTGAATACAAATGGTCGCTGAAATTGCAATTCAGGGATCTAAAGTGACGCTTAATTGGAAAATGGATTAAAGTGATAACTCCCATATGGGCTTAATTGCCTTTGCTCTTAATTGGGACATGTAATTGGTTTCCTGCACATGTATCCCTTGGAAGGTATCCTGGTTGTATCTGTTTGCCTTCAAGAAACTCTCTTTCGACTGTCTAATGTTGGGATGACTTCATAAGACTAATTTGAGAATGCCCATTTTCCAACAGATTCTTCAGGGAAAAGGCATTGATATATGGGATGGCAATGCATCCAGAGACTACCTTGACCATTTCGCATCTAATTCATGAGAATAAGATATGTATGGTTATTTTTTTCTTAACTGTGATGACATTTGTCTTGTCTATTTTAGCGTTGGTCTGAAAGACCGAGAAGAAGGTGACCTAGGACCAGCTTATGGCTTTCAGTGGCGGCATTTTGGCGTTAGGTTGGTTTGCCTTAATTTGGTTGATCAGTTTTTATTCTTTGCGGCCATATATGTTTAATGACATTATAAATGTCGTATGTCACAGGTACAGTAATCTGCACACTGACCTACGATTGTTGAATTGCACTCTCTGATTGGTGTCCTTCCGATTTAAAAGGATTTGATCAGTTGTTGGATGTTATTTACAAGATCAAGAATACTCCAGACGATTGTTGAATTGCACTCTCTGATTGGAGTCCTTCCGATTTAAAACTGATGTCACTTCCACCTTGCCACATGTTTGTGCAGGTTAGATATGTTTGGCTTCATTTTCCCAAATTTTCTCTTTTCTCTTTCCTTTCTTTGTTTGATTAGCCTAATGATACCTTTGCAGTTTCATGTCGCAAATGGGAAATTGTCGTGTCAAATGTATCAGTGCTATGCTGACATGGGATTGGCAGTGCCGTTTAACATTGCTTCTTACGGTCTTCTCGCATGCACGATTGCTCATTTTTGAGTTACGTATGTATGCTTTCGAAAAAACGTCCCAATATTTGTGTTATGTTCTTCTCTGTGTCGTCTGTAATGGCTTTTGACTAGTATTAATTATAAGAGTTTTGATTTCTGTAATTGCTGATGTGAGGGGAAAAGAGACTCACAGATGCCTTTCTTATGCTTCTTAGGATACTGGCCGGAAAGGATTTATGCTTCTATAGAAATGCATTACGAGGATTACTGCTATAATAGTTTACACTCTAGTGGATGCTAGATGATTAATAGCTTTGATTTTCCAGCCTAAAGGGTAAAAAGTATCCTATTGATAGAAGCATATAAACATGGGACGTACATATTTCAAGTTTTTCTTTTGTAGATCTTTCTCCCGGTGATTTTGTCCATGCTATCGGGGATGCTCATGTTTATCGTACCCATGTTAGACCTTTGCAGGAACAACTTCAGAAAGCACCCAAGCCATTTCCAGCGAGTAATCTGCAGTAAACTTGCAGGATAGTCACTTCTCTTTCATTTCATTGTTCTGACTCAACTTATCTTCTGCTGTACACGCTAAAACTCTTGTTCACGTGCACAGATATTATGGATAAACCCAGAGAGGAAGGATATAGTCTCTTTTGTAGCAGCTGATTTCAAACTTATTGGATATGATCCTCATGATGAACTAGAAATGAAAATGGCAGTTTAGAGTTAAAGATTTGGTGACATTCATGATGGATTCCTTTACAATTTTGTATATGATAGGTATGAATTCCCTAATTTTCCTGCATTTCCTTTAACATTGTTAGCTTTATCTTCTTATCAGAACCATAATGGTAGACAATTTTAGCACCATGTCCTTAACAGCATGTTGTTTTAGGAAACATTTGGGGATTGCAACCATTTCTAGTGATATTAAAGAAGGCTCTGTCAATTATAATAGAATATTTGTGTACTTATTTCTCAATGATTTTCCTACTATCTTTAGTTTAGTAATCAATACAAAAGAGAGTCCATACTTGTTGCCCAGCTATCCAGTAGTATTAGTTGTATAGTAGTGGTCTGGTAGATGAGGCTCCAGGCATTCAGAAGAATTCAAAATCGAGATAGATGCTTCCGCTATTTCATTATCAATTGTTATACCTGAGCCGTAATGTGGATGAGTTTTTGAGAATTATTACATTGGCGGCAGAAATTGTTCCTTGAGACTGATTTTTTTTCTTTCTTTATTTTCTTTCAGGTTAGCAAAGATTACATGTTTCTGTCCTACATGGGGAATTCTTAATTGGATGTACCTATTGCTTGGCAATTTTGGAAGTGAGAATTCTTTAGTCCCCCCAGAATCATGGGGGTTCTAAGATGATTTAGGATGTTCCTTTATCTTGTCATCTCGTGAAATTCTGTCTGTGGATGCATAGTTCTTGCTTGCTCAGAGACTGATAAATCTTTGAAATTGTACAGTTTTCCTGAGATTGTGTTTAGCAGATCTGGAAACTCCGAGTTGCAGCACATATTCTAGTCATCATTATCAGACTCTCTATTTGTCTTCTTCACTGCGTTTCTCTCTCTTTGACATTTGACATTTTCGTGGCTCGTAACTTGGAGGCTCCTAGGAGAGACAACGCCCCACCTCCCTCATCCAAGCCTGCGAAGTTTGGTGGTAGAAAGCAGAAGAAGGCACGACTCTCTCTCTCTCTCTCTCTCTCTCTCTCTCTCTCTCTCTCTCTCTCTCTCTCTCTCTCTCTCTTTCTTGTTGAGCTGCTGAAAGTATTGGGACAACTGGGATTCCTTTGTAGTTAGTGAGAATGTTTTTCAATGATGTTACACAAAATGAAGTGAAGATAGCAGATCTTTCATATTCGGCTACAATAGCCTTGCAAGGTTTCAATTTTTTCCACTACATGTACATTTTATTGGGTACTTGGGGAGCGACTAATGAGCTATAGGTCTCAAGTTGAGCTATCGAAGAGTGTAATGGGCCTAAGGGTATGTCTTTATGTCGATCTACTTAGTATTTATTATCTACTTTTTCCCCTTTTCTGCTTACAAAATCAGTCATGTGGTTATTTCTTATTTAATGAGATAGTAATTACTATGTTTACACTTGAACCTCTCTGGACATATTTTGGTGGAACCTATTATTGATCCACTTAGGTCAACCATGTACATGTATGTAACTAATAGGATGTTTTCGGCACGATCTTGCAGTGTTAATTCTAAGAAGTGCCTCAACTTATTAGTTCTCTATACGATGGAGTTTTCAAGTAGACTTTGTATCCAATAAGATTCATTGGCATGGCTTCTTTAGGTCTATCAAATTAGAAGGATCTGAGTGTGGAAAGCTTGTTGCCATAGCCAAATTATGATATAACTTAGAACTACCGGTCAGCTGACTTCCTGCTTGGAATGAATTGTTATTTTCTATGGCCATAAAAGTACACATTCTTCATCAGCAAATTTTGCGGTGGCGGGATATTTCTGCTAAAATGGATAAGTCAGCCATTGCTCAGGAATGGAATTCACTTTTCTGAGATCCGTACTGTGAACCAGTCTCTCTGGATCCTCCAAGCTGTCATGTTTTCTTAGTGGTTAGTGTTTGATATCTTAACATCGAAAAATAGTGACTAAGAACCAAAAACCCTCATTCTTCGCTGTATTTATAAATGATTGGTGTGTTGCATATGTGTAATCAAGTTAATATGACAACATTTAACTTACCTGCCTTGATTTTACGGGTGGTCTTGTGGTTCTGTTGCTATCTGACTTATGGTTTTTCATGTCCAGTGATAGGCATAGAACAAATTTATACCTCAACATGCTATAGCTAATATATTATTGTTTTCAACAATGTGAGGATCTTGCTGGCTGAGCTCCTCTTTCTTGTGATCAGCCATCTCTTCGTTTAAACTTTTACTGGTGCAGATTATTGGAACGCTCGCTTGGAAGGCAATAAGAGAACTCATGGCTAGAGGTTTGATCAGGATGGTCTCTGCTCAAGCAAGCCAGCAGGTCTACACCACGGCAACGAATGCACAAGTGTCTTAGGCCCCCTGCATTTTCAGCTATATACTAATGGTTGTTTCATATCCTGCATTGGTAAACCTACCGTATCTTCTAATCTATGAGATAGGCTAGTGTTCTTTTTTTTTTTTTCTTTTGGGTCAGAAAAACCGAATTTCATTACTAGAGAAAAGTCCGCAGAAAAGTTCAACCGCTTCAGAAACAAGAAGGTCCCACAGGGCCGGAGGGGGATTTACAACCCAATTTTGTGGTAATCTACTCTTACTCTAGGTTTTAGCAACCCAATCGGCTACTCTATTGGACTCTCTATTTATATGGGCCAATCTAATTTGCGTATAGGGCCTTAAGAGCAAACAGGCTTCGCTGATAAGTACTTTCATTTCCCAACTAATCTGTGCATCGTCATGGAGGCAGCTTATCAGATCAAAGTGATCAGCATCTAGCTGAAGGGGGACTTTCGACCAAGACTTTTTAAGTACTTTAGGCTTCCACCAGTGCAGTCGCCTTTGCCTGTGCCGCTGAAAACGCCTCAATTGGCCAGGAAAAGCCATTGATCAGTCTCCTGGAGCTATCTTGGCAGACTCCGGCCACTGCACCTTCATAATTTCCTTCCAGGTAAGCTCCGTTGACGTTGATTTTCAGAAAACTCTGTGCTGCTGGCCGCCATCGTTGAAGGTGAAAGCTTTCATCAACTGACTTCTTTTTCTTGGCAGGGAGCCAGCGAGCTAAACTTTCCTGCATCGCAAGGGCCTCTGACACTACTTGCTGTGGATTAGGCTTAATCGCTTGAAAGGTGAAGTGATTTCTTGCTTTCCATATTTGCCAAAGAACGCTATGTCTATTTTCAATATACCAGGTTGGCGTTCCTTGAGATTTTGAAGAAATAGATTTTGCCCATCAGTATTTGTCTTTCACGAGTTCTTACTACCAATGCAAATAGAAATGTACCGCTCCTGATGAGGTAATCTATAAATGTGCTTGGCAAATAGTAGATTTTCTTATTGCCTATATAGTAACGTGAAAAGAAGCTTTGCTCATGATATGTCGTTACACTTATTGTGTGAATTATCGGGATAAAAATAGTGCAAGTATCATAACTTTTCGTAAAATGATCATTTGCGTGCCATAACTTTTTTTTTTTGCTCATTTAAGTGCCACATCGGAATATAATTGATCATTTGAGGGCCATTTTCAACAAACCATCTTAGGTGGATTTTTTTAATTAATTTTCCAACCAACATGGATTTTTTTTAATGTTTTATTTTTATTTTTCCTCCTTTTTTTAGGGCCAGCGAGGGTCACCGGTGACCCCCAATGGCTGCAAAGGCCTCGCCCAAACCGGTTGAGGGCCGCCTTGCCCTCGAGCGGTATGGTCGCGAAGGCCCTTGGTGAGGTCGCCTCGCTCACGGTTGGCGAGGCCATGATGGCCTCGCCCAAGGCCTTCGCGGCCATATTGGCCGAGGGCAAGGCCTTTGCAGTCGGCAAGAGTCACCGTTGATCCTTGCCGGTATTGACAAAAAAAAAGGAAAAGAAAAAGGAAATTTAGGAAAAAAGTAATTATTAAAAAAATTATTAAAAATTATTTACAAATTATCCATGTCAGTGTTGGCGAAATCATGTAGAACGACCAATGTTCACATCAGATTTTTTTGCGAGGCAAATCGCCGATGACACTCAAGTAATCGAATTTTCAAGTCTGTAATTCAAGTGAGCGAAAAATAAGTTACAGCCCTCAAGTAAGCACTACATGAAAGTTATGGCACTTGCGTTGCTTTTATCACGTGAATTATCTGTATGTAACATTGATGGATCAATGTGTGCATATAATAAGATTGGTTTACAGAATCGTTTTACGATATACACATGGGATAGCCTTACTCCCTACGAACTTTTCGTCTACTTGATGAGATTAGTCCACCAAATCCAAAAAAACATAACATTTTACACCTAGGGCAAAAATAAAACAAAATTTTAAAAAAAATTCGACATTACACCAGAGATAAAAAGATAACACGACATATGAAACATCTATAAGAAGCTTAACTTACTCGTTCATGTCACAAAAATGACCCCTGTTACAAATTCCCTTTATTCTAAATGTTAAATCGCCATGCATCATCTTGCTTGTTTCATTGAGATGTTGTGCATAGCGAGTAACTTTAATCAGGACAAAAATACACGTTATCTCTGGTACAAAAGGTAAGAAATGTGATAATAAAAATTATAAATCAGATTTGGTAACATAGATTATAAATTACAAAGGTCTGTCATCCGTTGTGTGTATTGCTTGCAAAGGTTGTTAATTTCAAGCAGATTATACCTAGTATTGTATTCCTTGGCTAGCTTGTCTAATTGCTTCTTGCAGTTTTTCTGGATCTGAATGCCCAAAATCATAAGAAATAAGTAATTCCTCCATCCTACATACCATTATAGCAAGATTAAGTTGGTCGGTATTTTGCGGATTAGAAGGGTAAAAAGTAATTCTTTTCACTTGTCAAAATTTAGGACAATGATTAGTACCTATATTTTCATTCGATGTTCAATTTTATCCTTTACTAATTTGGTCCTTGTACTCTTTTTATATGATCATTTCAGTCCATTAAGCTAATTTGATCCGATTGGCATCTGACTTGTCAATCCGACTTAGCCATGGGACCTTTGTTTTTGTTATGGCTATACACATCATTGCACAATCAGCAAAAATTGCAAAAAAAAAAAAAAAAAAAAGAAACCGAAAAGTAGAATATTTTTTTTAAAAAATGGAGCTGGTAAGAATTAATTTAAGCATAAGTTAGAGATGGGGCGGCCCTTGTTCAGATATGGGCAAAGGTGAGAAATCCGAGAGCAAACTCTTTATGCAAAACAAAAAATAAAATCCAAATTTAAAATTAAAGAAATGTAAAAATGAGCGATTCTCAAGAGGCACTCAAACTGAAGATTCAACGTAAGTGACAATGGCTGCATCGAGCTCTAGCGAGATGAACATAACGACATCAAAACCATGTTGTCGGCAATGAAGGACATCAAAGGTAGCGGAAACACAGTGGATGACACCATCGATTGAGTCCGAGCTCAACAATGTCTTGTGCTACAATCATTTAATAAGCTTTCACAGAAAAGTACGAAGTGAGAGAGAAGAAATGGAGGGGGAGTTTGAAAACGTTTGCATATAGGACTGTAGGATTTTGTTAAGGTACCGTTAATTGTTTTAAAATTTTAAATTATTAGATGAGCGTATAATTTAATATTTAAATTTTCTGTCAGTTCAGGTACAAAGAAATTCTTACGAGCGTCGCCGGCTAAAGGAGGCACAGTGTCACCCCTCTCTGTCCGACTTTGCCATTCTGTATTTTTTTTTTAATCTTTTTAAGTTGATTTTCTTTTGGGTGATCTTTGAAGAAAATCAACTTAAAAAGATTATAAAAAAATGAAAACAACTCTCGTTGGGGCTCGAAAATGGGCAGTACCCTAAATGGGCAGCCAATCTAAGCCTTCGACGTTTGAAGAAGGCATAACCCGATAATGACTGTTTTCGGGGGGACAAGAAGACGACAGATCATGCCCCTGCTTTTCCCCTGCGTCTCCGCACGTCGTATTTCGGGGAAAAGAAGACGACAGATTATGCCCCGCTTTTCCCCTGCGTCTCCGCACTTCGTCTCCGCT
>JAMXDD010000009.1:16551252-16586012 GCA_024733475.1 Syzygium grande
AATATGACAAACTGCATAATTAGAGATGTTTCCTATTATTAAATGGATAATTATAGCTAACTCTAACAAGATAATTTTTTTGAGATCTTTATATTTGAAGAATACACATCGACAAGTATGTAAAATAAAATTAAGTAATATTACTTTAAATTTTTTAATCAATCAGATATGATCAAATGAATCACTAAAAATAATTTCTATTGCCTTGTGGGTCCTTAGGACCTTTTCTAATCTTAGGTTAGTGGCAATATATGAAAGTTGATTTTTGAGTTTTAAAAACAAACGTGTAGCCTGCTTGTCATGCCCCGAACCCTATGTCACGCAACGATCCCTTCCATGGTCTAATTTGTGTGACGTCCCAGGGCGCGTTGTCGACTCAAAACCCAAATTAGAGAATAATACACATGCGAAAGCAAACAAACACGCTTACATAATAAAACAGTGACCAAGGATAGTAATGAATATCATAAACACATACTTACATTGATACAAAGGATTTACAATATTCATTCACAATAATATACATAAAATCAAAATGGGTCAGCAGCCACCAACATCAAAAAGGGTACGTGGCTCGGGACGATCGGGTACTATCTCCAAAAGGGCACTCTCCAAAAAAGTGTCGGCCCCCATACTAACTAGGCTCTATGGTCAAACTCTAGGGTTCTCAATCCGGGTCGGATCCTGACGACTCAGACGAATCATCGGACAACTCGGACTCGGAGTCCATAGACTCCGACTCCGACTTGGCATCCAACGGCTCATCCTTGAAGTCATCCTCCGGCTTTGACTCCATCTCCATCGGCTCCGGCTCGGGATCGAACTCCCACTGCATCGACTCCTCTAGTTCAGGGTTGGAATCCATCTCAAAGATGATCGGCCGGGGGTTAGAATCTTCCTCGGAGATGGCATCGGGGTTGACTACCTCCCTATCAGCTGCTTGCGGGTCCCAATAACCTAACCCGTCGATCAGGACATCAAAAGTCCTAAGGGGCTTGTATACACCGAACTGGTCTCGAAAACACCAACCCAGGTAGGGATGAGCCTGGAATTGTGACTTGCCCACGTCGACCCAAACAATAGCGTAATGTCTAATGTAAGTCTCCCCATTTCCAATAGGGTACTCGATCATTGAACGCTCTATGCGGTACTAGATCCCAAAACGTATCGGTACACTTGCCATCCTCAAGGCTAGGGTCTGAAAAGTTGGGTTTCAACAATAGTGAGAATAAATCTCAGCGAGTAGGCCTCTTAAACCTAAACTAGACTAACATGCACCTCCGGACAAACACTAAACAACAACAATACACTAATAACTTAGGCTCTCGGGCCCAAATCAATCACATAGTCAGCCTTGCAGGTTAGGGACATAATAATAACAATAATAACGCAGAACCCACTTATGGCACATACACGAACTCACTTGGCCACGAACACATGCCATGCACATGCTTGCACTCGTCAATGCACTCTTCACACACGTGCCGTCACCATGCTCATGCTCATGCTCATCGATGCACACTTGCACATGTGCCAATTTCTTAATTAACTTCTAACCCGCGTTAAACGCATTAGGTCCGACCCACGTAAAACACATTAGATCCATCACTTCCAATCAATCTCTTGTCCGCGTTAAACACAACAGGCTCATGACACAACCCGCGTAAATGATGCCTCAAGTTGGCCATCTTCCAGGAGTCCGGGTGTAACGGCCCGCGCTCTTCGACGCGCTATATCCCTCGCAAAGGTCGATTCGAGTGCGACGTCCCAGGATGCGACGCCGACCCAACGCCTAACACGGAGACTTAAAGCACATGCGGAAGTAAAATCAAACACCGATGCGAACTATAACACCAAACCAAGGATAGCCACAAACGAGAACAAGATTACAAAATAAACACTTGCATTACTATGGGGAAACCATATACAATATCCATGTACAACCCGATCACCAAAAAAAATAAAAAACGGGTCAGAGGTCACTACTAACAAAAGGGGTAAGTAAGGGGTCGGGCCTATTACTAAAGGTGGGCAATCGTCAAAAAGGTATCGCCCCACCAAATCGGGAGGCAAATTCTAACCCCACGTCCAGTCTGCCTGAATCAGAAGACTCGAGGATAAAGAGTGGTCACGTGATCCCTCCTCGGACCTCGACGAGTCCGGCCTTAGACCTCGCCCTCTGTTCTCCCTCCTCCCAGACCACATATCCCAGCCCCGCCTCCGGCATGAGATCTCCCTTGATCGGATCTAGCTCCTCATCGTCCGGCTCCATCGGCTCCGAAACAGCATCCCCGTCGTCTGGCTCTATGTCCATCGGCTCGAACTCATCTACCTCGTACTTATCGGTACACCATCGAAGCTCGCACTCTCCTTGGCTGGAAGAGCCCGGCCGCTCACTCCTCGCCATCGGCATCGAGGATACCGGTGCCCAACCAGTGAACGGGACATCAAAAGTCCGAAGAGGACCATACTCTCCGAGATCGTCCCTGAAGCACCACGCCACGTACTCGTGGGTTTGATAATGTGACTCCCCCACATCCACCCAAACTGAGGTATAATATCTAATATATGACTCCTCGTTCCCTACGGGATGTATCGTCCTTGTCCGCTCTACATGATGCGGAATCCCAAAACGTACTAGAACCGTAGGCATCTCAAGGTTGGGGGTTTGAAAAATTGATTTTATACAACAATGAGAATAATATCAGTGAGTAGTTCACTAAACCTAAACTAGGCTAACGTGCTTCTCCTGACGAGTACTAAACAACACACGATTCAAAACATAACTGACTCAGGCCCTCGGGCCTAAATCTAATCTTACTTGACCCTGCAGGTTAGGCATTCTAAAAACACATATTCACAATAGTATCGTAGAATTAGATTGAGGCACATACATACATATCACTCGGTTCCGACGTATGTAATGCATATGCTCATGTTTGCACACATGTTCACGTTTCATCAATGCATTAACGCATACTCGCATGCTAGCACTCTGCGATTTATCAATTTCTCCTCCGACCTGCGTTAAACGCATTAGGTTTACCACTTCGAGATCGATCTCTAGCCCGCGTAATACGCATCAAGCTCATGACACATTACCTACGTAAAACGCCTCAGGTTGGTCATCCTCCAGTAAACCGGACATCATCCCTTGTAACACGCCTCAGGACGGGTTCACTACCCCACGTAAAATGCATCAAGGTTTATTGTGATCACACATTCACAAGTACTAATTTTTATCTGAACCCCGCATAATACGCATTAGGGCATTTTAGGTGATCACAATGCACATGTCACTCGAGCATACTTGTAAATGCACATGTCATGCCAATGCTCGTGACGCACACCCATGACTACAACGATCACACTTGTGCATTCACACATTTCACAATGAGCATTTAATATCACTACATCACTAGTTCGATTTACCACGCAATATGCTCATTCCACATTTCACTATGCCCAACCAACATACTACACAACTGTGAAGACAAATCAAGTATTCTAGCACGGTACGAAATTCACATGTATAAGTCACACAATTAGTTTAACCTAAATCCACGCAATCGAGGCTCGCCAAGCTACTCCATTCTTAGTCAAGCTAGGCATGTCACGACATTACCGAATTACTCCTAATCAAGGATAATTTAATCACTAACTCAGTCTATCCAACAATTCCGCCAATTACACCATTAAACCTCAAATCAATCGCGCCTCACCCAATACGATCCATCATGAACAGCCACTAGTCCACTAATTCTAGGCCATTAATTATCCTCAAAATGTTCCATTAAACTCTCCAAAACGCCACTCTAATTAGCCACCACAAAGCTAAATAAGACGCGCACTAAAGTCCGCATTTCAACCCGAACTTTCCCGAACTTGGGCCATTCCGATCCAAATCTGTCCAGCCAATGTACAGCGCCTCTCCGGCTACTAAACCTCCATTAATTCATCACACTAATCCACCAAATCAGTCACAACAACAGCCCCTAATTATCTCCACAATTTAACCCCTAAATTACCCTAATTAATCCCTAAAACCCATCTAGAAATGCAAATTATCCTAATTAGGGTTTAGGGTCAAACTCACTTGATGTCCTAAGCTAGAAATGGGGCTAAACACGCAACGAGGAAAGCTGGGCACCGGCGAGGCAGCAGTGGCGATGGCGACCTCTCGGTGGCGCTCGCGACGGCAACTTGAGGGCACCGACGGTCCTAGGCGGGGAGCGGCTAGTTGTGGTGGACAGGAGGGAGAGAGAGAGGAGTGGAACGGTTGGACGGTGCTAGGCGAGGTGGTGGTGGTGGCGGAACAGCCCCCGGCGGCGGCGGAGCTCCTTCGGCGAAGGGCTTCTCACGGCCAAAACAAAGAGGAAGAGAAGGGGAGGGGCTCACGGGTGGAGAGGAGAGGGGGAGCTGCTAGCTGTGGGGAGGAGAGAATGAGAGGAGAGAGAGAGAGACTAGAGGGCTTATAGGGTGCTTGAGTGAGTAGAGTGGGTGAACAACTTTTCCTAATATCCAAACTACCCCTAATCAAAGGATTGTGGTTCAATCAAGCTCACTAGTGGAGGGGCATTTTGGTCCTCAACAATTTGAATTATTGGGGGCTGATGAGACTTAATTTTAAACTCCAAAATAATGTCCAATAAAGCCCAAAATTCGGAATTCCATCTTAGAGGTACAAGAGCAAAACGGTAATTTTCCTGTCCCGGGTCAATTTTCCAAATTTTGACTCTATGGATCCCAAATACATGTGGCCACATAAAAATGACGTCGTCCTCGCAAAATAGTTGCGTACGCCCACTAAAATCGACACCGAAGTTCGGACTCAATTCCACGATCGTTTTAGCTCAATTTGCAGTTTTAGCGTCTCTCATTAACGGGCGGCTGTTTAGGGGTTACGCGTATCGACCTAGGGCTACTCGAGTCGTGACGGTCCTAATTTTTTGGAGAGCGTGAGGATTTATCGCTAGTCCTAAGGGTTGCGGTTGTCCGGAATAAGTTCGGGATCGTTCACCGCGCGTACTCTCGATTTTGCGGAATCACCTGCTATCCGATCGTACGTCGTCGGTCAAACTAAGTCGGTCACCATTCTTGGGCCGGTCCACATTGGCACAAAATCTTCCCTCATTGTTTCTTGGAATTGGACTCGATTCACGGTCGAGTCCTTGGGTCCACGTACCGTTTTTTCTAGTTAGCCTTTCCCTACTGGTCAGTATCCCGAGAATGATCAGTTTTGGGCGAGACTTACTAAAATGAAATGAGAAATACGTCAATTTCATTGATCTCGAAAGTGAGTCGAATTTCGGGACGTTACACCGGGCATCGTCCTGCATTAAACACCTCAGGATGGGTTCTTTACCCTACATAACGCCTTAGGATTTATGTGATCACGCGTACACATCCACTAATTATTATTTGAATCCCGCGTAAAACGTATCAGGGTGTTTTAGGTGATCACATGCTCAATGTCATTCGTGCACACTCACATGATTCATATGTCATGCTAATGCTCAGTATGCACAATCATGGCCATATCATCTTGACACTCGGGCATCAATTAAAGTCACATTGAACACTCAAATTAACGTAACAACATGTTCAATTCACACCACAACATGCTCAATTAACCAACCAAATCGATTCAGCCACGGCCCATCAATTTATGCACAAAATCTTGCAATTAGTCGTTAAAATTACACATATCAAGGGCCCCTTATGCCTCTCATACCTCGGCCACACTAAGCACACAATAGGGCATCACATAACTAATATCAAACCAAGCATAAATTAGCCACCACATGGTCTAATCAATCACACATGGCAACATGCATCTAAACCTAAGATTAGTCACACAGAGGTCCAATCAAGTTAATCCTACTCAGCCACTAATCAGGCCATTACGTACATCTAAACCACCATTAAAACATCACATTAGGCTCCCAAAATTTCCTCATGAATAGCCCTAATCACCAGCCACCTAAACAACCCCCTAAAACACCATAATTAACCCCTAAACTTATTTATAATGCACATAATCCTAATTAGGGTTTAGGGTTTGTACTCACTTAATTCCTAAGCTCCAAATGAGGCTGGACAAGGGGAGAAAACGGGCTGTGCGGTGCTGGTTCACTCTGGTTCAGCTGGTGCTCCGGCAACTCCAATAGTGGTGTACGGTGCCGAACGGCGGGCTGGTGGTTCCTAGCGGCTCAAAATAGCTTGAGAGGAGGTTGGTAATGGTGGTGGTGTCACGGAAATGGAGAGAGAGAGAGAGGTTGAGGGCGGCGGTGGTGGCGTGTGTGAGGCGGACGGGTGGCCGGCGACGGCGGTGCTTAGGCGGTGGCCTCATGGTCATAGTGGGGGCTGGTTGGCTGGTGGTGGTGCCGAAATAGAGGAGAGAAGGAGAAAATGGGTTGGTCGAATGGTGGTGGCAACGATGTCGACGTGGTGGTGGATCGGCGGTGGCAAGCGGTGCTTGAGTGGTGACGACGGTGCTCCGGCGGGGCTAGCTTCCTCATGTGGAAGGGAGGAAATGGACAGGATGAAGGAGAGAGAGTTGACCGGCCAAGGGGGAAATGAGGAGAGAGAGAGTGAGGGAGAGTTTTTGTTCAAAATTGTGAGTGGGAGTTGGTGGCCAACCCCACTAAAAATGTCTATCCTACCTATCCCACTAACACATGATCTAATGGCCATAATTCAAAGGCCAATCAACTCAATCCTCATTCAATGGCCAAGATTGGTTCTCGATGAAAATATCCAAGGGCAAGGTGGGGATTAACAATGATGATGGGGGGCTCATTGGTCCATAAATTTCGGCCACTATAGGGGGCTGATTAAGTCCAAATTGTCCTCCAATTTTCGGAATTAAAGCTTGGGGCTTAAGGGCAAAATGATAATTTTTCACTCCCGGTCCAAAATTTTATTTTTAGATCATACCGTTCCCAAATATGATTGGCCACATTAATATGATGTCGTCCTTGCAAAATAGTCGCGTACGTCCTTGAAATTCGACACTCAAGTCCGGATTCAATTCAACGATCAATTTTCACTCAAATGCGATTTTAGCGTCTCTCTCTAATGGACGACTGACCTAGGGTTACTCGAATCATGATGATCTCGATTTCGAAGAGAACCCGAGGGTTTATTGCTAGTTCCAAAGGTCGCGATCATTCGGAGTAAGTTTAGGATTATTCGCCATCTGTACTCTCAGTCGTGCGGAATCACCCGCGATCCGATCGTACGTCGTTGGTCAAACTAAATCCGTCATCCTCCTAGGATCGGCTCACATTGGCCCAAAATATTCCCTCGTCGTTCTTCGGAATTAGAGCTTGATTCATGGTCGAGTTCTTGGGTCAACGTAACGTTTTTCTAGTTAGCCATTTCCCATCGGTTAGTATCCCGAAAGTGATTAGTTCCAGGCGAGACTTACTAAAATGAAATGAGAATTAAACATCTATTTCATTGATTACGGAAGTTGGTCGAATTTAGAATGCCACACTGCTAATGAGACCTAGAATCCTAGATACTTTTAGGGAAGATGAACTATATAGGTGCACTTGTGAAGGTGACTTGTCTATTCGCCAAAAAATCGCTAATCCATGGTCTAAGGGTTCAGTTACATTTGGAGAAGGGCTAGCACCCCCAAGATGCTTTTTCGATACCACATTTTTTATTGAATCATTTTAAAATTCTTTACTCATTTAATGTCCTAAAATAAGAATGTGATTCTATTTTGTTGAGATGTAATTTGACAGAAGGTTAAGATCACTTTACGCCTATGTATATGTGTTGTGTGTGTTCGTGTGTCTTGAAAACATGCATTCATGATAACGACGTGGCAAAATATGATGTGTCATGTGGTGATATGTATACATAAGTGCTAATATAATGTGTATACGTGTGTTACGGACTGTAATTCTCTCGTACTCTTATACCCTTGTGAGTGGAGCTTGAGGTTATTGAGTGAAGAGTGAATGATGCAAAAGGGATGAATACAACTCGATTGTGGGAGTAGTGTTAGAACAGTTGGTTCTAGGAGTTCTAAGATGGAACAAATATACCCTTAGGAGCTTTGAAGGCGGGATTGGCCTCTCGTGCACAAAATGGTCAGAGCTGATACTGCTCTCCTGATGAGGCAATGGTAGGCTAAGACCAGTTGTGATGCCTAAAGTATTCTACATGTTTCGCTCAATGGACTATACACCCAAGCTTAGCTGGACGTGGTACAATCTGATACGAGGAAGCTATTCACTGTATTATTCTTTGGAATAACTACAGAATAAGGGCTAGTCAGGTGTGAACGACCGCCAGGCGTCATACGAGTTATTTCGTGGCAAAATAACTACCAAGCCGAGACAGATGATATCAGAGCAAGGTCCTTCCAATTAGTGAGTTGAGTTGCATAAAACATGTTGACGCGGGAGCATCTAACTTAAGTCCATCAACAAAGTTAGCACCATCGATGCTCATTCAACCTAAAGTAGAATTCGGTTAGAACTTGTTTCGATGGATCATCGATAAGGAGGCCATCAATTAAGGGGTTATCAATTTTTCTTCGATCTTATCGGTGAGATTCTTGTTTATCAGTAAGACTATTGTCGATAAACTGACAAAGCCAAAGATGAGGCTTTTCTCTTATCGATCTTATCGGTAAGACTCTTGTCGATATGTCTATCTTGCCATTCAGAAATCCAATATCTTCTCAACAAGATTAGTAGCTGATTTTAATACAGATTGATAATATATTGATAGGAGGTTGTTCTAAGTAAGTTCCTGTGATATATACTGACTTAACGAGGTAGTTATCATCTCATCAAGGTAGGAGCACAAATTTTGGGAGATCAGGTGCAAGGCTCAAGATTTCAAGGCTCCATATGCCATCAATGCATTTTTTAGTTTCTAGGTCTTAATTGTTTTGTAAGTCTCAAGAGTCAAAGTTCTTAGTTCCTAGGTATTTAATGCTTTCTAGTTCCTAAGTCCTTAAATGGTTGGATGATTCCCATTTCTTTTAATTTTCAGTTATTTCTTAGTTCCCTTATAAATAGAGGAGAGTCCTCCTCCAATGTAAGCATACTAGACTTTGATAAATGATAATACAAAGAGATTTTTCTCTGATTGAGCGATTATCTTTGGAGAGTGGATAACTCCTAAATTGGTTTCTTTAACCTTGGAGAGTGGATTACTCTTCGATGGTGAGCCAAGAAGCAATTTATCCTCAGTTGGTGGATTCCCTTTATGCCATGGTAGTGAGCTTCTCCTATCCTGAAGTCCTTTAACCTTGGTGGGTGGCTTGTACTTTAAGCCTCGGTGGTGAACTTCGTCAATCCTGATCCTTATCCTCGATCGGTGGGATGTCCATTATACCTTTGTGTCGATCATAACCTATCTTTCGGTTTCCTTTTACTCTTCAATAACCATCCCGCTGTCGCGACCTACCCGAACTGATCGGATTTAGGCCAAGAGGTATTTGTCAAGGACCGAGGCACTTCCGAGCCTCATACCTTATGTGACGAGAAATGTCTGATTTACATATTCGATTGGAGTCGTTACTAGCCATAATCAGGGATTGGCTAGAGACCCTAATCGAGACGCAGGAGTGTCGTCTCGATACTTGCGAAAACTAGAGATTCTAAAGTTTGGGGACTTGATTACACTAGTGATCTAACTAGTGCCCTTTCGGTACCTAAACTTGAGTGTTCGCAAACTAACATACCGAGCAGCCTATCGAAAAAGTTAATTTTCCACCTAACCGTTCTAAAAGATAGAAAATAAAAATCAATAAATTAAAGATACGCAATCAAATAATCACAAAGAAAATAAATAACCAGCAACCTATCATCGTCTCTAAAAAAGAAAAAGCAATCAAAAACTCTAAGGTAAAGCCCTAATAGCTTATCCGATTTTTCGAGGATTTTTTAGAGGTTTTTTCTCATTTTTTTGAAATTTTTTTAAAACCTAAAATCTAGTGAAATTAAGCTCAAAACTAATTTCTAAACATTTCCTAATTTTTTGATTTTTTTGTACTTTTTCAAAATTTTCTGAATTTTTAAAATATTTTTTCAATTTTCTGAATTTTGGAATTTTTTTATTAATAAAATAAACATTTCGGATCGGGTCCCCTGACCCGATCCGCTCGAACTCTGACCTGGCATGCCGACCCATCCAAGACTCCATTTTCATTTTCTTTTCTATTTTTTTTTATCTTTTCTCTTCTGTTTTTTCTATTTTTTTTTGTACTTCCCTTTCCCCTCTATTCTTTTTTTTTTTCATTTTATTCCTTACGTGCTTTTTCCTCTTCCTCTTCTTAACACTCCTCTTTGACTTTTCTTCTCCCCTTTTTTGTTTCTTTTTCCTTTTTCTCTTTTGTCTTTTCTTCCACTCTCGCATGACTCCTTGCCCAGAACGTCCCATTCTTCCGTGCACCTTCATCAACGAAGCCAACTCCACGGTGACTACGTCGGAGATTCCCACCGCTGGCCGTTAGCTCGGGCCACCAGCGCCGATGGCGTCTCGGCAACCATGCCGATGAAAATAAAATGTCTCCCTGCCGGCGACCCAAAACTAACCATCCAACCATCCAACGCTTGGCTCCTTCAACAAATATTTAACCCGCACAAACAAGCATACATATCCTACCGTGAACACACACCATCGCTGGTCATTGTTCACCCCATCGCAGGCCTCTGGACGAATAACTGCTAATGAAACATCACCAACCATGTCACCCTTTTGAGTCACTACCAATCCCCATTATCTACCACTACATATTCCACATTCGCAATCATAAGATAAAAGGATTGAATAGAAGAGAGTTCAGGGAAACAAGCCAACATGAATGACCCAGGAGGTTGACATTGCAGCCACGGACTACAACTGATTCCTCATACGCAAGGCTTAGAGCAGTAGAAACACAAAGAAACTCTTATGGTTCGACTCGGTTCAACTATGGAAAATAGTGTTCAATGAGCGATAAGGGGTTTGTGATGATTTGAAATCCGTTTATACACATTTAAGAACGAACGAAAACTGGCACGGGATGTGCATGGGCTGAGTTAGACTAATTATCAAACATGTGATGGGCGGAGAAGGTATTGAAAAATTTTGAACTCGAACTCAGATCTAAACCCAAAGAAAATCATCCGAACGAAAGTAACCACGTCAATCCATGCAACGTTAGCACGCATATGGACCCAAAAAGGAATGAGTTTCGATTTCACGGTCCGACCAAAACAGTGCAAGGTGGCAAAAAGTTCGTGGAGCAAGCGTTTGATCGCGGGGTCCCTACTCGGCTCGAAGACGGCGACTAGAGAGCGAGCTCGAGACAAATCAAGCTATGGCTGGTCGCGTTGGTGTCTCCGAGCTGAGATCCTTGGGGCAAAGGGAAGTTCGAACCAAAAAAAAAAAAACTCACCGGAAATACTGGGATTTGGGAGGGAGAAGTCGTGTGCTCGAGGGCGTTGGTCTGGGGTTGTCGGCCAGGGACTGGGGCGAGTCACGAATGAGGAGACGACGCCGAAACCGGCCTAATTTCTCACGTCTGCCTCCCTCTCTCCCTCCTTCTTCGGATCTCTCAATCTCCCTGCTCTCTTTTTCTCTCTCTCGAAAGCTCTCGGTCTCCTCTCTGTGGATCTCTCTCTGTTCTCCCCCTTCTCCACTAGAGCCCCTCCACTTTTTAACGTCTAGAGAAGGAGGAAGCTCTGCTCCTCCTCCCCTTCCCCGACAATGCTCTCCCTCCATTTTGAGCTCGGGGAGCCATGGATTAGTGTGCCCTCCCCTGTTTGCGCTCGTGCCATCGGCCGATCTTCTTCTCAGGGGTTGAATCACGCCTGTTTCTTGCTAAAATGGCTGTGGGATCTCTTGGGTCCTTGCGCCGTCAAGGTGCAGCACTGCGCCACTGCTTCTCGCTGCAGCTTCGGCCTCCTTGTGCAGAGCACACCTTCATTTTGTTTGTCCCGGCTTCTAGCTTCAGCGTTTTACTTCTGCATCGTCTTCTTCGCTTTCCTTTTTCATGCTAATGTACGATGCAGGGCCAGTGAAATGGGCCAGCGTTGACTAATTCAACGCTGGCCTCTCCTTTTTTTTTAAATTTAAATTTTTAAATTTTTAAATTTGTTTTAATTTAATAAATTTTTTTACGATAGTGGTGTTGCACTGGCCAGCATTGAATAATGCTGGTCCCCTCCTTTTTTCGAAATTTTTAAAAAAAAAGTAATAATAATCTTTCAAAAAAAATTTAATTAATTTTTTTTATTTTTTATTTTTTACAAGGAAAGCATGTCCTAATATGCCTTTTTTTAATGTAAATGCACCTAAAGTCTATGCCAATTAATTTAATGAAAATATTTTTGTTTAGGGGTTAAAAATTAATCCCTAATTTTCTTATGTAATTAAACCCTAGATGACTAGGCAAAATTTAGGTGTCAACAGCTGCCTCTCTTTGAAAGGGAGTTCGAAGAAGTTCCATTCAAAGACAAAAGACACCTAAATTTTGTTGGTGGAGGGCATGGGATGGCGCATGAGAGGTGAATGGCCTCCTTTTTTTTTGATACCTGCCATACCGTGTAAGAATGGGCTTTTCGCTAAAGAAATAGATTCTGGGCTACGAAAGCTCGCCAGGTCGATGGGATGTTCCAGGCTGCGAAAGCTCACCTGGCAAAGAAAAGACTTTGGGCTGTGAAAGCTCGCTAGGTCGATGGGGTGCTCCGGGTTGCAGAAGCTCGCCATGCAAAGAAAAAGACTTTGGGCTACGAAAGCTCGCCAGATCGATGGGGTGCTTCGGGCTGCAGGAGCTCGTCGTGCAATGAAAAAGACTCTGAGCTGCGAAAGCTCGCTAGGTCGATAAGGTACTTCAGGCTGCAGAAGCTCGCTGTGCAATTCTGAGGCTGTAAACCTATCAATTGAGAAGATTCCGAAATGGCCACTGCACATCTAACGGAATATATTATAACTGATGCCTCAGTAGGAAAAGCATATCAAGCGAGGTTGATATCATTCAGACGTTATGAAGGACACTATCAAAAGAATGGCATCACTGACAAAGTGTTGATTGCATGAGCAAATCAAACTAAATTTGACTGTTTGGAAAACATTTTAGCATCATTCAATATCACATGATTGCCATTGGGCCTAGGAAATGTCATTGGTCATCAAATTCTCTTAGGAGATAAACCTTTACCAGAAAGACCTTGGCTCATGAAAATGGGTCATTAAATATGCCGAATAAGAGTTCTTTAATCAAAAAAGGGCTTCTCGCAAGCTCTCAAAGAAGGCTATCTGCTCCCATGCATTGACGTGGGAGATGGTATGATCACTCAATATACCTCACATGATCGTTGTCGAGAGTTTTGAGAATCATTCGTAATAAGTACACATTGACTAATCTAAGAGGTCTTTTAAAGGACTGCAATGTAGATTTGGTCACGGTTTCAACAATGGATGAGCATTATCGACTAAGGAATGAAGTAATTGTCAATCAGCGTTTCCATCAGGTTTACAAGTCAAGAAACCTTAAAATGTGATAAGGTAGCTTTGCCCCCACTTCTTCCGGCGGTAACTTTTTTGAATATCCAAATTTCTGCTTGAACTATCCCAATCAGAAGAGACTTTGGAGAAGGTTGTAACGTTGGTTTGGGTAAAGGCTCAAAAGGCTAAAAAATTTACAAGAGGGGTTTAAGAGTTGGTAATCACCGTGGCATCATTACTATATCATCCAATCTTTTCGAGGACACTTGCCTTTTGAAATCCAATTTGTCTCGAAAGTCCATTGACTAATAAGAGCTTCGCTCTTTTCTTTAATGACTTTTGTATTTGCAGTGATTTTCTTTACATGCAAGCATTTTCTTTGGTAATCTTCTCCTCCCTTTTTTTATACAGGCATTGGCCTTGCTTTTACCAGGCGCCTTGCTTTTTCATGCCCCTTAACTTTCATTCGACTTTTGCTCTTTTGATTTTTTTTTTGAGCTTTTAGGACTTTCGAGATGTTTTCCACATTATCTCGTGAGTACCACTCGTCTTGATAAATCACGTGCTTTGCCCCAGTGTAGGGAGATAATCACCATTTAGGCTTTGTAAATGAATATTTAGGCTCAACTTGGTTGAACAAAGGGTACCAGTGTTTGGATAAAGAAATGAACGCTCTTCTTCATTTTGGGATGTTTCGAGCTTCCATAAGGATTCACCTGAACTTACCACAAAAAGATTGATACAAGCGAGAGCAAAGAAATCTTTCTCATCCTTTTCACCAAATAGTGTCAACTAACCTCCAAACTTGCCCCATTGTGGGATGGTTCTTGACAGAGACATTTTGTAGAAATTCTTCACATGTGATGGCTCGAAGGGGCTTAACTTTGATCATCTGTAGTGTGTAGGATAGGCGAAAGAAATGACTCTTTTCACTTTGATCCATGTACTACTTGCGAATGAATCCCTTGCCGTTAAACAACACGGGTTTTCTTTTCTACTCAACTCTCAAAGTGTTTACGAGATGTGTTTGGAAATGGTTTGCCTTTCTTCATCCTAAGCATCTCTCACTTGGCATGATTAACACCTCCCTTTCATTTTGTTGAGATCATCACGAATTGATTAATCTCCATAGGGAATTTTGATTTAAAATGAATGATCCACCAAGCCCCAAGACAATTTTTTGGATAAATATGATATTCAAAAGTTTATTTTCATAGTTTCAACTGTTATGCCCTTTTTTTCTTTTTCTCTTTTTTCAAACTTGTCAGAAACTCTTTTTTTTTTTTAAAGCAAATTTTTCATTTGGTTTTCTTTTGGTATCAAGAAAAAGGGTACTCACCTACAGCCTAATGACTTGGTAACCCCCTATTTAGCTTGTTGGATGCTTGCCGAGACGATTCAGTCGTTTGCGAATCCATTTGCGGATTGTTTGAGACCTGCAAAGTAAACATGTATGCATGTATGCATAATATGCATGATGTGAATAACTTACAGTGATTCGGATTGCATCGAAAATGGCTTTCGGGCCTTGGATTTCATTTAAGGGAAATACTTTTTCACCGAATCAGCGTTTACAGGCTTTGGCAACTCTTGGCCATCAATTTCTACAAAAATTAATGCACCCCCAGGTAGAACCTTTCTAACGACATACGGACCGTCATAATTTGGGGCAAACTTTTCACCTAATTCGAGTGTGATGGATAGCACTTTCTTTAGTACGAGATCTTCGGCTTCAAAATGTCGAGGCCGAACTTTGCAATTGAAGGATTTTGCAACTCGCTTTTGGTAGCATTGGCCATGGCATAAAGCCTCTAGTCTCTTTTCATCGATCATATTCAACTGATCCCATTTTTGTTGAGTCCACTCTTCCTCAGAGAGCTCAGCTTATGAGAGAATCCTTAATGAAGGGATTTTGACTTCTACGGACAAGACAGCCTCCATACCATAAGCGAGCAAGAAAGGAGTTGCCCCTGTTGAAGTGCGAATCGAAGTTCGATATGCCATCAACGAAAAAGCAGCCGTTCATGCCAGTCTCGATAATTATTGGCAATCTTCGATAGGATCTTCTTTATGTTCTTATTGGCTGCCTCCACGGCTACATTCATTTGCGGGCAGTAAGGTGAGGAGTTCAAGTGACGAATGTGGAACTTGTCAAGTAAACCATCTACAGTCTTGTTGTTCTGATTTGAGCCATTGTCAGTGATGATCGTCTCCGGGACTCCATATCGAGCGATGATGTCACGACGAATAAATTTGGCCTCATTTTTTGTGGTGAAGTAATCAATGACTACCAAGATGAAGCGATGTCCATTGGAAGCCTTAGGATTGATTGGTCCAATCATATCGATCCCCCACATTAAGAAGGGCCATGGCTTGGACATTTGACCCAATTCATTTGGCGGTACGTTGATTTTATCTGCATGGATTTGGCACCGATGGCAATAATGAACATGTTGAATATAATCGGCCTCCATAGCCATCCATAAGTAATCTAGTCTCATGATTTTTCTGGCTAAAAGATGACCGTTCATGTGCGGGCCGCATTCTCCTTCATGAATTTTCCTCATCAACTGATTAGCTTCTTTGGCATCGACGCATTTCAATAAAATTGAGTCAAAGAATCTCTTGTAAAGAGCATTGCCACTGATGAAGAATTTTGATACTAGCTTCCTTATATATTTCTGATCTGTCGGTTCGCTTCCAGGAGGATATTCTCCCCTTTGAAGATAGTTCATGATATCGTGGTACCACGGCTTCTCATTAGGTTCATCTGCGATCGCCGAATAGTAAGCCAGATGTGTCAGTATTTCGATTTTCAGTGGCTCAATGTCTAACCCCTCCATGACCTATAGCATTGATGATAACGTGGCCAGGGCGTCGGTAAACTGATTCTGCGATCGAGGTAAATACTCAAAGGAAATCTCCTCAAATTCCTTTATTAACTCCTCAAGGAATTCGTGGTAAGGAATCAATTTGGAATCGCGGGTTTGCCATTGGCCCTCTGTCTGAAGAATGATGAGGGCGGAATCATCGTAAATCTACAGCTTCTTAATTTTCATGTCGATGGCCAATTGCAATCCTAGTATGCAAGCCTCGTATTCGGAGATATTATTGGTACAAGAGAATACCAACTTGGCGGCCACAGGGTGATGTTGACCCGTCGGGGAGATAAAACTGCCCTGGTCCCAGATCCAGCCAGGTTAACGACACCGTCGAAGTACATAGTCCACTTATCACCTACTATCTCTGAAACGCGTTCCTCTATGGGATTTGACCGATCCTGATCTTCCGACCTTTCGATGTTTTCTGCCAACATGTTAGCTATAGCTCTTCCCTTGACGGATTTCTACGTCATGCTGTGGACGTCGAATTCGAACACCAGAACTTGCCACTTTGCTAACTTTCCGACCAACGCAGATTTTTCTAGCATATATTTGATGGGATCATTCTCAATTACGAGCAGGATCCGATGATGGAGTGTGTATTGGCGAAGCGGTGTAATACCCACACCAAAGTCACATACGTTTTTTCGACTCCGGGGTAATTTATTTCAGATGAAATAAACTTCTTACTGAGATAGTATATCGCACATTCTTTGTCATCGCTGGGTCTCTTTTGGGCTAGCAAGGCTTCTAACGATTCATCATGAATGGTCAAATAGAGTATCAATAGCATTTTGGGGACAGGTGGCACCAGGACCGGCGGATGAGAAAGATATTGCTTTATTTTCTCAAACGCCTTTTGACAATCGGTATTCCACTTAATTTTGGCGTTCTTCTTTAGGAGCTTGAAGAATGGTTTAGCTGTCTTAAACAATTGAGAAATAAATCTTGCCACATAGTTCAGACTCCCTAGTAAACTCCAAACCTCTTTGATAGTAGAAGGAGGCTTCAAATCACAAATGGCCTTAACCTTTGATGGGTCAATTTCAATGCCTCGACTATTGACCATGAACTCCAATAATTTCCTAGATTTTGCCCCAAACACACATTTGGCGGGGTTAAGTCTTAGATTGAACCTTCGAAGTCGGTCAAACAACTTTCACAACATTTCGATGTGGTCCTCTCTATGTTTGGATTTGGCAATCATATCGTCTACGTAGACTTCTACCTCCTTATGCATCATATCATGGAACAGGGTGACCATCACTCTTTGATATGTTGCCCCGGCGTTCTTCAAGTCGAAAGGCATTACTTTGTAACAAAAGGTCCCCCATGGGGTAATGAAGGAGGTCTTACTCTTATCTTCTTCTTTCATCTGAATTTGATTGTAACCAGAAAACCTATCCATAAAAAAGAATAACTCAAATCACGTGGTGCTGTTAACCAACACATCGATGTGAGGCAGTGGGAAGTCGTCTTTTGGACTTGCTCAATTCAGATCGCGATAGTCAATACAAATCCTGACTCGACCATCCTTTTTCATAACAGGGACTATATTGGCGATCCAGTCAGAATAGTGCGACGCTTCTATAAAGCCCACCTTCAATAACTTCATGACTTCTTCGATCTTCTTGAATAATTCGGGCTTCGTTCTTCTGAGCCTTTGTTTCTTGGTGGAATGCTCGGATCAGTTGGTAGTGCATGCTCTACAATCTCTCCATCTAACCCCGGCATATCTGTATATGACCACGCGAACACGTCTTGGTATTCTCTTAAAAGGTCGACCATCCTTCTAATCTTGATTTTAGAAAGGGTAGCTCCAATCTTGACTTCCCTAACATTTTCCGAATTGCCGAGATTTATTGTGATTGTAGGCTCGGCAGCCAAACAACTTAGATTCTTCATGGCAATTCCAATCTTGCTCGATACTTTTCCGATCACAGTCATCCTTGTCATCCTCAGTCCTAGAGGGATTTTCGTCGAGCAAATCCGACTCACATATGCACCTATCATGATCATGTAAAATGTTATGCCTGAGATGCCACAAAAAAGGTTAGTGATTAAATTGATAGATGTTATTGCAATTAATGACATGCATGCGTTTTGAAATCATTTTGAAAGAGTTTTTGAAAATGGGGGGAGTCGTCTTCATATCCTTGGACGTTCCTATTTGCAAATGATTTTGAAAACCAGGAAGCGTGCGGAAGTCCAGGCCTCAAAGCATCATCATCAGTCTGGTTTGAGTACTTCCACACGTCCTTAATAAAATATGATCATGATTTCATTAATAAGATAAGGCCGTTTACATGACTCGAGGTCTTGGACCGACGGCTCGCGGCCCAAGACTTTGATTACAAAGAGAAATAGCCCTAGGCTTAAACGGACGTCCCATGGAAGGGATGGACACAGACTTGAACAAGACAAAACAGGAAAGAAAAGCAGTGTTCCTACTCAAAAGGGCTGGCGGTGGCAACTAAAGGCTCGGCCTCTCCATCTTATGTGACAACACAAGCAAACTCCTCCTCAAATAAATCAACGAGACTAAGAGCGGCCTCCTTTTCTTGTAGCAGTTTGGGCGGACTCGAGAAGATCTCTTTCAATTACGGAAGAAGTAAGCCTTTCCGGCCTCCTCCTAACCTAAATAAACTCCTCCAACTTCCGTAACTTCCACGATTAGCTAGGCCTTCACAATAACCGCGGTCTTCATTGCTTCCTTGGCCTCCTCAACCACCACGGCCCCATGCTGACCTCGACCTCTGACACTACCTCATCCTCCATAGTTATCTCGGCCCTCATAATCGCCTCCATGATAACCTAGGCCTGTCCTTTTACGCCACTTGGAGACTTGAAGGGGTTTTTTTATACCTTGGTCATGCAGTCCTAGGCCAGTTCCGGGGACATGACCATTTTCGAGCAACACCTTGCTCGACATGATTGAAGGCTTGGCCATTTCTAGGTCTCGCATGATGGTTTCAACGGGCACATGGACCATCGAGACTAACTCCAAGGTTTAATAACTTGATTTAGCCTTGTCTTTAGGTTCCACATATGGGATCGCAGTGTTGTGAAAGACCTTAAAGTCAGTTTCTCCATGAACAGTTACCAGCTTCCCATCAACGATGAATTTGACCTTTTCGTGCAGGCTCGAGGGTACGGCTTCGTCGGTATGCATCCAAGGTCATCCCGGTAAGAAATTGAAGGCACTAGGAATATTGAGGACTTGAAAACTGACTAGAAAAAGGACTGGACCAATTAGCAGTTTGAGCTCAACCTCACCAATTACTCCATTCTTCATACCGTCAAAAGCACGAATGGTAGATTTAGATACCAGCATTTTCTCTTCATTCACTCCTAGACGGCAAAGGGTGGCAAGTGGGAAATGTTTAATGCCGATCCATTGTCGATCAGCACTCTCGCCACCATTCTATCATAAGATCTTACCGAGATGAGTAGCGCCTTAGTGTGATTGCGACCTTCTGGAGGGAAATCTTTATTGGCAAAAGAAATTTGATCTTTTAGCAAGATGGACCTAACAAACTCCTCCAATTGGGTGTCAACGATGGTCTCAGAGACGTGCACTTCATTCAGAACCTTGAGTAGTGCATTTTTATGCTCCTTAGATGATTTAAAGAGATTCAAAAGAGAGATTTGAGCGGGCATTTTTCTCAACTGGTTCACGATGTTAAATTCGCTTGTCTTGACAATTGCCAAGAATTGTTTTGCTTCCTCATCCGAGATGGCTTTCTTTGCAACTGCCCTAGCAGGTGCATAGCAACGGCCTGAATGTGTGACGGCGTCAATTTCGTTCATCTTATAATTCAAAGGAACTGCCTTGGGGTCGTAACTTGAGTTTTCTCTACTATTATATCTTCTTCGTCCTCAAGCGGGAGTTCAATCACCATTGGCTCCATGACGCAATCATCGATCTCTAGGGTAGTAAACTCTTCGGCCATAAGGTCGACAACTATATGCTCGGCATCTCCACTGTCCGGTATACATAAATTCTCCTCGATAGATAAGTCAATCACCATAGGGGTAATCATGCTAACCATCTCCTCCTCGGGTTCAAGTGGGTCGTCCATACCTCCCCATCCATCGAGAACAACATCCTTGGGATTGATGAAGAAACTGGGTGGTGGTGAATACTTCACAAGATAGTCGAATTTGCCGCTAGGTTGACCTAGTGTGTCGACCACTTCCCCATTCTCACGAGCGAGCTTTATGAACTCATGATTCCAATCCACATTACTAGCTTGAGGCACAAGATCCTCATACAAATTCTCTCCTTCACTGTTGGTCACAATTAGACTTTCCGACGCACCCTCATTAGTTGGCTCGTCAATTTCTATAGGCTCAGCAAATGTCTCCTCCGACTCCTTCTCATGAAATGAGTTAATAACAGCTGTTGGCCGTCATACTATCTTCCTTCGTACTGTAGATTACTCCCATGTCCACCAGCCAGGTGATACATTTTAATTTTTCTTCAATCAGAATATCCTCCCCATCTTCAAAGTGTCCAGCCGACACTAGTAATTTATAGAGTCTATGAATATCCACATTAAAGGCTTGCTTACTCTCGCTAGCCTTCTCAATAACCACGTTGATATTCTCAGTATAGTTGGGTAGCGAGTTTTGTTGAACATTAAGGGGTTGGATCCTCGAAGGATAAAATGTCTTTGTCAAGCAGATTCTGAACCTTGATTTTAAGAATGAAGCAGTCATCCGCATCATGACCTTTTTTGCCTCTATGGAACTCACAGGATTTTGATAAATCAAACCCGTGGAATCTCGGAGGATTATCCCGAGACACTTTTTTTGGCTATCATCCCCATTCTCAACAGCATGGGCAACAACTTGGATAGTGGCTTAGGCAGGGGAGTGAACTACCTCGGTGCTCTCCTTTTAAATTCATGATTCTGATATGCCCTCTCTCGAAACACAGGGGGGCTTTAAGAGGATGAGGCAAGGGGCTTCGTCGCAACCGACGCTTGTACATATGCGATCTCCACATCTTTTTCTTTTCTATTCGGAACCTTCCGACCAGTCCCTTTGCTCAATCTACTATCATGCATGGCCCCCTCTATCCTCTCCTCGATATCTACCAGCTGAGAGAAGGTCGAGCATCCAAAACCCACCAACTTTAAATAGAAATCATTAGGCAAGGCTTTGAGGAAAAGATCCAATAGTTCCTTTTCATTGAGCGCGGGGGTCAAACTTGAGCGGTGAGAGTATGCCATCTTTGAGTGAAGGCTCTAAAAGACTCACTCCTCCTCTTTTCAGTTCGAGTCAACACCTCGCATGTGGGGGCTATATCGATATTAGTATTGTAGGCTGAACGCCTTAGCTAACTCCTCCCACTTCTCGAACTTTTCAGGCTCCGACAACACGTACCATTGCAATGCAGGCCCAATCAAACTTTCTTGGAAGGTCTGAACCATTAATGGGTGTTCTGGGCATACCTTGCCATCCTATTCAAATAGTGCTTCAAGTGGATCTTTGGGTTTCCAGTCCCATCTACTTGGTGAAATTAGGAATCTTGAACTTCTCGGGAAAGCTTATCTATGCATATCGAGACAGAGATCATGTGTTCTTCGTATCCTCGTAGCGCACGGGGTTTCTCTTCTATCTTCGCGAACCTTTTATTGTGTTCTTCCTCCAAACGAGCGGTGACAGCTTCCGAAATGGGGTCTAGTTCAATCACTACAGGTGTAGAACCCAATGCCTCCTCGACAACATTTCTTCTCACAAGTTCTTCTATGAGTTTAGGAACAGCTTGAGGTGCAGCTTGACCCGTGTTTGGTGCTGCCAACGTGGCCCTCATATCATTGGCTAATTGAGTGAGTTGAGCCGCAAGATCATTGATCTTGTTGTTGAGAGCGGCGAAACGGGCGTTCTGCTCCTCGATGTTCATTTGTGTGGCCCTTGATCGTGTCCGAATTGGTGATTGCCTCGAAGCCGTAGTTTCAGCACCTTGATTTTTTGTAAAATAAAACAAGAGGGTCGAAATCAGTACGCAGTGAAGTGACGGAATGGAAGCTGCGCATCTTTTAACTTTATATTTTCTTATGATGAAACTTAAATAAGAAGCCTTTTGCATAAGCCGCACCTTGTGTAAGCAGTTTCTTATAAAAATTTCATTGTAAAAAATTATACAATTAAAAGAGAGTAACACATAGTGATTGATTAAAATGCCCATGTCACATTCCATTTGACATACAAAAGAGAGAATTTCACTAATTAGATCAAAATTTGTGAAAGGAAATCCCTATACATTCACTAAATAACTAAAAGCGCGTTGAAACATTTGCACTAAAAGTACAAAAAAACCAATGGAACATGACTAGTCTTAGATATTGAGCCTCTTCAAAGCATGTTGCGGACGCGCTTGTAGGCTTCAGGCCAATGCTCTGCCTCAGCTAGGGCATCGTTTCTCTTCCTTATGATCCGCCTGATTTGGGTTTCCTTTGGGGTCGGAATCACGGGAAATCTTGGGATGGTAACGACAAGCTCGGGCTCAATGCATCGCATTATGTACTCCTTTGATGCATGGTGTTCCTTCATGGACCCTTCTAGTTCTGTAGCCCACTCTATGTCCTTCGGTTGGCAATGGTAGAGCAAATCGATGATCTTTTTCACCTCACTTTTCAATTCTTTGAGTTGATCTCCTTTGACGACCCCATTGCGAAAATCGAAACGAAATAAACTCGACTTTAGAGGAGGAGGGATTTCTTGAAGTACATAGAATTGATGGGCAACTCTTAAAGGATAATAAGAAGTTGACCCAGTCAAACCTAAGGGTTGAATTGGATCGTTATGGCCGCTTGTAAGACATACTTTCGGAAAATGAACCCAAATGGCTTACCAAAGAATTTGTTTAAGTATAAGATTCGCGAGGAAGTCTACCCAATTATGAAATGCCCAAGGACGAAGGAATTTTTCTATCTCTCTAAATTGGGTAAGGGGATTTATGTCGTTGCTCACATGGGGAATGGCTAAGTTTCTCCCGAATTGCTTCAAGTGAGACACAAACCAAACTTGGAGAATGCCCAATGAGGCTCTAAAGGCTACACGTTTTTCCTTTTTGAAACAATTGAGAGAGATGAACATTTTGGCGAGAATCATGTTGGTAAACCCTTTGAGGACGAGAAATCCCATCAATAACATGGATGACAGAGGGGTCCATTGTTTTTTGAAGTGAAGGGAAAGATGACAAACCCAAAGAAGGCTAATAGGAAGACTTTGGTGGATTCGGCCCTAAGAATCGAAAGCTATGGAATCGTTGCTCGAGGAAAGCTAGTGGGAGATTCTTGGAGTTTCTATCGAGGAGTGTCCTAATCTCGAGTGGCGCGACCCCTAAAAGTTGACTCAAACGAAGGACCGGATCCACACCTAAGGAAGGATCAACAACACTAAGGGAATGGATATTGCCTATGATGATTTGAATTTCTTCTAAAGTCGGGGTTAATTCGTGACAACCAAACACAAAGGTCGAGGTTTCAGAGTTTCAAAAGTGGGCCAAGGCCTTGATCAATGCCACTTGGGGCTCGATAAGTAGAAGAGAAATGAGGTGGCCGATCTTCTTTTCCACGTAGATCTTCTTGCTTGCATTGAGAACATCCCACATGTCCAACAATGCTCGCTTCGGAATTGGGAGGACCCGAAGCTCGTCGAGGCCCATGATATCTAATCCTATGAGGCATTTAAATCAATCACTATTTATTACGAAGTAAATTTAAATTCTCATAAAGAAAGGTGCGATAATTGAACGTGAATAAGATACAAACCTTTATCTAAAATGGTGGATAGGTTAAACACAAAGACAAGTCGCATGCTGACTCGTGAGGCTTACTAAAGGTAGGGATTCTAAAGGCTAAAGGTCCCCATCCCAAAATAGATCAAAAGAGTTTTCCCCATTCCGTACTTGCGTCGGACAGTCCTCTTTATCACTATTTGAAAATGAGCAGAACCAAAAGGGGATAGCCATAGGTCCTTCCCCCACACGGTTTCCACACTTTTGGCACCTCCTATGGGTTTCTTAAGGCGATCGGGGTTTTAGATCGTAGGTTGTGTGTGCAAAGTGTAGTGCTAAAGCAAGTAAAAACATGTACAACAGTTGATATCAAAACAACATTTCTATTTTCATTCACATACACATACACCCTTACACCAACCTACAAAACAAATATGTCAGCAATCATTTCACCCCTTATAACTCCCAACCTACAAAAACATTTAACGCAACGTTAGCGGACTTACCTTAGCCTCCACGAAGCATTGTCACAAGACCACGTTAGTTAACAAACAATCAAGCTATATTAGGCCTAAGTCCTCAAGTCCTCAGCGGAGTCGCCAAGCTATCGCGACCTACCCGAACCAATCGAATTTAGGCCAAGACGTATTTGTCAAGGACCGAGGCACTTCCAAGCCTCATACCTCATGCAACGAGAATTGTCTAATTTACACATTCGATTGGAGTCGCCATTAGCCATGATCAGGGGTCGGCTGGAGACCCTAATCGAGACGTAGAAGTGCCGTCTCGATACGTACGAAAACCAGAGATTCTAAAGTTTGGGGACTTGATTACACTAGCGATCTAACTAGTGCCCTTTTGATACCTAAACTTGAGTGTTCGCAAACTAACATACCGAGCAGCCTATCGAAAAAGTTAATTTTCCACCTAACTGTTCTAAAAGATAGAAAATAAAAATCAATAAATTAAAGATACGCAACCAAATAATCACAAAGAAAATAAATAACCAGCGACCTAGCATCGTCTCTAAAAAAGAAAAAGTAATCAAAAACCCTAAGGTAAAGCTCTAATGGCTTATCCGATTTTTCGAGGATTTTTTAGCGAGTTTTCTCATTTTTATGAAATTTTTTTAAAACCTAAAATCTAGTGAAATTAAGCCCAAAATTGATTTCTAAACATTTCCTAATTTTTTTATTTTATTTGGAATTTTTCAAAATTTTTTGAATTTTTTAAATATTTTTTCAATTTTTTGAATTTTGGAATTTTTTTATTAATAAAATAAAGATTTCGGATCGAGTCCCCTGACCCGATCTGCCCGAACTCTGACCTGGCATGCCGACCCATCCAAGACCCCATTTTCATTTTCTTTTCTATTTTTTTTATCTTTTATCTTCTATTTTTTCTATTTTTTTTGTACTTCCCTTTCCCCTCTATTCTTTTTTTTTTATTATTTTTATTTTATTCCTTACGTGCTTTTTCCTCTTCCTCTTCTAAACACTCCTCTTTGACTTTTCTTCCTCCCTTTTTTGTTGAGCGTCCCATTCTTCCTTCCACCTTCATCAACAAAGCCAACTCCACGGTGACTACGTCGGAGATTCCCACCGCTAGCCGTCAGCTCAGGCCGCCAGCGCCGATGGCGTCTCGGCGACCATGCCGACGAAAATAAAATGTCTCCCCGCCGGCAACCCAAAACTGACCATCCAACCATCCAACGCTTGGCTCCTTCAACAGACATTTAACCCGCACAAACAAGCATACATATCCTACCGCGAACACACACCATCACTAGTCGTTGTTCCCCCCATCACAGGCTTTTGGACGAATAACCGCTAATGAAACATCACCAACCATGTCACCCCCTTTGAGTCACTAACAGTCCCCATTATCTACCACTACATATTCCACATTCGCAATCATAAGATAAAAAGATTGAATAGAAGAGGGTTCAGGGAAACAAGCCAACATGAATGACCCAGGAGGTTGACGTTGCAGCCACGGACTTCAACTGATTCCTTATACGCAAGGCTTAGAGCAGTAGAAATACAAAGAAACTCTTATGGTCCGACTCGGTTCAATGGTGGAAAATAGTGCTCAATGAGCAACGAGGGGTTTGTGATGATTTGAAATCCGTCTATACACATTTAAGAACGAACGGAAATTGGCACGGGATGTGCACGGGCTGAGTTAGACTAATTATCAAACATGTGATGGGCGGAGAAGGTATTGAAAAATTCTGAACTCGAACTCAGATCTAAACCCAAAGAAAATTATCCGAACGAAAGCAACCACGTCAATCCATGCAAACTCAGCATGCATATGGACCTAAAAGGGAATGAGTTTGGTTTTCGCGGTCCGACCAAAACAGGGCAAGGCGGCAAAAAGTTCGTGGAGCAAGCGTTTGATCGCAAGGTCCCTACTCGGCTCGAAGATGGCGACTAGAGAGCGAGCTCGAGACGAGTCAAGCTATGGCCGGTCGCGTTGGTGTCTCCGAGCCGAGATCCTCGAGGCAAAGGGAAGTTCGAACCAAAAAAAAAAAACTCATCGGAAATACTGGGATTTGGGAGGGAGAAGTCGTGTGCTCGAGGGCGTTGGTCGGGGGTTATCGGCCAGGGATCGGGGCGAGTCACGAATGAGGAGACGACGCCGGAACCGGCCTAATTTCTCACGTCCGCCTCCCTCTCTCCCTCTTTCTTCGGATCTCTTAGTCTCCCTGCTCTCTTTTTCTCTCTCTCGGAAGCTCTCGGTCTCCTCTCTATGGATCTCTCTCTGTTCCCCCCCCCTCTCCACTAGAGCTCCCCCACTTTTTAATGTCCAAAGAAGGAGAAAGCTCTGCTCCTCCTCCCCTTCCCCGGCAACGCTCTCCCTCCATTTCGAGCTCAGGGGAGCCATGGATTAGTGTGCCCTCCCCTGTTTGTGCTCGTGCCATCAACCGATCTTCTTCTCGGGGGTTGAATCACGCCCGGTTTTTGCTAAAACGACTGTGGGATCTCTTGGGTCCTTGCGCCCGTCAAGGTGCGGGCGCACAGCGCCACTACTTCCCAGCTGCAGACTTGGCCTCCTCGTCAAGAAGCACACCTTCATTTTGTCTATCCGAGCTTCTAGCTTTAGTGTTCTGCTTCTGCATCGTCTTCTTTGCTTTCCTTTTTCACGCTAGTGCACAATGCAGGGCCAGTGAAGTGGGCCAGCGTTGACTAATTCAACGCTGGCCTCTCCTTTTTTTTTAAACTTAAATTTTTAAATTTTTAAATTTGTTTTAATTTAATAAATTTTTTTACGATAGTGGTGCTGCACTGGCCAGCATTGAATAATGCTGGTCCCCTCCTTTTTTCGAAATTTTAAAAAAAGTAATAATAATCTTTTTAAAAAAATTTTAATTAATTTTTTTTTAATTTTTTGTTTTTAATTTTTACAAGGAAAGCATGTCCTAATATGCCTGTTTTAATGTAAATGCACCTAAAGTCTATATGCCAATTAATTTAATGAAAATATTTTTGTTTAGGGGTCAAAAATTAATCCCTAATTTTCTTATGCAATTAAACCCTAGATGACTAGGCAAAATTTAGGTGTCAACACCCACAAACACACACCCATCCATACACATAAATTAGAAAACCCCATTTTTGGAATCACTCGTCCACGCACACATCACATGTGGTCTACTCGGTTCTATGAGGGCAGAGCATAAATCACCAAGGCCAAAAGTGCTCGAACAAAGAGCTGCTCTCAACTAGCTTCTAGGATGACGATGGGGGCACAGCAAAAGAACCGATTCCTCACTGAATAGGAAAAATATTCCTATATCAGTTTAGCAAATCTCAAGATGCATTTGCTTCCATGTTATCAATGGGGAGAGAAACTTCCATTGGTCTGCTAAGATCATAAGAAATCAGAAGTAGGCAAAGAATGGTGCTACCAAATGGTGCAGTTGGCAAAAAATACTATACTTGTTAGGGAAAGCACAAGTGACCAAGGGTGTCAAATGGTTTTGATCGAGAAAAGCCACTAGTGAAGTGAAGAGAAGTTGTTTTGTTGGGTGAACATCTACCACTCATGTAAGTCCCGAAAAAGCGGCATTAATGGTCAAGAAGTGATGCAAGGAAGCGACAAAATAGCCCTCAACAAGGGCATTACAGAATTGAGTGGGGGAGAATGTCACGGAGCGTGATTCTCTTGTATGCTTGTACCACTTATGAATGGAGCTTGGAGTTATCAAGTGAAGAGTGAGTGATGCAAAATGAATAAATATAACTGGGTCGTGGGAGTGGTGTTAGGACGGTTGGTATTAAATTCTAGGATTGAACGAATATACCTTTGGGAGTTCTGAAAGTGGGGTTGGCCTCCTGTGCATAAATTGATCGGGAGTTGATGTCTCTCTCCTGATGAGGTCATGGTAGGCAAAACCAGTTGTGGTGCCTAAAGTATTTTGCATATTTCGCTCAATGGACTATACGTTCGAGCATAACTGGATGTGGTATGATCCAATACGAGGAAACTGTTCACCGTATTATTCTTTGGAACAACTACAGAACGAAAGCTAGCTTAGTGTAAACGACTTGCCATACGTTGCACAGGCTATTCTGCGGCCAAAGAGCTGCCCGGGCTGTGACAGATGGTCTCAGAGCAAGATTCCTTTGGTAAATGAGTTGAGTCAGATAAAACCTGTGGTCTACCTAGTTCTACGAGGATGGAGAGTAAATCGACGGGGCCAAAAGTGCTCGGACAAAGAGCATCTCTCAACCAGCTTCTAGGATGGGGGCACAACGAAAGAATTGATTCCTCACTGAATAGGGAAAACATTCTTATATTAGTTAGGCGAATCTCAAGATGGGTCTACTACCATGTTATTAATAAGGAGAGAAACTTCCATTGGTCTGCTGATATTATAAGAAAATGGAAGTAGGCAAAAATGTTGCTACCAAAACGGTTTAGTTGGCGAAAAATGTCACACTTGCTAGGGAAAGCACAAATGATTGAGAGTGCCAAATGGCTTTGATTGAGAAAAGCCACTAGTGAAGTGAAGAGAAGTTGTTTTGTTGGGTGAAGCGTCCACCACTCGTGTAAGTCTCGAAAAAGTGGCATTGATGGTCAAGAAGTGACGAAGGGAAGCGATAGAACAGCCCACAATGAGAATGTTACGAAATCGAGTGGGGGAAAATGTCGCGAACTGTGATTCTCTTGTATGTTTGTACCCGTGTGAATGGAGCTTGGGGTTATCGAGTGAAGAGTGATTGATGCAAAAGGGATTAATACAACTGGATCGTTGGAGTGGTGTTAGGATGGTTGGTGCTAGGGTTTCTAGGATGATACAAATATACCCTTAGAAGTTTTGAAGGCGGGGTTGGCTTCTCATGCATAAACTGGTCGGAGAGATGATGCCGCTTGTTGACACCTAATTTTAGCCGATTCGTCATTAAAAATAAAAAATAAAAATTCGAGATTATGGTTTTAGATCTCGTGAACTGTTCTTGAGCAAAAAGTGTCGTTTTTAATTCAAATGCATTGGCTTAGCTTTTGTAAGCGATTTTCATTCATTTTATGCAAAAACCGAAAAGTCAAATGATTGACTTTGGCGTTGACTTTTTGGTCAACTCTTTGACCAAAAAGTCAACCCTGAGTCAAATTGGGGTTTTGCATAAAAGATTCCTTTCAAGTCAATTTCACTTTAGAAGTGGAAATTTTAGAAAAATTCAAAGATTTGATCATAAAATCAAGCTCCTAATGAAAAGTCAACTAGGGTTTGACTTTTTGGTCAAACTTTTGACCAAAAAAAATTGAAAAATTGAAAAATACAAAAATCATTTTATTTTATATTCAATTTACCTTTGGCATTAGAAATTTTACAAAAATCGATTCAAAATCAACTTTTTTCCCAAATTGCGGAAGTGGATTCAAATCGGCCAAAAATGAAATTACTTCATTTCTAGTCATTTTTTAGGTTAGTTTCCTTCACGACATTTGATCTAGAGGTCATTTTATATCCAATTTTTTAACCAATTTTGTGATTCCAAACCAAACACAAAACCCCCAATTTTGGCCCTAATCAGTGATTTTGATCGATTCTTCATGATGCATGTAAATTGAGACACGATTGAACCTGATTTCTTATATGAAACCCAAATTCAAAATCAATTTTGGAAGATTCACATGAATTTGGGTCAATTTGATTAATTTAGTGATCCAATGATTAGGAAGTCTAAGAGTGATTGGTCTAATTAGTGCAATTCAACTTGACCCACTCTAGACTAATATTCAATTTGATGAATTGGGGCTCAATTTGGTTAATTAGACTTCAATTAAACTTGTTAGTCTAGCTCGGTCATGCAATTACCCAAATTCAGAGCTAATTGACTCAAATCGGTTTAATTCAAATTGAACTGATCCGATCAGACTAGTCATTTTCCGATCGAAAATTTTGATGATCGATAATCCGGTCAGACCAACCAAGATCAGTCACATCCTCTTGAGTGCAAAAATGACAAAAATGCCCTTAATCAAAAATGACAAAAATGCCCTTAATTGAGAATGACAAAAATACCCTTCTTCAAGGATTAAGCAAATTAATTAGGGGATTAGCAAATCAATCATGGCCATTCATTTAGAATTGATCATGTCCATCCATGATGCCATGTCATCAATCCTTAGCTATTAAGGAATATTCTTAATCATTAAGGATTCATTTTGGACCATTGGATCAATCTAAGGGCTAAAATTCAAAGTTGGGAGAGGTATATAGTGTTTTTCCCTCCAAAAAATGGGGGGGTTCATTTTTCGGATCTGGTTTTCTCTCTCTCTCTCTCTCTCTCTCTCTCTCTCTCTCTCTCTCTCTCTCTCTCCCTCACGATCAGCCTTCTCTCTCGCCACTCCCTCTCGGCCGCCGGCCTTCCGGCCCCTTTCCGGTGAGCCGCCGCCACACCGGCGTCCCCCACGGCGGCACAAGGCTGGTCGCAACACCAGCCACCTCAGCTGATGGCCGAAGCATCTTCCTCCGGCGAGATCTTCTTCTCGGCAACATCACCGGCATTACCGCCGGTGATGTGTTCAGCCGGTTGAACCGGCTCTCCGGCGTCCTCCTCCGGCGATCCAGCCCCTCCGACTACATCCCTCGGCGTCCTCAAGTTGCTGTGATGGCTGGCCTTTTGTCAAACGGCCACCGGATTTCCTCCTTAGCTTAATTTTTTGCTGATTCGTTTATTTGTGTGAAAACGAGTCGAATCTCACATTATCTTGTGCAATCCATTGTCGTAGGTTGGCCGAGCTTTCCGAGGTCTCTCCATGCTATTCCAGATCAGAATACGGAGGCCGGATCGCTCGCTTGAGCGTTGGATCATTGTGAGACAAGGTAAGAACACTTGAACACAATTCTGCAAATTCGTGTCCAGTAAAACCTGCATGCTTGAGATGCTGATTTGAGCCTGTTAACGTCGAAATCTGGTGAAGTGACAAACTAGAGAGTCGTAAAGCTCGTCTTAAGCTTCGATTTGATATATCATGTGCCTCGATCGGATTTGATTTGATATGTCAAAACACTTCTAGAAGTCAGGATCAGAATCTGTAATTTGTTGTTTAAGTCTGTTCTGATGATTCCCTGACTAACGTTGTGCTGTTCGATGAATTTTATGATTTTCTACAATCATTTTCTAGAAAAACTTCATTCATGAGAGTTGTAGAACACATCTTGATCTATTCACTATAAAATTTTCATAAAATTCTAAGCATGTTAGCCTAGTACGATTTGCAACGTCATATGCATGTGAATCTGGTATCATGCTGATTTCAGTCGACCTTTGTGTGTTCTTCGATTTTCATAAATTCGTGTGTTCGAGATATGAAAAATTTTCTTCACGAAAGTTCTTCCTGAGATCAAGATCTTTCAATTGGTACTAATTTCATCAAAATCGGAGATCATTTGAATTTTCAAAAGGAATTCTCACAATTTGATCAGAATCTGTGTCCAGATCTGATTTTCATTCCTTTGGAGTTCAAAAGATGTTTCTCCGAATTTGATAAAGTTAGGGTCCTTTTTTGCGAAATATCAAAACTTCAAAGTTGCTCATTGGGATCTCATTATGTCAACTGGAAATTTTGAGGACCTAATTGCAATTTTTGGGGGGTCAATTTGCTTCAAAAGTCTTCTCGGGTTAAAATTCCATTTGCAATTGAGTCGAATTTTATAAAACATTTGGAGGGCTTTTTAGCAAAAACTCAAAACATAAAAGTTGTTGCACACAGGGAATCCTAACGGTATTAAAAATTTTCGCGCTGTTTTGATAAGGTTTGTTATTTTTCCCGCCATTATTTTTAAATTCATAACTGAACTGAGTCCAGCCTGTCACTGAGATTAATTCGATATTTTCAGGAAAATTGGCTAGGATTTAGAAAAAATGGTCTTCATGACTTTTGATCCTCATGTCATAAGCTTTCTAATGACACCTGAACCACTTCATTTGGACGTCATTAGGATAGTTAATCATTCTTAAACAGAAGCAATCCGAATTAAGCTTTAATTGGATAAGTGATCTTTTTTATAAAGCCCACTTCTCATTGTTTGATTGGATTTGAAACAAGGCCCATGGGCTTGAATGCATGCTCATTTATTATCATGCATGTGTTTGTTAGATGAATGTTAGGACCGATGCATGTTCGGCGGGTAGCCCATTCATGGTCATTAGAACCCGACTTTAGGGGTTAATTGATATGAGTTATCGTTTTGTGAATACAAATGGTAGCTCATTATCATTAACCATTAATCAAACAATGTTAGGTGATTAGATGGGTGATGAATCGAAACGCGTGAAAAACAAAGGCCGATCCCGAGGCCCGTGCTTAATTAGTGAATTGATTGCATCATTGTTCTTTCATATGTTGTCTTTTCATGAATGAATGTTATGAATGTAAACACCGACACCGAGAGGCGGTCCATGGGAGGATAATCAAAAAATCGAAAAGACCAAGGTGATTGACCGATGTCCAATCCGGTCTCGATTTATACTCATTTGATAATGGTGTCAAACCCGATGTCCGATCGGTTTCAATTTGTACTTAATTCATTCATCCCCGATCATGTCTCGGGTTTTCAATTCGTGTTGTAATAAACACCCGACGAGTTGCGGGTTTTTATTTTTTACTTCCTAGCACTTAGATTTAGCTCGTCTTTTCAATACTTCGAGTGTTTACTTTACGAAAAGTCTTTCAATACAATTGATTGTTTCGTTCTTTTTTCTAGACTAAGATAGGTTTAGTTTAGAATCTTAAATGAAAACACAAAAATAAGATGCATGATCACCTAGTGGACTAAGATTTTGGCATGAAAATGATAAAGAACAAATGCATGACAACCTAGATAACAACCATGTTAAAGTTTAGCGGTACCGAAAGGGCGTTAATAGAAATATTAACGTAAGCTAGTCCCCAAACCTTTGATCTCTGGTTTTCATAGAAATCGAAACAAAATTCCCGCGTTTCGGTTGGGTATTTTAGCCGACCCCCGACCTAGGCTAGTGGCGACTCCTAAAAAATAAAATCAATTCGCTGTCACGTGAGATATGGATTTAGGGAAAATCCCACGTTCATGATCCATGGGTTATATGGCTAAACAAAAAATTTACACTTCAGTAAAATCATTTTTTATAAGATGTCATATGAACCATCTCATGAACACTTATCTCTAAACCCGCCTCATTCGAGTTCGGCCCTCGAGGGGTAGGTCGCGACACCGCTCACCTGATGAGGCCATGATAGGCCGAAACCAGTTATGTCTAAAGTATTATGCGTGTTTCACTTGATGGATTAGACGCTCGAGCTTAGCTGGGCGTGATAAAATTCGAAACGAGGAAGCTATTCGTCGTATTGTTCTTTGGATCAACTACAGAATGAGGGTTGGGCTAGTATGAGTGACGCACGCGCTAGGCACTGCATAGGCTATTCAGTGGCCAAGGAACTACCGGCCCGTGACATATGCATAGATGATTCTATGCTTTGGTTGTCTATTTGATCATACATATATGCATGTTCTGAAGATGAAGAAGCCATTGTCTTACTCGGCTTATTTGGGTGCCTAAACCATTATTAAGGATGCGTGTTATTAGCCTGATTTTCTGTAATAAATGTCTAAAATAATTTTTATGAAATATTTATGATTTGAAAGTAGTTCTATTGAAAGTATGAGCATAGATGGGTAGAGACAAGCAACTAAGCGGGTTCAACTCAGGAATTGAACTAACCCAACTAGTTCTAGACCACTTCACACGGTGATCAGGTAGGCTCCTAAAAAAAAATAATTTGGGGAACCGACCGTAACCAATTTGGATCCTTACAAGTTTGGTTCTCTGGCTTTAAACATTTTTGAGCTTTTTTTCATGTGTTTTTGCTTTTTTTTTTCCCGGTTTTTACTTTGTTTTAGAAGAAAAGATAGATTTGTTGGAGATGTGTTTCTAACCTGGAAAGTCTAAGAAATCATGCCATAAATTTTTGCATGGTATGTCTTACTAATTGTATGATTCTATTGCATCAGTTGATTTGATCATAATCTTACCTTTTGCAAAATTTGTACGTTAATCTTTATTTAGATCAAATTACAATATTTGTATTTAATTGTTTTATACTTTCTAAACATTCGATTGTCTCTTCTTGTCATCTTCTCATTTAGAATAGATAAATGTCGTGTG